>CM062811.1:635830393-636359544 GCA_031772625.1 Pinus tabuliformis
TTGAAGCCTCAAGGAATGCCATCAAATTTGTATATGGACTCAGTTTTATGGAGGAAAAAGAAAAAAACAAAGAGCACGCAGGAACTTAGGCCTCAAGCAATGCCATCAAATTGTATATGGGGCAGCCTGTTATATGTACCCAACATGTATGAAGAGGAAGAGAGCATTGATATGTTGTTGTAATAAGAACAGTACGAGGCCTGAAGAGCTGAGGAACTGAACGAACGAAACAGTAATAATCGTCATCTAGTGCTTGAAGATATAGTACTTGAAAAATTATGCCTTAATTAGCTAGTGTTTGGCGAGTTATTGTGCAGGCCACAGGCGTATGAAGTAGGGACAAATTAGGGTGCTCGAAACATAGCAATTCTTGAGAATGTGTATCCTTGTAGAGGAATTAAACTAGAAGTCTGCAGGACAGAGAATGTGCATGACCAGGTTTGGGTGCAGAGGACTTAAAACAAGAAGTTTGCTGGACAGAGAAAGTTAGTGCTCACTGACATGAAAGAACTAGATGGCTATGTAATATTAAGCAATGCAATAGTATGTAATTAACACGAAAAGAGCCAGATGGCTATGTAATATTAAGCTATGTAATTAGGCTAAAAAATTCCAAACAAAAAATGTTATTAGATTAATGCTACGTGAGACTTAGCATTAGTTTTTTGAAATTAAATGTTTCCATCATATTCTATATATTATATCTAAACTTGACTCTTTAACCCAATCTAAAAGTGAAAAGCTTGTAATAAACTGCAATAAGACTCCTAAGTTGCTTGTCCAATAAAAAAAAATTAAAAATAAAATGAAAATAATTTTAAATAAAAATTTCTAGAAAACATTGGCTTAAATCAAGCCATTTGGAAAAATTCGAAAGAAAATAATAGGCTTTCAGCGATTTATCGATCGCTATATACCTAGCAGTGGGCAGGTATAATAATAAGAAAGAGGCCAGGTACTTTTTTCACTCATTTGATAAAAAAATCTCACCACTCCTTATCTTTGTTCTAGCAGTTGATGTTGTATTAACTAACTGTTTATTAAAAACATCAACAATAGAAATCAAATAGAGAGCTCTATGGTTCAATGCCTAAACAATGGATATCAAGCTCTACAACATCTTACTTCGATTTTTGATAAAAAAAATTGCACAATGAAAAGGATGCCAACTTTGATGGGTATTGCACATCCACCATAGAACCTGTCGTGACTCCTTATGTTCTCATTTCTTCCGTCAAAGTCCAATATAAGTGTTTAAACAAATAACAAAACTTCTATTGCAAAGTATTTACAGTGGTTGAATTTAATGTGATTCTACATTTTTTGCATATAGAATATTTTTAAATTTGATTGATAAAAATGATGTCAATTATTTAATATTTTGTTTGTCAAATTTTAAAATAGTTTCGAAATCTAATTAAAATAAAAATAACCAATGTAAAATAACTTAGATTTTTTTCCCATTTAGATTTTTTTCCATTTGTTTACTACAGTGAGTAACTGTAAGTGACAATATTTGCCCCGGAGCTTATCATGAAAGAGACAAGGTGGTTGCAAATTACATATCAATTCCCAACATTGAGCGAGATGTATGCACTATATGGCAGAGTAATAAAAGCTACGACACACCTCCACATGTGTCACTAAATCTGGAGTGGCTTTATTTAGAGTTGGCTCTGGTCCTTAATGTTCATGTTGATACTCTTCTTTCTCAGTTTTTTTCAAATGTTCAATGGTGTACAATGTAATTAGGTAAATGTTTAATAATATTAATGGTGTAAAATGTAATTAATTTAATTACATTTTTTTCGTTATTTTTGGGTGAAATGTTTGATATATTATATTATAATTTTGGTTACTTAAAATAAAATAAAAATAACATTATTAAAGTAAAAATTCTAAGTTATTATTTATTTTATCAATTTTTGTTGGCTAGTTAAGGTAAATTTGAAATAAAAATAAAAATAACCCTATATTAAAATAAAAAGTTATTATTTTTTTAATTAATTTTTATTGGGTAGTTATGGTAAATTTGACTTGGTCAAGTCAGTTTTTGAGCTCTGAGTTTATGAGAACCCATAGTATTGTCCATGGTGATTTAATTCCTTTTGAGTAGATAAAGAGTTAAAATGGATCTAGATTGGTATTAATGATAGACAATTTTACAAATTGTTTAAACTAAATGATTTTTAACTAAATAAATTATATATAAGAGAGCCTTCTAAGTCATATAAGTTTGATTTTTTTAATTGAATTGTGTATAAATGTTAATATATTTAAAGTTTTGAAATTTCAATAGTGATTTTAATTAACCTTTAAAAAAATAATTAAATCTTAATATTTAATAAAAATAATGAAATTAATATAAGTTAGACAAAATTATCATTAAATCTAAAAAAATTAGATTTAAAATTTAATAGAAATGATATATTTAATTATAAATTATTTAACAAGTATAATTTATCAATATATTTTAAATTAAAAGAAATATAAAGTTGAAATATAAATGATTTAATAACTTTTTATATTAATACAATGTGAATTTCAGCTACTTAAATCATTTAACATATTAGCCTAAATCATTTATCAATTATTGAGAGAGGTCAAATCTTTTGAAGTGAAAACCTCTTTTTTAGTGCAAAACCTGAAGAAATGTTTGCATGCCAAAAAATTTGATCCCTTAGCATTTAATAAATTCAGAATTAAGATGGATCTAGACTGGTTCTAATTAGTGTACCATGTCATTGCTACTCAACAAGTATTTAATCTTATTTATAAATTAACATAACATTTATTATTAGGCTTACCAATCTAGTTCCAAAATGAAATTGGTATGTTTACAACATTTGATTGAGTGATTACACTTGTGACTCAATTACAAGGTAATATTCAACTATGAAAGAAATAATTCCACTAGGAGGGTATGCTACCATTTGGTTCACTTTCCGTATACTTCATGATAATTGTTCTTTTTTGTGCAAGGTGTTGGTTCTCATTATTACCTTGATTATAAACAACATAGATAATAAATCATAAGACTAGTTCAACACATACCATTCATGAATTTTAGGGTTAGCATTGAATATATAGTAATACGTAAGCATACTCTTGTATGCTCCTCATAGTACAATGGTATTTCCCTTAAAGTAAATTTTGTGATTATGTTGGAGTCCTAAGCAATAACTACATCCCTTTGCACAATGTCCTTGAGGAACCTAACTCCTTGATACATTATTAGTGCTTCCGCTTGTTATTAGTTGCTTCTCCCTATCTCCAGGAAAATTTTAATTTATAGGGACCTCTTCCACTTAGCAAGACACAACGCAAGGTCTTAATCTCCATTGAATCCATTCCCTCTAGTTCCATAGTGTTGAAATAAAGAATTTTAGCCGTTGGCTACTCTTTGGGTATCCCTAAAATTTGTATACCTTGGCTCATTGCAGTGATGAATCAGACAAGTGTATAATGTGATTTCAAGGACACCTTATCTCATTTGCAGTGAACATTTCTACCGACTCCATGCAAAGGACCCTCTTTTCAATATGTTTTCAATTCTATGTTTTGAATTTTTTTAATTAGAAATGTAAAATCATAAATTTAATTAATTATATGTTTTAATTTTATTTTATTTTTAAATTAAAAATATAAAATCATAAATTTAAATGGTTCAAATTATATTATAATGCACTTCATATTTATAATATGGGTAGCCCTTTCCAAATTTATACCTTCCATCATATATTAAATATTATCCATTAAAATGAAAATAAATATCTACAAATGTTAATAATAACAAAGAATTTGGTATGTTAATATTTTTTTATTAGTGATTTTAAAATTATAAATTAGAATTTTTGAAATTATATTACATTTTTCATGTATTATTGTATATGATATTTATAAAATTAAATAAAATAACTATATATTTAATAAATTTTTTATTATTATCAATTTTATGGTTTGAAATTTTTCCAAAATAAAAATATAAAATTATAATTTTAAATGGTTCAAATTTCATTGTAATTCACTTGATGTTTATAATATTTATGGGCTTTTCCAAGTTTACGTTTTCTACTTTATATTAAATATTATTGATTAAGATAAAAATAAATATCTACAAATTTAAATAATTGCATGGAGAGACTTTAGTCCAACATGAATGATTACATGGGAGACTTTAGCCCAAAGTGAATGAGATGTTCTAAGGTTATGTAATGTTATTTAAACTTGTTAATTTAGTCAAATTACATAAATATAAAATAAGAATTATAATAATTAATAATTAAGCCATTTTAGATTCATCTTAACTCTACATTTATATGGCCTACAAAGGGATCAAATTTCTCAAGGTGCAAGCTTTTCCTTTAAATCCATCTCAACTCTAGATTTAGCCAGCATAGAGAGGGAATTTTTTTCTTAATGATAATGTTAGAGTTTGTTCTATTTGCATGGTTTGGGAAATCTTAGAAAGACCCAGGATTTCACATGAGTGAGAGAGACAATTTACTTGATGTTGTTTATAAACATGTATATGCATCTCCTAGATGGGAAGGAGCATGTGGAGAAATATGGAGGTGAGTATGAGATTGTTTTGTGTGATAAATCCATAACAACTTGTTAGGTTTCTCACTCTACAATGTTTTTATGTGCTTGAGTTTGTGCTAAAAAGAAATATAACACATGTTAGATTTTCTTTTACATTCAAATGTTGTTAATCTAGCACACATTAGACATATTTAGTCCTAAAATGTTGTTATGTTCTTGTGTTTGTGCTAGAAGGAAATATAACATGTGTTAGATTTCTTTCAAATTTAAATATGCTTTTGTTTGTGTTGGAAGAAAATTTAACACAAGCTACATTTCTTATACTCTACAATGTTGTTGGCAACGTGCGTGTATTTGTGGTAGACATAAATCTAGTACTTGCTATATTTCTCACTCTACAATGTTTCTATGTGCTCAAGTTTGCGCTAAAAATAAATCTAACAGATGTCAGATTTTATTTTACATTGTAATGTTGTTAATCTAGCACAAATTAGACCTATTTAGTCCTACAATGTTGTTATGTTCTTGTGTTTGTGCTCGAAGAAAATATAGCATGTGTTAGATTTATTTCAAATTTAAATGTGCTTGTGTTTGGGTTGGAAGAAAATTTAACACAAGATAGATTTCTTATACTCTACAATGTTGTTGGCAACGTGCTTGTATTTGTGGTAGACATAAATCTAGCACTTGCTAGATTTCTCACTCTACAATGTTTCTATGTGATCGAGTTTGCGCTAAAAGGAAATCTAACACATGTTAGATTTTCTTTTAAATTGAAATGTTGTTAATATAGCACACATTAGACTTATTTAATCCTAAAATGTTGTTATGTTCTTGTGTTTGTGCTAGAAGGAAATATAACATGTGTTAAATTTCTTTCAAATTTAAATTTTCTTGGGTTTGTGTTGGAAGAAAATTTAACACAAGCTAGATTTCTTATACTCTACAATGTTGTTGTTGGCAACGTGCTTGTATTTGTGGTAGACAAAAATCTAGCACTTGCTAGATTTCTCAATCTACAATGTTTCTATGTGCTTGACTTTGCGCTAAAAGGAAATCTAACACATGTTAGATTTTCTTTTACATTGCAATGTTGTTAAACTAGCACACATTAGACTTATTTAGTCCTAAAATGTTGTTATGTTCTTGTGTTTGTGCTAGAAGAAAATATAGCATGTGTTAGATTCCTTTCAAATTTAAATGTGCTTGTTTTTGTGTTGGAAGAAAATTTAACACAAGTTAGATTTCTTATACTCTACAATGTTGTTGTTGGCAATGTGTTGTATTTGTGGTAGACGTAAATCTAGCACTTGCTAGAATTCTCAATCTACAATGTTTCTATGTGCTTGACTTTGAGATAAAAGGAAATCTAACACATGTTAGATTTTATTTTACATTGCAGTGTTGTTAATCTAGCACACATTAGACATATTTAGTCCTACAATGTTCTTATGTTGTTGTGTCTGTGCTAGAAGGAAATATAGCATGTGTTAGATTTCTTTCAAATTAAAATGTGCTTGTGTTTGTGTTGGACGAAAATTTAACACAATCTATAATTCTTATATTGTACAATCTTGTTGTTGGCAACGTGCTTGTATTGGTGGTAGACATAAATCTAGCAGTTGCTAGATTTCTCACTATTGAATGTTTCTATGTGCTTGACTTTGCGCTAAAAGGAAATCTAACACATGTTACATTTTCTTTTACATTGCAATGTTGTTAATCTAGCACACATTAGACTTATTTAGTCCAAAAATGTTGTTATTTTCTTATGTTTGTCTTAGAAGGAAATATAACAAGTGTTATATTTATTTCAAATTTAATTTTTCTTGTGTTTGTGTTGGAAGAAAATTTAACACAAGCTAGATTTCTTATACTCTACAATGTTGTTGTTGGCAATGTGCTTGTATTTGTGGTAGACATAAATCTAGCACTTGCTAAGTGCTAGATTTCTCACTCTACAATGTTTCTATGTGCTTGAGTTTGCACTAAAAGTAAATCTAACACATGTTAGATTTTATTTTACATTGCAATGTTGTTAATCTAGCACAAATTAGACGTATTTAGTCCTAAAATGTTGTTATGTTCTTGTGTTTGTGTTAGAAGGAAATATAGCATGTGTTAGATTTCTTTCAAATTTAAATGTGCTTGTGTTTGTGTTGGAAGAAAATTTAACACAAGCTAGATTTCTTATACTCTACAATGTTGTTGTTGGCAATGTGCTTGTATTTATGGTAGACATAAATCTAGCACTTGCTAGATTTCTCACTCTAAAAATGTTTCTATGTGCTCGAGTTTGCACTAAAAGGAAATCTAACACATGTTAGATTTTATTTTAAATTGCAATGTTGTTAATCTAGCACATATTAAACTTATTTAGTCCTGCAATGTTGTTATGTTCTTGTGTTTGTGCTCAAAGGAAATATAACATGTGTTAAATTTCTTTCAAATTAAAATGTGCTTGTGTTTGTGTTGGAAGAAAATTTAACACAATCTAGAATTCTTATACTCTACAATATTGTTGTTGGCAACATGCTTGTATTTGTGGTAGACATAAATCTAGCACTTGATAGGCTTCTCACTCTACAATGTTTCAATGTGCTCAAGTTTGCGCTAAAAGGAAATCTAACACATGTTAGATTTTATTTTACATTGCAATGTTGTGAATGCTAACATGTTTCTGTTTAGGCTAAAAGGAAATCTAGCTTGTGTTCGATTTTTTTTGTCGTGTAATGTTGTTATTGGAAATATTTATATGTTTGTGTTATAAGTAAATGTAACACAGACTAAATTTTCTCACCCTACAATGTTGTTATGTGGTTATGTTTCCATTAGAAGGAAATATAGTATGCTTTATATTTCTTTCACCTTATAATGTTTTTATTTGCAACGTTCTTGTGTTTTTTATGGGAGGAAATCTTTGTACACTATCCCATTCTTAGACCACATATTCCATATGAAGGGCCTTCTAATCATTCCAGGGTTTAACATTTTTTATATTGTAACAAGAGTCTATGTAGGCATGGACTAAAACCTCATCGTCTCTAAAAGGCAAGGTCAAATGTCCCAAGAAATATTATTATTGCAATGTTTTTATTGACATCGTGTTTATGTTTTTGCTAGAAGGAAATTTAGCATCCACTAGATTTTTTTTACAATACAATGTTGTTGTTGGCAATCTTCCTGTATGTGATAGAATATAGTCTAGCATGGGTTACATTTTCTTTGCCTTGCAATATTTTTAATGACAATGTGTTTGTGTTTGTGGTAGAAGGAAATTTAGCTTGTGCTACATTTATTTTGTTTTGCAATGTTTTTCTTGGAAATATGAATGTGTTCGTACTAGAAATAATTCTAGCACGTGCTAGATTTCTTTCACCTTACAATGTTTTTTTTTAACAATATCCATGCGTTTGTAATAGAAATAAATCTAGGATGCGAATATTTCTTTTGATTTGCAAGATTCTTGTTGGAAATATGCTTCTGTTCGTGTTAGAAGTAATTTTATCACATTTATATTTCTTTCACCTTGCAAAGTTGCTATGTGTTTGTCTTTGTGCCAGACGAAGATCTAGAAGAAAATCTAATGATCGCCATAGTTAATTTTCTTTCATTGTGTTTTTCTTTTTTTTTTTCTAAAGAAAACTAAGAATATACATGACAATAAGAGATAAATTTTGTGTATATATGATGTTGTTGTAGTCTCTACAATTGTTTTTATTTATTCACAATGTAATGTCTTTTGGAAATGTTCTTATGCTCATGCTAGAAGGAAACCTAGTAGATGTTTGCTTTCCTATATTCACAATTAAAAGAACATAATAAATTATTTGGGGGTGTCCTTTTTCTAACTTTGATTAGCTATTATTGTGAGTTCTACACTTGTTATTGTTCTTGTTCATTTTGTTACACATATAATTATGCGAGTAGTTATAGTATTTATAAATTCATATTTTCTTCAATAATTCGAAACTGTGATAACGATTTTTTACTTTATTTTCAGATACCATGGATTATGAAGCTAGTGAGGATTCAAAGGAAGCATCCAAGGAAAAAGGAAGTTCAAGGAACATGGCACCAAATTCTTTAAATGGTATGACAATTTTAGTTTATACTTTGTTACAATCGTTAGACATTGTGTTAATAACTCGTTGTTGATTAATAAAACCTATGGAAATAGCATTAGGAGTGGTGTTTTAATGAGGACAACCCATGCTAACATGGGTATCTTTTTTCCAAGAAATCTTAACTATGTGATAACTGTTGGTGTCATATATTAAACTTGCATAACATATGTACTCATTTATTATTGTGCGTGTAAATGGAAATCGTGTATTATAAGGTTGTTTAATACTATTTGTTATTTCATGTCTTCCATAATATTTTTCTTTCTAGAAACCATGGAAATTGTTGGGCGTGAAATTCGAAGTAAAGTAGCAAAGAGAAAAAGAAAAACAAGTGATATACAAATGATGCCCCCTTCAACTGGTATGGGGGTTTTATATTTTATGTACTCTTTTAGAAATGGTTGGATTAGGTGGTTTCTTTTATTAACAATTTTACCCACGTGATAACTTTTGGTGTCATATAGTAAAACTTGCATAGCATATGTACTCATTTATTATTGTGCATGTAAATAGAAGTCGTGTATTATAAGGTTGTTTAATAATATTTGGTATTTCATGTATTCAATAATTTCTTTTTCTAGAAACTACGGAATTTGGTGTGCTTGAAATTCAAAGTAAAGTAGTGAAGAAGAAACAAAAAAAAAATGATATACAAACATTGCCTCCAACTCGTATGGTGGTTTTATCTTTTATGTACACTCTCTTAGAAATGGTTAGATTAAGTGGTTTTTCAGTATTTATAAGAACATTATGTGACAATATTTGAAATTATATTCTCGTTTTGATTAATGTAAATATTTTTTTGTTGTTATTTGCAGAATTGGTTGGTCCTAAAGCAAATGAAATGTTACAACCATCACTTAAGAAAAAGAAAAGTTATTCAACTCAAAAGGCAGTATCAATAACACCTTCTACTATTACTTTTGAATGATTAAAAAATACAATACATATAATAAATATGAGTTTGTGCAAGGTTGGTACATCCAAATAGAAGCTCCCATGAATATGTTTCCTGATATGTATCTATTTGGATCAATAGATGGAAACGAACCAGGATATTAGCAATAATAATTAATTTCTATGCTTACAATGAAAATGACATCGACTTTCAAGTGGAAATGATTAAATAAAATGAGGTAATATTAATTTCATGTCAAGTGTAGTATACAAATTTTCGACGAGATTTGGTTGAAGCTTCAAGTATTGATTCAACAAATACGCTAAAGAATTCAATGTTCAAGTTGGATAACTTTGAGAGCTTCTCTAAATCTGGACTAAATAGTTGTGCAGATCTTTTAAAACGCATCGCCACTGTTCTGAGATATCGCTATGTAAGAAGTAAAAGAACATCATCTGTACTTCTTCATTTACAACAAAAAGGTATATTTCTTAATAAAATACCAGATGATAAAATTGATTCTCAATTACTTTATTTGAAAAGAGTATATTTATCTGATTTGGAGGAGAACATAACAAAAAGTGATTTCAAGCTCACTATAGAAATTAAAAAAAAATAGGAAATTTGAATTTGAGACAACTAACCTTGCAAATCAATGTGATGATATTCATGAAGCCTTCAAGCATTGTTATCTATTTTCAAACTCCTTTAATAGAAAATTGGTGGTTGAAAGATGTAAAGAAGCCTCTAAAGTGTTCAAATTAAGATCACAAGATGATTTAAATGTTCAAGTATTAGTGAAATCATCCCTAGAAAAATTTCAAACCTCATTACCCGATGCTCTTCTGATTCCATTTGACATCAATGAGCCTAATCCATTGGTCAACTCTATCAAAATTATAAATGAGATCTATCTAAATTCTAAGAATATCAATTTTTCGATAGTTGATGGTCAGCATACCATTCAAGCAGCGAAAGAAATTTTAACAAATCCTAAATATAATGTATCGAGAGAAGAAAAAAAATATAAAAAACGTAATGCTCGATTGTTGCATCCATCAGTTGAACCCATTGAGGTGATCCACATTTGTTATCAATTAAATTGTGCAAATAAGGTATTCTTCAAAACTCCATTTATTGATTGTGTGCGCTCGGCAAGACATTTCTTAATTGCCAATGAAAAATTAATGAAAAGGTGGATTGGATGTTCTAATATGGCTGAAGACAAGGTATGTAATTTTAATTATTTTTACATTTAACATTTTATTATTGTATCTATTTTTGTTGTAGATAAATGACTAAAGTTGATAATATAAGTCTTTTTTTATATTTATAATGATTCCTCATTAGGTTATAACACATTATTTAGTTTCATTTTTACATTGAATTCTTATTAGTTTATATTTATTATTTTATCAGGTTGATGATGAAATGTTGTGCTTATTCTTTGACTGACCAATTACAATTTTTTCTGATAAAAAAATTCTCTTATATCTTGATGAACCTATTTGGGATAAATGGGACATTGTTTTTAACTGTTACCAACTAGGCACATTAAAGTGTTCTCCAAGCCAACCTAATTTTGAGAACTACAAGAGAAATAATCTACATAGTTTGACATCAGCTACTCTTCGGCCCCTTTAGGGATTAACCATGGAAGAAATTGCTTCAGTAGCATATAAGCTATTGGATGGAGCCATTTGGTTTTTTATTCCAATTAATCATCATCAAATGCCATAAAATTAAAATATTATTATTCTAAATTGAAAACCAATAGAACAATATTGGATGAAATGGTTACATATTGTCAAAGTCGTGATCAAAACTTGAATGAGATAACTCTTACCACATTCGACATTCTTGAGCATTATGAAATTAATGATATCATATTTACCAATTTTTTAAACATGGTGGAGGGGTCTACTTATGTCAAAGGAACACATAATACAAAGATAGAGTCCCTTTCTCAACAAGCATGTGGAGTCCTTGACAGAATGATAAATGGATCAACAAGTGTTCAACAGGTTGATAACAATTTTGAATTTGGTTGTCATTTTGGGGGCCCTGATCTTTTGTCAACACTTTTGCACTCTTTTCCATGTCAGTTGCAACCAATTTTACATACTGACCTTGTTGTTTTGGATACACTCGCTTTGAAAAAAGAACAATTCCACAAGGGATATTACATTGAGTTTTTTCGATTTCTTATCGAAAAAGATGAGTTGAATGACTTTACTACAGTTCTCTTAGTAAAACTTTGGTTTTCTAATGATGTACGTCAGTCTTTGGAAATTTCCATAAAGAACTCCAAGTTCAACTATAAAATGATTAGTGGCATTTATGAATATAAGTCCCAAAACAATTATAGTTATGATATAGTTCTTATTATACATTTCTATACTTCAGAATTAAAAATTTTCGAGGCTATAAATTACTCTCACACATTTGAAGACACATTTGATGAAAATGAGAGAGATTATGATTTCTCGATGGATTTAGTGGAAAAACACCAACAATGTAGTCATGCAAAAGTGGTTATTTCTCTTTATGCAGAGAAAAATTTAATCAAGACTTGTTGTACATATGGAAGAAGAATTTCAGGTGTTGTGAAAACAAGGTCACAAAGGACAATCATGTTAAATAATTACAAATTTTTTCAACTATCAAATCCTGTATCCATTAACTTCTTGGAAAATTTGGGTACTACAATTCATTTTTTTCTTATAATACTTTGGATACTATTTTTTTCATATTTCTTAATTGTCAAAGTGTTTACTAAAATGATTAATGATAGAGATTCTAAAATAGAGAATGATAAAAGCGGGAAGAAAAAAATTAATCAACATAGTGCTTATGTTGTTGAAAAAAGTATGGAGATGGAAATAGGAGGAGGAGGAGAGGAAGAAGTTATCATACTAGGTACATAATTTGTTTGGTTTTTTCTCTTGATAATTTTTCAATTTATTTAATTTCCATATTCATAACATTTTTGGATGACTATTATAGGGAATTTTGAGATGAATGAAATTAATCAAGACAATGACCATGGAACAATGGAGATAGAAATGGGTATTAATCATTGTAACTCTATCTTTTTTTATTTTATTATTATTCTAAATTATTGTGATTCATATAATTTCATATGTTGATTATAATTGGAAATAAAGAGAATGCATATAATGACCAGGGCACTGTCTCACAAAACTACAATCAAGACCAAAATATATCTATGGACGATTATTGATGATTCTTTTTTTGTATAGTGGTTTAATTAATTTTGTTCGTTGTCACAATTTATGACATTTTTTTGATGTTTATTATAGTGACAAGCAAAGAGAACCAAGACATTGATCAAATGAAGTTAAACAAAACTTTAATCAAGAACAAAATATAACATCAGGTACTTATAATTTGTCCACTTGTTTTCCTTGTTATTTAATGATTTTATTCATTTTCACAATTCAAAATATTTTAGATGTTTAGTTTGGAAACAGATAAAGGTAACTAAGATGATGATGAGGTGAAATGCTACAAATGTGAAGATAATGTCATATCATATTCTTATAACTTGTCTTCTTGTTTATATTATTATTCTTCAAACTCAAATGCTTGTAACTAATATAACTTTGTATATATATTTTTTTATAGGAACAAATAAAAAGGATAAAATTAACAATCAAAGTAATGTTAAAGGTGTGTGTGTGTGTGTGTTTCTTTTTAAAGGTTGCATTACTAATGTTTTTCTTTGTACTGATATTTGATTGAAGGTTTAATAAGAAGTACAATTGGTATTTTATTGAAGGTTTAATATGTTTACTCCAAGTCCTATCAAGATGATAAAAGAAATTATTGTTTCATCTATAAATAGTGCAAAAACCACTCAAGGTAAGTGTATCGTTTCAATAATTTTTTTAGTAATTTTTGTAACATGAATAAAATGGTTTGACTATATTATCTTCCATTGTGTTGTAGCCAAAATAACTGAAAAGAAACTAGTTATTTTTGAACTAAAGGACATTTTTTATCATAACATCGACGATGAAGCAACAAACAAAGGGCATATTGAGAAAATGGGAGCTGATGTTGATTACACAATAGAGAAAAAATTATTTTGGATTCATCCACATACAAAATCATTTTTTGAAATGTGTTTCAAAAATGAATCTCTTGACAATGCAATTTGGATGACAGCTTTGAAACAAAGCACAACAAGATTTCTAAAAAAGTTGGTTTCAAAAACATTACAAGATAAACTTGTGTTTAAGTGGACTACTTCAGACTGTAAGCCACAAAAGGGACATAAGGTCATTGACAATCCAATGAAATTTATACACACTAAATCATTGAAAAAAGTGTGGGGAATGCATACCCAATATGATGCAACCAATACTATTATAGTTGTTTGTTTAATTGAGAGAGTGAAAGAGAATCCAAAAGAAAATGTGATTCTCGCCCCTCCATTCATTGGAGCAAATCAAGGGGATAATTGGTTTATCAATGAGCTATGGAGAATATTGCATAAACTCAACAAGGCTACGGATGTGCGAGCTATTTTGAAGGATGTTCAATTACATTTAGAAGTACCTTAAGATTACAAATGTTTATATCATGCTATTATATGTATGCCATCATGAATTATTACTCTTATTTCACAACACTAATAAAAGAATTGTTGATTTGGTTTTTCATTACTAAGAATAAATTATTTTTTTTTTTTTTTAATTTTTTTTTTGGCGAGATGAATGGTCATTTAGCGTTTTCATATCAAAATTTCCCATGATATATATATATATATATATATATATATATATATATATATATATATATATATATATATATATATATATATATATATATATATATATATATATATATATATATATATATATATATATATATATATATATATATATATATATATATATATATATATATATATATATATATATATATATATATATATATATATATATACAATGGATTACATTGTATGTAAAATTAATAGATAACTGGTCTATTTGTTTTAATTAGATCATTACAATTATTTGCTTTAAATGTGGTTTAAGTTATCGTTATACCTCTTAGGAATTAGTAATGTGAAGGATGACCCATTGCATTCTTATAACCCTTTTTATTCCATATAAGGTGAAAAATATATTAAGTTGTATGTAGCACCAACAATAAACATACAATTTGTACTGAAAGAAGCACAAAAAAAAACTAAGGTAGAAACTCTATAACTTAACATATAATTAATTAGGTTTGAAATTTAAAAATTGTATTATATTGTATGTGAAAATTAATATATAATTATTTTGTTTACTTGTACTAGACCTTTGTAATTATATTTTTCAATTGCAATTAAATAAATCGTTACAAGTCTTAAAATCAATGATTTAAATGGTGGGTCAATGCATTCTTATAAGACTTTTATTCCATACAAATTAAATAAAGGTATTAGGCTCTATGTATAAAGTAAACATATTATTTGTTTGTTCATTTTAATGGGGCAATTGTATTTGTATTTTGTGATACTTTGAACTCATTTTAAAATTACGTTTGCACACAAATGGAAATAGTTCATAATAAATGTTAACATAATTTTTAAAATGATAGGTTTTATGTCCTTAAGCAATGAAGTGTTGAAGTGGAGATATATTAATATCATACATGTGGTTGCAGTGCAGATGCAGATGGGAATTACTACAAGTCAAAAGATGTTGTTGATATTTGAAATGGAAGAGTATTCTTCCAATCATACACCAAAGATGAACAAAATTTTCATATTCAAAGAGAACCAGATTGGCAGTTTGGTGATAGGTCCTATTTTTTAAGGCCTTTTCAATCAGAAGTATTAAAATATTGCTTAAGAAATTATGATGTCGCAATATGGACATCAAATGTCACTGACAAGTACATCTGAAAAGTACTTCAAAAATAAAATATTGATATAGAGGACTTTAAATTTGCATGGGACAGGTCTCATTGTCATTTGCAAACAAAATTGGAAGTAGGGAGAGCAAGACAATTTTATGAGAAAAAGTTGATTGATGTGTGGTCCCAATATGGAGATAATTATGAAGAATCAAATGTATTGCTAATAGATATAGAAAAGCATACTTCTCAATTCATCAGATATCGATCAAACCACATCTTGATAAAATCATATATAGGAAAAGAGTAAGATATGTGGCTTATGCAAGTTTTATTCCCCTTTCTTAAGACACTTCATCGTATCAAAAAAAAAAACATGAGTACATTCGAATGTTCAATAGAACATGTACTTCATTGTAATTCATGGAGATAATTTCTTTTATAAATTTGTTGAAAAGTACATTCCAATTTTTCAATACATTTTGAACATAGTTTTTGTTGAATCAATTTGTATGAATTTATAATTTTTGAAATATATGGGAATTGCCAATTATATTAATATGTATATTTTTTATTATTTATAAATGTTGTTGCAATTACTTTGTTGTATCAATTTTTTTCTAAGATGTGTGTGCACGCGCGCGTGTGTTCTTAAATGAATTGTTTTCCATTCAAATTATCTTACATGAACCAAAGAGGCATGTTATTTTTAATGACTTATGTTTACTTATATGTATCAATAATCATATATAAATGTGAAATATAAGTTTTGAAATAGAACTCCTTGCAAACAAAGGTGCTATTCTTACTAAAGAAATTATAATAATTTACTTGATAAATGTTATGTGCATTATTCACTATTCGCAATGCATTATTCATTATTAAGGCTAATGATAAATGTGTCATAAGTAAATGATTCGATCTTTTTGAAGCATAAGATATGAGATTTCTCAATCGATAGTTTTCATAAATTTATACGCTAAAATCAATTAATGGTTGTAACTACAATCATATCATATTGAAAATCAACAAGGCACAAAGTTAGTTATTCATTGTTTACATATAAAATGCACTAATACGAATGCATAAATGTGATATGTAATTTTTTAGATAAAAACATATTGTAAATAATTTTGCATTTCTTAAAAAAACATATATATGATGATAATGATTGATAAGTGGATTATCAAGGTTTGATTACATACTATCATGGATGAATTATGTCATTAAACGTTTTCAATCATAAGGCATCTAATTTCATTATTTAAAGTCGTTTCTTTGTAAATTTATATTTTAAATAAGCTGAAATCATATCACTTGAGCTATAATTATATTATTGACTTGTACCTAGTTATGTCCATTAATATGAGTGTATAAATGTGATTTATAATAGCCATATACTATGATGCATTTTTTCGAAAAATAAGTCTTTTAATTTCTTGATAATAAGTATTAAGTGGACTATTTAGGCTAACGGGTGATGACTTATAAGTGAATACTACTCGTTAAATTGTAGGGCATTCAATTTTTAACCCATATTTTTTTTCATATATTCTTGAATCAACTATTTGTATATGCAATCATCTCATCTCATTTTATTTAATAAGGAATCCATTTATTGACTTTTATTTGTCTATCACATAATCTATTAAGACTGTATTAATCTCATATTGTATTGTTTTGAAACAAAACTTTGGAAAACAAAATTTTGTTCTTAATAAAACATGGAATAATTAACTAACAATGTGTTAAGTGGACCATATAGACTCATTAAAGAGATGGGTAAAAAATGGTTGTATTTAAACTTTTTGCACCATAAGACATTGATTTTCCAATCCATATTTTCATTTTGTCATTTTCAATTCCTAAATGGTTTATTTGTGGTTTAAATAATTTCATAGAATCCAGTAGGACTTGAAGAATTCTATTTGGCTATATGCATTGATAGAAGTTCATAAATGTGATGCAATGTTTAAATGTAACTCTTAATTTAAGTAAATATATATATTTTACAAAACAAATTATAATTAATTGTTAGTGAGTTTTAAGTGCTCTATATAAATCCATTTATCAACTTTTATTTTCATATCATGAAGTTTAATCTAAGTGTGTAAACGTGGCACTTTTTTTTAAAAATAAAACTCCATGTAATATGAAATGTTTTTCTTAACAACACATGGAATAATGAATTCGTAATGAATGTTAAGCAGATTGTTAAAGTTATTTCAAGTTACGGGTCATAAATAAGTGTACTTAAAATTTATGCAACATATGGCATTTGATTTTCCCACCTTTATTAACATTTGGTAAATTTCAATTCTTAAATAAATTATTTGTAATTAATATAATCTCATAGAAACCAACAAGACAAGTATGTATTAAATTATATTTAGAGTGTATGTATGTATAAATGGAATTTATTTTTTAAATAAAGATCTCAATGTAAGTAAAAAATATATTTTTTAGAAAATTAATAATTTAAAATTAATTATTTATGAGTTCTAACTGGTTTATTCTATTTTGAATTGACAACTTTTCTAACTATGCATTATTAAATCAATTATTCCTATATGTAATCATGTCATATAAGTCAATAAGTCAAGAAAGCATTAATTGATTTTTATTTAACTATCATGTGGTTTAATATGAATATATACATGTGAAATTGCTATTTCTAGAATAAAAAACCACGTAAAGAAAATGAATTTTCTAATAAAACATGGATTAATAAATTCACCATGAGCATTAAGTAGACTATTTAAGCTCATTCAAGAGATGGGCCATAAATGGATGCCTTTAAACTTTTTACACCATATGACATGCTTTTCCCATCAATATTAACATTTTGTAAATTTGAATTCTTAAATAAACTATTTGTACTTAAAATAATCTCATAGAATCCAACAAGACTCAAAAGTTATTTATTTAATTTCATTTAGTTATATGTATTCATATAATTTTATAAATGTAATTTATTTTTGAAATAAAGCTATTAATGCAAGTAAAGATTTATCTTATACCAAACTATTTAGGATTAATTGATAATTAGCTTTAAGTGGTTTATTCAGGCTACATGAAAAATCAAGTGTCATAGATGAATGCCTTTTAATACATATTTAATATTCAAAAACAATATCTTAATGATAATTTATTTGTATTTACATCAAGTATTTAATAATTAAAGAACACGGGGACTTAAATAAATTTCAACTAAAATACATGAGTTATGTTTCACATTTATTTCTCCCCCATTAAAAATGCTTATCATTTTCTCTTCTTAGTGAAAGTAATGGTCAAACATGATTTTCCATACAATTGGTTGACACTAAATTTACATCGAGACTATTATTGGTTTTGACATTGTTTACAAGGAGAGATCAATATCCACACTACCATCAATTGTGCTAATATTTGAAAACCATTGCCTCAACTACTTACAAAAAGTCACCACTAAAGTTTCTTGTTTACTTTAATTTGTGACATTGTCCATGTTAATGGAATGACTTGAATACCCATTTAAGAAATCTCATTTGATGTACTTGGATTTGAGTGGAGATAGATCAATGGTACCTAACCTTCTTGAGATACCAAGATCAACAATGTATAACTTTTATAGTGGATGTCTGCATGCTATGAAGATGAATGATGACCGCCTCATTAGTGCTTCATAAAGGCACAAAGGGACCATAGGAAATTGAGCATAAGAACATTTTACTAAGGTGTTAGTAGACTAGTCTCAATACAATGCAAGGGACACCTATCCTTGTCATTTACAATAAGATCCTCACATCACCATCATTCAATCAACAAATCCCCCATAGGTTGGGGGAAAGGAGGTTAGAGTTTCCAGACATAAAATTTAAACATTGAGGAATCTAGCATGTTATCCATAACTACAATATCTTTATTGGATGTTTGACATACTAATATGATTTAGCTTAAATCAATTTCTTCTAAGATTTTGATTTCACACTCCTATTGTGTATTGATACTATTGTACATAACAACCCCATGTTTGATCTATTCATGATCTCTAATTGGTTTGAAATTGCTTGCAAATTATTTTAATGTTGAATCAAGTTAATATGGCCATTTACAAAAGAATGAATGTTTTTGAAGGCCTTGTAATAAAATACTTCCAAATTTAATGAAATATGTGTTATTTCCTAGCCTCTACTATGCTATTATGTCTCCTAGGGGCCCTCTAATTTTGAAGCAATTCTAAATGTGGATCTTGAGATATTTCAATCCCTAGATCTGAGATTGAATCTTTCCCTTTGATTCTCTTGGCTAGTATCCTCATTGAGATAATTGTGTTGGAATTGTTTAAAACTCTTCCTTTAATCTGAATATCCTCCTCAATTATGCCAAACATACCCTTGATTCATCAATTCCACCCCCTTGACCTAGTTATGGGTACACATGGTCTTATGTGATTCCATAACTTTAGGAAGGTTCTACAAACACCATTGAAAAACCAAGTCTTCATAAGGGTTTTTAGCACTAGGTCCCTCCTTAAGAAGCCTCATTCCAAAAACCTAACCCGTAACACCCTCTTGGACCTTCTTATAAATCCTTTCATCTTACCTCTTGGGAAAGACAGTCATACATTGAGCCGCTCTTGGGAATAGGTGTCTTTAGGAATCATTCTTTTCCCTTTATCAACCGATTTATCTAGGTGATTTCTACATACCGGGTCTCCTCCCATCAGTGAAATTATATAAAGAGTAGGGATATTTAGTTGAGGTGACAATGGTCTATTTCTCCATTGTTTCCCTTGACCTAGTAGTTGCCCCTCTAGGATCCCCTTCTAGGACCCCCACTAGTTTAGGAGTAACATTTTGGTGCCATTTCTAGGGAGGAATAAGGTATACCTTAGTCTTCTATAGCATGCAAAGAAGATTGAAAGTAGTTTTAGGACCTATTCATGAGAATATGGTCATGAAACTCCCAAGGAACCTTCAACATTGAATTTTTTTATCAAATAGCTAGGGAAATGGAGGTTATCCAGGAATTCATCCAAAAATTTGATAGGGTAGTAAGGGATATCCCTAATCGTTTGAAGCCCCATAATGCCAATATTCACGACAAATTCATTGAGGTTGTGGGTGGCCACCTTACCTATGCATTAAGGGATAAGAAACCTTCTATTAGGGTGCTATAGATAAAATATTTAAGGTATGGTTATTTAGACATTTATCCCATTAGGATATTGCAAAATTATTTTTCATTTTAAGATTGTTTAGCCTAGAAAAATAGAAAATAGAAAATAATATAAAACAGAAAGGGGAAATGAAAAATAAATAAATAAATAATAATACTACCCCAAATGGCGTATTACTTCAAATGCCTCCAAATATTAAAATATATTAGAGTTTATTTTAATGTTTAGAAATAAAGGTGATTTGACATTTTTTGTCATTTTTCATAATGCATCATCACTTTTCAAAGGTTGATATCCTCCTTGCTCAGATTGACGGTGGGGAACAAGGTTTGGGCCCCCCTGACCTTTCAAGACCGGACGTGGGGTGGGGTCTGAAATGTTGTGAGCAATAAACCTCCTTATTAACATTGTAGTTCCATGTTTGTTTTGGGGGTCCCTTCCCTTTCCCACTTACCAATCCTACAAACCACCCCCCCGAAAAGAACCACCTTTCGATGTTTCCTTCTACATGTTTTCTCCCGCTCCATCCTCGACAACCGTAATTCACTACTCCATTCACATCATCCATTTGATCACTTCACCTATCCTCCATGTCATGTAATCATTAATATTTAAATCTCCCACCAACAGTTATTGTTGGGTTGGGGTTCCTGTTAGCTCTGCTATGCATTTGTGTGTTTGGAGGACCAAATGACTACCATGGCCATGTGTCTTTACAAGGAGGGAGCTATAAGCATTTTATTTCATCCTCTCACCTTTGTTTTCTTTACACCCTTGTAACCCCTTTATCTCTATTTTCTTCCAAACCCTTGTGTAAAACCATTTTCGGCCAAAGCCCCTCAGTGCTAAAGTCTAAACCCATGCGACCATTTTCTCATGACTTCGCGCCTATACCACCCCTTTCCTGCCAAATCAATGTAAATCCATGCATTTCAATCCACGCCATCTGATCTTACCCCGCTACGATCCGACGATATACGCTACTCCTGCCACTGTAAGCTACACGTTTGATAACCCACGGGGAAAGCGGTTTCCCCACCATCCCATCTGCCATGCTTCACATTTATACTGGATCGCTCATGCGCATACGCATACCGCCTACCTCCGATGAGCAGTGCGGGGAAACCACCATCCGCCCAAAATCACTTTCTCGACTGTTAATATCCCCATAGCTTCCGCGCCCGTCGACCGTCCGATCATCCACCCCGAGATCCAACGGTCCTCGATCTCCCTTCTCCCCTGTCTTCTAATATCCTCAGTCAAATGATCTCTGCCATTCATCTATCTGATCTGACGGCTCGTAGTTTCCCTGCCTTGCGCCTTCCCATCGCCTCCTACCATGAGATCTCAGCTGTCCGTCCGCTTCATCCAATGGCTAGCTTTCATTCCCTGGCTCTCGTTCATTTTTCATACTGTTTTCGTGTTTCTTTTGCCCTGTCATGTGCACCCGAAGGAGGAAGGAAGACATGATCTGGTACTCTGTGCATTGAATCCTCAGCAACCACATTCAAAGAGTAGCATGGCCGAGAAGAAATGACGATACTTGAGCAGTGCAATGTCTACAACAATTATTGAAATTTATTCAAACAATACTCCACCTGTTCAGGAAGGACAACAAAGTACCAGTGAATGTCAAATTGATTTATAAAAACACACAGTTTGCAGCAAAGACCCATATTAGATTGTAAATGTGGTTGGTGGTCAGCTATGACCCCTCCACACATAGGGCAGCAAAGAAATTTTGTAAACAAACTCTATTTATACCCAAAAGGAAGATGTAATGAGGGTTGATGAATGTTATTTTGATGTAAAGTTTAACTTCTGGAGACTGTAACTATTGTGATACCTGCAGCTTCTAGTCTTCATTTTCAGCTAATGCGACCTTCTTTTGATGTTAATTGCTCATTTTCCACTTCTTCTTCTTTGTTCTAGGTTGTGCCTATTATGCATCTATTCATGTGCTATTAATGTTTAGCATTAGAGGGGTTGTCATCCCACCTCTGTGTTAGAATCTAGCTTGTATCATTGAATTTGTGTGCAAGTTTACGTTATTTGAATGTCAGAGAGCTATCATCATGTCTGTGCATTAGGAAATAGATTTACAGACCCTTTAATTGATTGCACCTGGCCATCACAGGGTCTTGTGCATCTGTTGGTGTGATCAATATTCTCCATCATCACATTTTCCTTAAAACTGTGAGTAATTGGTGGTCTAAAGCCTTGTAGTCTAGGGGTGTTCACCCATGTCTGGGGTTAAGCATAGTAGAAGTGGTTATCTGGCTTGAATATGCATCATTCCTTCCATTCATCCACCATTTTCCAACATTTCTTTTGAGTTTGTAATGTTCCCGAGCATCTCTGATATACAACCTAGAAGGGTTTCTTGGGGTGATCACATTAATTGGTGTCGTTACCGGGGAGAGGAGAATTGAAGCTTAGCTTCCCTAGTAGAACAACATAGTTTCGAGCTTTGATGATAGAGAAGGTTTGAACATAGTTTCTGGTTGTAATCATCTACCTGGTGACTCCACTGGGGGAATTCCAGCATTTGGCGACTCCACATTGAAGTTCTAGCTCATTTTGTGAGACATACTCGAAGAAATCATCAGAAATCACCAGCTGAATCAGTGCCTGACCCTGAGAGGACTGTCAAATCAAAGAAAGCATCACAGAAAGGGGCATCAAGATCAGGTAAGCCTAAGAAATCTCATTCATCTCTGAATGATAAAGTTATAGCTAAAGATATTCAGTTTGAATATTGAGAACTCAGCACTATTAATAAGGAAATTCCTTCAGAGATTAATTCAGCCCCTTGTCCATCTAGTTCCCCTTTGAACCTCAGTCCAAAGAAAGTTTTCCATACAGTCAAAAACATCCCATTGTCTCTGCCATCCATCACATTACTTCCTACTACTCAATCTGCTAGTATCCTTCCACATATCCCAATCATGGCAGACCAGCAAGCACCCATGAAGATAGAAAGAATTGTAGCTACCAGATATGGACCTTTGGTCTTGCCTGTCCCTTTGAATCCTATTCCTGTGGGAGAATATCAAAAATATATTCCTAAGTTCACTGGAACAGAGGGAGTAACAACAAAAGAACAGCTTGAAGCTTTTTACAGTTATGCTGATAACTTAGATATAAGTGAAAATGATGTTTGGATGAGAGTTTTTGTCCAGAGCCTTGATGGAGAGGCCAGGAATTGGTTCAGAGAATTACCCCAGAGATCTATAATAGACATTGAAGCCTTAGATGATGCCTTTTTGAAGCACTGGGGAGATTAAAACAACTTGTTGTATTATCATACTGAGTTTGGTAACCTGAAGAGGGAAAATGGGGAATCATTGCCTGATTTTAATAAAAGATTCAACCGTATGTATAGTAAGATACCAACTGAGGTAAAACCTACCCCCACCTCTGCCAAACTCACTTATGCTAATGCTTTTGACTCTGACTTCTTCCTATTGTTGAGAGAAAGAAGATGTGCCACTCTAGCTGATATGTAGGATGCAACACTAGAGGTGGAATCTAATATTATGGCTGCAGAAAAGCTAAAAAATCAAGCTGACAGAAGGAGGCAGAGAGGTCAGGCTTCTACTTCCTCTGCTTCATCTTCAGAGCCTAAATTAGACAAAATGACTAAGATGATAGAGTCATTGGCTGCTGAAATTTCTAAGCTGAAGGTTGAGCAAAATTTAGGAAAAACAAGGTAGTAGAACAAATTTGCTCCAAGAAATCCCAATCCATTCAGAAGAGCAAATGAACAACTACAAATTATTCAGAGGGGTGAATAATCTAAATAGGAAGAGAAAGCTAAAGCTCCTTTCCAAATGTAGTCATGGAGGAAGAACAATTTGAAGATGAGGATGAAATTCACTACATGGAAGATGAAGGCAGCGCTGCATTCTTGACTTTGGCTGCTTATGAAGAATCATTGCTACAGGAACAAGATAGTCAGGAGTGGGATAGAGAAGTTGTCCTACAAGCTGAGGAGCAGCGAAGATATAACCTGAGGTGCAATGCAAAAAATTTCAAGGAGAATCCTGCACAAAATGATACTGTCCAAACAGAGTCACAGAATATCAGGTAGAGGAGACCAACAGCTGATCCAGACATCCTCAAAGCTCCAGTTCAAGAGGTAAAAGGTTCTGATAGGTTACCTTCTTCTTTTAGCTTTGAGTCAGAAGTTCAGAAATTGAAAATACCTATGCCTCTGGTAGAGTTGGTGAAGAGTGAAGTATTTAGAAAGCCTGTCCTTGAAACTCTTGAGCTAGAAACCACACAAACCTCCACTGACTCTGTCAATTTGCAAGATGACAAGACTACCATTGTGATCAACCCTATGATTGAACCTGCTGATAATAATTCTCCATATTTTTATGTCTCATTGACCATTCATAAAAAAATCATCCACAATTGCCTGCTAGACACAGGGCCCAACCACAATCTAATGCCTAAAGCTGTCATGGAAGAGTTAGGCCTTGATATCACCAGACCCTATCATGATTTATTCTCTTTCGATTCAAGGAAAGTGAAATGCCTAGGATTAATCAAAGACCCAGCCATTACCCTAACTCAGCTGCCCATGAAGAGTATGATGATAGATATTGTGGTAGCAGATGTCCCTCCTAAGTTTGGCATGTTGTTGTCCAGAGGGTGGATTAAGAGACTAGGTGGGACATTACAGAATGATCTATCTTATGCCATTGTCCCGATGTTTGGAGGAGAAAGCAGGAGATTGTATAGAGAAGCACAACTGGCATATATCATCAGTGATGAGAAGAATCCTACAAATCATCCCATACATGCAATGGACACTGCTTTTGGAGCATGTATTCTCCAAATAGAAGAATCTCAGAAGGCCACAATGTAGATCAGGAAACCAATAGTTCAGCCTGAGGAAGTGCAAGGAAGTCAGGTTTGGGAGATGTTCTTTGATGGAACATGTTCCAGGGAGATTGCAGGAGCAGGGGTGGTGCTAGTATCCCCAAAACAAGAAAGCATTCAATTGTCCTTTAAGCTGGTTTTTCAAATCACAAACAATATAACAGAATATGGAGCTCTGCTATTGGGCCTTAATGCAGTAAAAGACAGAGGAATCAAGAATCTGAAGGTATTTGGAGATGCTGATTTGATCATTCAACAAGTAAATAAAAAATTTCAGGCAAAGCACCAAGGCTGAAAGCATACAGAGATGAGGTATGGAGAATCAAAGATTCTTTTGATTATTTCTGTATTTCATATATTCCTAGAGCCAAAATCAGTTCGTTGATTCCCTTGTTGTTTCTACCAGTCTATTTATACCTCCCATGCCTCCCAGACTAGTTTATAAATTCTAAATGAAATACAGACCATCCTTGCCTGATAATGTCCACCATTAGAAAGTCTTTGAAGATGATGATGAATTGAATAGGTTCTTGCAAGTCATTGAGGAGTTTTCTGAAATGAAAATTGACCAAGAAAATGAAGCCTTGTTAGAAAATCACCAGTCCCAGCTTAGAAATAAGATTGGCAAAAATAGCATTGTCCAGATTCCCAGCAATCATATCCCAAAGGGTCTAATTCCTCTAGAAAGATTGTTTGACTAGAATGATGTGCCTTACAAGGCTACCCGAAATGAAGACCAATCTAATGTATGTAAGCATGATATAGGAAGTCCAGGTTAGCCTAGATACATAAATTTTTCCACTCATTTGTCAGCTAATCAAAGTTTTGAATACTACAAATTAATGAAGAAATTTGTTGATGTGTTTGCCTGGGAGTATAGTGACCTGAAAATTTATGATAAAAAGATTATTCAGCATAAAATCATTCTTGAGAAAGACACCATACCTTTCAAACAAAAGCTGAGACCAATAAATCCTATGCTTCTTCCTATGATTGAAAAAGAAATTAAAAAGTTGTTGACTGCCAAGATTATAGTTCCTCTTAGATATTCCAAATGGGTAGTCAATCTAGTAGTGGTGAGGAAGAAAAGTAGAGAAATCAGACTGTGTGTTTATTTCAGAAATTTAAACAAATGCTCCAAGAAAGATAATTATCCCTTACCCAAGATGGAGAATTTGCTGCAGAAGGTGTCAGGAGCCAAATTAATGTCTTTCTTGGATGGATGTTCAGGCTTTAATCAGATTGTTGTGCATCCGGATGACCAAGAGAAGACTACATTTACCACTCCTCGGGGCACTCTTATGTATGACAAGGTGCCTTTTGGATTGATGAATGCTAGAGCAAACTTTCAGAGAGCTATGGATATAGATTTTGTAGGAGAGAAGGATAAGTTTGTCCTCATCTACCTTGATGATATGGCAATATATTCCAGCAGCCATCATAATCATTTACAACATTTGAAAAAAGTGTTTCTGAAGTGCAGAAGGTTTGGAATTTCAGTCATTCCCAAAAAATCACAATTTGCTTTAGAAGAAGGCAAGTTGTTGGGACATATTGGTTCTATTGCGAGTGTCTGGATTGACCCAGAAAGAGTAAAAGGAATACAGACTTTGTCTGTCCCAAGATCGAAGAAAGATATCTAATCTTTTTTGGGCAAAATTAATTTTGTAAGGAGGTTTATTCCAAATTTTGCAGAATTGGTGAAGCATATTACCTCCATGTTGAAGAAATGGGTCAGAGGTTAGATGGACTGATGCAGCAAGAAAATCATTTGAGTCTATTAAAAAAGCCATTATGGATGCTCCTACATTAATAAGCCCACATTAAAACATGGAGTTCCATATATTCACATTTGCCTCTGAAGACACCATTGCAGCAGTTTTATTGCAGGCAGATGAAGAAGGTTAAAAAAATCCAGTAGCATTTTTCAGCAAGAACTTGAGGGATGCTGAACTGAGGTATGATATTATTGAAAAACAAGCATATGCTCTTATCAAATCCTTGAAAGCTTTCAGATTTTATATCTTACATTCCAAGATAATTGCATATGTACCCTTTGCTACAATAAAAGATGCCTTAACACAACCTGATGCTGATGGAAGAAAGGCAAAATGGATTGCAAAGATGATAAAATTTAATATAGAACTGAAGCCCACCAAACTGGTTAGAGGTCAAGGTCTTGCCAAGTTATTAGTTGAAGAGAATTGCAAATCATTGGATATTGATTTCTTGTGCACAATTGCAAAAAATGGTCTGGCAGAAGAAGAAAAAAACAGTTGAACCATAGAGAAGGCAGTTAGTCACTAAAAATCTAGCTTCTTTTGATTGGTATTATGCGATAATAAATTTCTTGCTGAAGCTAGAAATCCATTTAGAATTTACTAAAAGTCAAGCCAGAACTGTAAAACTTAGGGCAGCTAGATATTGTAGCAATGAAAATCTGCTCTAAGGGAGGGATCCATCTGGAGTGCTTTTAAGGTGTCTGGACAAAGAACAGTTAACAAAATTTATGCAAAAGTTTCATTCCAGCATCTATGGAGGGCACCATTATTGGAAGACTACTGCCAATAAAATTCTCAGAGCTGGTTACTATTGGCCCACTTTATTTTCTAATGTATTTTCATTTGCTAAGTCTTGTGACAGGTGCCAAATATTTGAAGAAAAACAACAATTGAAGTTGCTTCCCTTAAAACCAATACATGCAAAAGGACCTTTTGAGTAGTGGGGCTTAGATTTTACTGGAGAAATCAACCCACATTCCAGTGGCCAGCACAGATGGATATTAGTAGCTACTGATTATTTCACTAAGTGGATTGAAGCAGTCCCTACCAGGAAGGTTTATCATAATGTGGTCATGAAATTTTTAATTGAAAACATCTTTACGAGATTTGGTTGTCCACACAAATTAGTCACAGATAATGCAGCAGCCTTCAAGGCAAAAGCGTTGGTGGAAATGTGTGATTCTATGGGTATTAAACTTGTTCATTCCACCTCATATTATCCTCAAGGCCATGGTCTGGCAGAATCCTCTAATAAAAGCCTGATAAGAATAATTAAGAAGCTGTTAGAGGAAAATAAAAAGAATTGGGATTCAAAGCTCAAATATGCACTGTGGGCTGACAGAGTGACCATTAAGAAATCCACAGGGAATTCTCCTTTCAAGCTGGTATATGGTACTAAAGTTGTATTCCCAATTTAGCTTACTCTCCCTGTGGCAAAATTCCTTCAAGAAGAGCAGAATGAGGAAGAAGAAATGGCAAAAAGGATCACTGATTTAGCAGAGGTACATCAGATTAGAGAATAGCTGGTTGAAAAGGCGGCAACACATTAGAGAAAGATCAAGGAAGCCTTTGACAAGAAGGAAAAAACAGATAATTTTCAGGTTGGTGACTTGGTTTTGAAGTGGGATGCATTAAAAGAAAAGAAAGGCAATCATGGGAAGTTTGATTCTTTCTCGATAGGGCCTTTTATCATTTCATAGATTCAAGGGAACAACACCTTCGTACTGAAAAGTATGGGGGGAGAAGCAATTTTTGATGGCCTAGTTAATGGGCGTTTTCTCAAAAATTATGTGGTTTAAGGTCTTTGGCCTTAAAAGTTGTAAATATTTGGTTTTTATCAGTTTTGTGTAGGAAACGTAGACTCCATGCCCAATGGAACACTAGGAATTTTGGCTAATTTGTTTTCAACTGGAAAGGCAATGGTCTGTAGGTTCTTGAGACCTCACAAGGAGGATCTCATCCCCAGAAAGAGCCAGTGTTAGCTCTGCTATGCATTTGTGTGTTTGGAGGACCAAATGACTACCGTGGCCATGTGTGTTTACAACGAGGGAGCTATCAGAAGTTTATTTCACCCTCTCACCTTTGTTTTCTTTACGTCCTCGTAACCCCTTTATCTCTATTTTCTTCCAAAACCTTATGTAAACCCATTTTTGGCCAAAGCCCCTCAGTGCTAAAGTCTAAACCCATGCAACCATTTTCTTGTGACTGCATACCTATACTTCCCCTTTCCCATCAAATCAATGTAAATCTGTGCATTTTACTCTACGCTATCCGATCTTACCCCACTGCGATGTGATGATATACGCTACTCCCGCCACTGCAAGCTACACGTTTGATAACCCGTGGGGAAAGTGGTTTCCCCGCCGCCCCATCCGCTACATGTCACATTTATACTGGATCGCTCCTCCACATATAGATACTGCCTACCTCTGATGAGCGGTGTGGGGAAACCGCCATCTGCCCAAAACCACTTTCCTGGCTGTTAATTTCCCCATAGCTTCCGCGCCCGTTGACTATCTGATCGTCCATCCCGAGATCCAAAGGTCCTCGATCTCCCTGCTCCCCTATCTTCCGATATCCTCAATCAAATGATCTCCGACGTTCATCTATCTGATCTGATGGCTTGTAGTTTCTTTGCCCCACGCCTTCCCATCGCCTCCTGCCATGAGATCTCAGTCGTCTATTCACTTCATCCAATGACTAGCTTTTATTCCCTGGCTTCATTTTTCATACGGTTTTCATGTTTTTTTTGCCCTGTCCTGTGCACCCGAAGGAGGAAGGAAGACATGATCCGGTACTCTGTGCGTTGAATCCTCAGCAACCACATTCAAAGAGTAGCATGGCCGAGAAGAAAGGACGATCCTCGAGCAGTGCAATGTCTACAGTAGTTATTGAAATTTATTCAAACAATACTCCACCTGTTCAAGAAGGACAACAAAGTACCAGTGAATGTCGAATTGATTTATAAAAACACACAGTTTGCAGCAAAGACCCATATTAGATTGTAAATGTGGTTGGTGGTCAGTTATGACCCCTCCACTCATAGGGCAGTAGAGAAATTTTGTAAACAAACTCTATATCTACCCAAAAGGATGATGTGATGAGGGTTGATGAATGTTATTTTGATGTAAATCTCAACTTCTGGAGACTGTAACTACTCTGATACATGTAGCTTTCGGTCTTCATTTTCAGCTAATGCAAGCTTCTTTTGATGTTAATTGATCATTTTCCACTTCTTCTTCTTTGTTTCAGGCTGCTCCTGTTATGCATCTATTCATGTGTTGTTGATGTTTAGCATTAGAGGGGCTATCATCCCACCTCTGTGTTAGAATCTAGCTTGTATCATTGAATTTGTATGCAGGTTTCTTTTATTTTAATGCCAGAGAGTTGTTATCCTATCTGTGCATTAGGAAACAAATTTACAAACCTTTTAACTAGTTGCAGCTGGCCATCACAGGGTCCTGTGCATCTGCTAGTGTGATCAGTATTCTCCATCATCACATTTTCCTTAAAATTGTGAGTAATTGGTGGTTTAAAGCCTTGTAGTCTGGGGGTGTTCACCCATATTTGGGGTTAAGCATAGTAGAATTGGTTATCTGGCTTTAATATGCATCATTCCTTCCATTCATCTACCAGTTTCCAAAATTTTGTTGAGTTTGTAATGCTCCCGAGCATCTCAGGTATACAACCTAGGAGAGTTTCTTGGGGTGATAACAGTTCTGGAGGGTCAATTTTGGGGCAAAAGCCCAATTTTTTATGTATAAAAATGTGAAGTCTCCACAAATTGTGGTCGCAGAGCATGTAGCTAATTAAAGAATAAAAAATGGTTTTACCTTCTTTTATGTAAGTTGAGTAAGCTTTTGAAGATCTACCCATGGTCCGTGGACCATGGGATTGTATAAATAAGTATGTCTTAAAGAGTCTAAGAGATGACATTAATGACGGAGATGAATATAATGGGTCAATAGAGGGAAGATCATAGAAGTCTCAGAGGAAGAAGAGTCTCTGCAGTTGAGTGCACAAAGGTCTAGAGTAAAGTTCACAGCTGACTTCGCAGACTGAAGTGAACATTAATCAAGAATATTATTACAAAAGGTCATGCATTTTAACTATTTACTTCTGTTATGAATGAATGTGCTTTATGTTGTGATGAATGATGGGTTTATGAAATAATGTTGTATTGATGCGTGACTTTACTAGATCTATATTGTTATATGATCACAATAGATGTTAAGTATTTACGTGAAGATTATCATTGTATGTTAAAGTTATCAAACACATAAGCAGATATAAGTAAATACTGGGATACGAATAATCTTTGAGGCACATACGTAGTTGATTATCTAGATCAGGGCCCACAAAATCTAGTCATAGACCTTTGCGGAGGCCTAGAGGCTGATTCAAGGGAGTTATATCAATAAGCCATAAGGGCTTATCGATCTGCACGAAGGTAGATTTAGGGCACAAAACGACATCACGCTGATCTCTGGGTGCATAAACTTGGTTCCAGCTACCCCCCATACTGATTTAGGTGAGACTTCAGTGTGCACTCCACGGATTGATGCTAAAATGGAAAGTAGTGTAGGGATTTGTTTGGGGAAACTAAATTTGAACATGGGTTAGGACCCACTAAACCAAAAAATGGTTTCGTTGCCAGAGGGCATGTAGTTCAATTGGTCACACTACCTTTGTAGTGAGTCCCTTTTGAACTTGCATGAGGCTCAGGATGAGACATAATCCTTCCATTGGACAAGGGATTGTTGGAGGCTGCATAGTTTGCATCCCTCTGGACAACAAAGAACATTGCATGGATCACAGAGACCGAAATTTCCTGGGTGTTGATGAAGGTGAGAATTCACATGGCCATCAACAAGAAGCAGGTGCAAGGCAATTAAGCATTGCATAGACCAGTTTTGCGGTGGGGACCAGTCAGGCAACAGAGATGGTTAAGTCACTTGATGTTTAGGCAGTCGAACTACCAAATGGATCCTTAAGCATGGAGGCAGATAATGATAATGTTTTCGTAAGTTCTCTAAATAACATTGGCCTCAACTTGACCGTTCTCCCCTGTGAGTACCTTCACACACTCCAGTCAGGTGTGACAACATAGCTAAGAGAAAGGAAGAAACACATGCTCAACCTCATAAGTGAGTATTGGGTGAACAACAAGCAGATGTTTGCCGAGAAGACAGAGGCCTTGAAAGCAAAAGACATAATCGAGGTGTAGAGCACACAGCTAGTGGCTACAGTAGTAGAAGCATCGAGGATGGTGTCAGAATTACACATCCCTAGGGAAGCACAACTAGAGGCAAAGATGAGAAAACTTGTTGTGGGTGTGCACGATGCCAAAGAAGAAGTGGCAAGAGTTCAGTTTGAGCTGAACATGAAGATAACAAAATTGGAGTTGAAGTCATACTCTTCAACCCCGCAAGATGTCAGGGAACAATGCAAAGCCCTTGTTAAAGATGGAGTCACTACAGTGGATGCCATGGTCAGGAACTACACCATGCCGTTTGAGAAAGCTATGGAGGTAGTCACGACTCTGGATGAAGATCCCAACCTACAAAGATTAAATACAGACGTCCATGAGCTCCAATAGGAATATGACAAAGTAAGGGCGATGACACCCACCATTGCTACGACGCAACACCTTGCCAAGCTACAGGAGGCTAAGTAGTTGCTTACACAGGTGAAAGTTGCGTAGAACAAAGAGGTTGTCCTTAAGGCTAGATTAGGGCCTTGGTTGGATGAGTCCTACATAGGCTCCACCAATATTCAGGAAAAATTAGCTAACTTGCAAAGTATGTAGCAAAATATTAAGCAGGATAGTGCAGGACCAACTACAGAGCAGCTGGTAGAATAGATCAAGCAAGCAACCACACAAAGCATGACTAAAGTAGCAGTTGCACAAGTGGAGTTGGGGGATATTTGCCACAAGATATCTGCACCAGCCTAGTGACTTAAGGGTGAGTCATGATCTTTTTGTGGGGGGCCTGTTGGGATGAGATCCCCTAGGGTCAATTTTGGGGCAAAATGCCAAGTTTTGTTGTATGAAAATGTGAAGTCTACACAAATTGTGGTCACAGAGCATGTAGATAATTAATTAGTCAAAAAGGGTTTTACCCTCTTTTATGTAAGTTGAGTCAGCTTTCGAAGATATACCCATGGTCTATGGACCATGGGATTGTATAAATAGGTATGTCTTAGAGAGTCTAAGAGAGGACATCAATGACGAAGAAGAATGTAATGGATCAATAGAGGGAAGATCATAGAAGTCTTAGAGGAAGAAGAGGCTCTACAGTTGAGTGCGCAGAGGCCTAGAGTAGAGTTTGCAATTGAGTGTGTAGACCCCTATAGCTAATTGCACAGGGAAGTCTTGAGTCTGTAAGCTGAACTAAACATTAATAAATAAGATTATTACAAAAATTCTTGTGTTTTACCTATTTACTTCTGTTATGTATGAATGTGCTTTATGTTGTGATGAATGATGGGTTTATGGAATAATGTTGTATTGATGTGAAAAACTTAAGGTATATATATTGTTATATGAATGCAATTGATATTAAGTGTTTATGCGAAGATTATATCATTGTATGTTAAAGTTATCAAACACTTAAGAAGATCTAAGTAAATACTAGGATACGAATAATCTTTCGAGCACATAAGTAGTTGATTAGCCTGTTTAGGGTCCACAAAAGCCAGTCGTAGAACTTCATGGAGGTTTAGAAGCTGATTCGAGTTATATTGATAAGCCATAAGGGCTTATCGATCAATGTGAAGGCATAATTAGGGCACAAAACAACATCACACTGATCTCTGGGTGCGGAAACTTGGTTTCAACATCCCCCCATATTGATTTGGGTCAGACTTTAGTCCACACTCCATGGATTGATGCTGAAAGGGCCACTAGTGTAGGGATTTGTTTGGTGCAACTAACTTTGAACTTGGTTCGGGACCCACTAAGCCAACAGTTATATAGTCGTTGTCCATTAAATAATATCCCTCCAATGTCTAAAAACTCATAAATTCTACTCTCCAAAATGATAATAATCTCTTTGATCACCCTCCAATCCTTTTATAAAATCTCATATCCACTTCTATTATTCCCTTTTGCTTGTCATTTCAGTTACACAAGTTCAGATTGAAATATCTCCAAGCTCTCCAGTACCTTTAGTGGAGTTTTCCCTTCTACAACCAATCATATTGCAACCCGGTAACATTGTTCCTTGAATTTCCTATTGAAAAAAAGATTTATTCAGACAAAGGAAAGGGAAATACGCCTGATGATGATACTGTGATACCTCTTTTCCTTGATTTAGACAGGTCTCCTTTAATTGATACCCAATATATGATAACAGAAACTCAATGTGAGTTTGATCTGTATGAGCTCCATAATTGGGCAAGATAGAAGTATTTAGACCAGAGTGATATTTTAAATATCTGGGAATGACTTATACCCAAATTTACCTTTTCCTAGAATCATATTTTACCTAAATGCAATATTTTGTGTCATCTTAGGTACCTCTCCATCTAGAAAGTAGTAATTGCTTAGAACAATGAAGTCATGTATTCAATTACCCCAGAAAGAATTTTTCAAGCTCTTTAGATAAATCCTCAAGCCTCTTACATCCATTTTCTCCTGATGCACTTATGGAGATATAAAAAAATCTTACTTTCCCTTGCGAGCCCATATTCTTGAATGTTTCCTGCCTCAAAAATCTAAATTACCCAGAAGTAACCTACCTTACTCTGCCTCAATTTTTCCTGAGATGTCAAGGAAAGTCATCTCTATGGTTACTTGTGATCCAGGTGGATGTTGGTGGCCACCCACCAACCCATTTGGACCCCCATAACTGTCTCTTTCAGTCTTTTCAGTTTCCTAAATTGTAGCACAGTTTACTATTTTTAGCAGTTTTTTCGGGTCCTGAACTTCCGGAGCCGTTTTGAGGCCCTAAACGACGTTTTTTTGGGAATCTGGGGCAACATGGGTCCATGGACCGATGTTGCCTCTCAAAGTGGTAGTACTCAGATAGATCTTTCTAACGAGCTATCGTACGCGTCAAACAGAGATCGTATGCCAAAGTTACGACCCCGGGAAATTGATGTACCAATTTACCCAAACGGGGCCCACAATTTGGCGTTTCATCTTCTATGGTTAGGTTTCGGGATGTGAAGGGTTTTTCATTGTTTCTCAACAATAAATAGGCCTTCGAGCCTCATTGTAACACAGTTCGGAACAGTTCAGAGGCATGTAGCCGCCACATCTCTTCTCAGAGATAAGCTACCATTGCCCTAGCTGGTTTCTTTCCATTTCTGTTTGTAAGCATATTTCAGTATTTTACAGTAATGAAATGAAGTATTATTTTCGCTGCATCTATGTATTTATGGTTATCGCATCTCTATATTTATGGTTCTCTGTAATCTATTGCGTTCCTGTTTAAATCCAGATCAGTGGTATCAGAGCGGTCTGCTTTTTCTCTGTTTTTCTTTGCATGTCCCCAACAAGGTCGGGATATAAGGAGTTAGAGCTTGAACTGGTTGAACCTTTGCAAGACTAGCCTCGCAACTCCCGACGGCCTCCCATGGCGGATGAGAACAAAGACGAGGGGGCAGGAGATCCTATCAAAATCTTGCTCGAAGAAGCGCTCGAGCGGCAAAGGAACGTGATGATGGATAACTTTGCGCAGATTCTTCAGCGGCTACCCAGAGGCGACGCATCGGCTTCCAACAGCGACTCTGGAAACGCCACACCATTTAAGGTACAAGTTAATTTTGAAATCCCCATCTTCGAGGGTCAAATAGACGCAGATGCCGTAGATAAATGGTTAAATCTGTTGGATGGGTATTTTTCTGTTCATGAATTTTCAAGTCAGGAAAATATTGTTTTCACTCTTCTCAAAGCAGCCCCCCATGTCAAGGACTGGTGGGAAACCTACTGTGAGCAGAAGGATGAAAGTACAGGCTCACTATTTTCAGCCGCACCCACTTGGAATGAATTCCGAGATGCCATCAAGGAGCAGTACTACCCTGTCGGAACCTATGAGGACAAATACATCAGATGGACCACATTGCGGCAGGGACGAGACCAAGATGTGTCAGAGTTCACAAACATTTTTCATACCCTTCGCACACAGTTGGGTATCAAAGATTCTGAGCTGCATATGGTACTCAAATACCGTGGCTGCCTACACAGATACATCCAGGAAGAGATGGGGTTCTTGAACATCTCTTCACTTGGCACAGCATACCGATACGCTGTCAAAATCGAGCAAAAGTTCAAACAGAAGAAGCGAGACTTTGGATCTGCAAATCCGAAGCCCAAAGGACAAAGCCAAGGCGTGGTGACCTAAGACAACCCGTCGAAGCCGCAAGAAAAGAACAACACCATGAAGCCGAAGAAGGACACAGGGAAGTGGTGTGAGTTCCACAAGAGTCCCACTCATAACACAAGTGAGTGTCGGACCAAGCAGTCGCTAATGGCCGAGTTGAAGGCTTCTGAATCAGATGCATGTTTTGACCCTGAGCCAGAACTTGACAAGGGGAATGGCAAAGGGAAGCAGATCATTGATGCGGACCCCAGTGCCACTGTTGCCACTGCCAAGATCCAGAAAGATGAGCCCGAAAATCCAGAGGAAGGGGAGCGTCTTTTCCACTCACAGATGTGGGTGAAGGGTTCACTGCTGCGATTCATTGTCGACAGTGGTAGCCAAAAGAACCTTGTTTCAGCAGAGGTCGTGAAGTGGTTGGGTCTACCAACTACACCACACCGACAACCGTATAGTATCAGGTGGCTTCATGAAGGACGAGATCTCAAAGTCCGCCAGCAGTGCCGCCTTCCCTACAGCATCAAGCCCTTCACAGACGAGGTATTGTGTGATGTTACACCTCTAGATGTTTGTGATGTACTATTAGGCCAGCCATACTTATGGAGGCGACATGCTGTGTGTGAGTCAAGGCCTCGTGCTGTCATTATTTCTTTGAATAATTCATTATACAGGATACCAGAGGTAGCCCCACCTACTGCCACATCCTTGATCACTACCAAGAAAGGCAGCAAGCTCATATCACAGACCAGAAAATTCATTTGTCTGGTTCACTCCCAAAATAAGGGGAAGATCGTTGCTACATCCATGACCCCTGCAAAGGGTTCCTACACGCAGCAGCAGCAACAAAGGGATACGGTCATGACAGAACACAGGAACAACTTCTCCTCACCCACAGGGGTACCACATAAGTTTCAGGTGGGCAACAAAGTTTGGTTACATCTGCAGAAAGAACGCCTTACAAGAGCCCACCAGAAGCTCCGACCACTCCGACATGGTCCTCACAGTAGTACCAAGGCTATGGGCAACAATGCTTTGAAGCACAACATTCCTCCATTCCTTCACTTGCACCGAGTATTCAATGTGGACCATCATCGACCATGCTTTCCACCATTTCTGGACACATCAGATTTTGCAGGACAAGTTCAGCAGATGGAGGAACTCAACACAATGGGGACCATTGCTTCCTAAGGGGGGAGGAATGATCCAGGTGGATGTTGGTGGCCACCCACAAACCCATTTGGACCCCCACAACTGTCTCTTTCAGTCTTTTCAGTTTCCTAAATTGTAGCACAGTTTACTATTTTTAGCATTTTTTTCGGGTCCTGAACTTCCGGAGCCGTTTTGAGGCCCTAAACGACGTTTTTTTGGGAATCTGGGGAAGCATGGGTCCATGGACCCATGTTGCCTCCCAAAGTGGTAGTACTCGGATATATCTTTCTAACGAGCTATCGTACGCGTCAAATGGAGATCGTATGCCAAAGTTACGACCCCGGGAAATTGATGTACCAATTTACCCAAACAGGGCCCACAATTTGGCGTTTCATCTTCTAGGGTTAGGTTTCGGGATGTGAAGGGTTTTTCATTGTTTCTCAACAATAAATAGGCCTTCGAGCCTCATTGTAACACAGTTCGGAACAGCTCAGAGGCATGTAGCCGCCACATCTCTTCTCAGAGATAAGCTACCATTGCCCTAGCTGGTTTCTTTCCATTTCTGTTTGTAAGCATATTTCAGTATTTTACAGTAATGAAATGAAGTATTATTTCCGCTGCATCTATGTATTTATGGTTATCGCATCTCTGTATTTATGGTTATCTCTGTAATCTATTGCGTTCCTGTTTAAATCCTGATCAACTTGTCTATTAGGTTATCATATAAACGAATGGGTAGGTGAGGTAGTTTTAGGTTTTTTTATCAATATTTACAGTTGGTCAGAAGCCTTCATTTCTTTTCAATTATAGTCAGTACTTAGCAGATGTTATACATGAGAAGTTTCTCAAGTTTAAAGTTGAAGGTGTGTTCAAAAACCAATCATTTTTATTATATCTGATGCTCTTTTACTAGACATACAGGTTCAAGTTCCAATTATAGAATATGGATCATCAGGTAAGTCCATTATCAATCATTCACTGGACTTCTTTAGTTAGAAGAAATTCAGAAGATTATTCATTCATAGATTTTGTGGATAAGTTTCCACACACATCCTTGTGTCTATTCACCAATGATGCTATACCAATATTTCATGAGAGATAAGGAAGGTTTTGCATATTTCAGAGCAGTCAAAAGTTAGAGACTGATATCTATATCATAACTATATATAGATTTAGATCTATGGGTGTGAGCTTCCTCCCTATAGATTACTATCTTTTGTACCAGTAAGGATTTTTGCTTTGGAATATGCTAGACAGATGTTAAATATGGATGAATTGCATTTTGTATCAAATAAAAAGAAGGAACATTTTGAGCCTTATATTGTAAATACCAGAGCAGAAATAAAGGAAGTGGAGGAAATATTAATGCAGATGAAATTTAAACCAAGTTTCACTTGGTCTTATGATCCATTAAGGATAATTTCAAGGTTGAGAATTGAGCATAAGTATACTCCATATTCACATATACCTAGGCCAGGGATCGAGAAGTATGCTAATCAAGAGTAGTGGATAGAAAACACACTATAGGAGGTATATATATAGAGGAGACAACTGAGTCTCCTATCTCTTCTACATCTCATATTATAGCACAACAAAGTATTTTTGCAAGATACATGGAGATCAATCTGAAGAATGAAGCTTTGAAGGCTTCAACATATTCAGGGTTTTAGAAGGAAATTTCCACCACCCAACACAAGTTTCTATCTACATTTGACATAGAAAAGGGGCAGTTTGAAATGGCCTTTTTGGAACCCACTATTCCGGCCCCTAGAAGTACAGAAGATTACATGGCTTCAATATTTTCTGCTCATACGAAAAACGTTTATGCGATCGATCAAATTAATTTTCATAAGAAAGTAGGTGAAATGATTTACTCAACATTGGCGAGTTGAACCATGGTTTCCTCCAAGTTACAAACATTTCTAAATAATATTCACTCACAATTGAACATAGAAAGGATGTCTTATCTGGTCAAAGACACAAGAATTAAAACTTTAGAAGATTTAATTATCAAACAAGGATATGATCCCAGTGTTGTCAAGGCAGTCGATGAGATAATTAAAAACCAAAATGTAGATATTCAAACCCTTAACAAATAACTCAGGCTTCCAACGACATATCACCCTTAGGCCAAATAAGTAACCAATATGGAAATGAAAAAAAAGATTGTTCAAAGTAGTAGTTGAGAAGAATGTTCAAATCCAAAAGATTGAATAGGACATGGAAGCACTATTGAAGTAAAAGGAACAATTGGAAGAAATGGGTACATCAATAGTATGTACATTATCAACAGGTACATCAGCACAACAAGAAGCATAAAAAACAATACAAGCATCAACTTCAAATTATTTTGAGAAGCTAGCCCAAGCTTTAGAAGAATTATCATTACCAAATAAGGAAAAGGAGAAGTTAACAACAACACTCACAAAGATGGAGGAAAGAAAGATCAAAGAAGACAATGCACACATAGTATAGGTACAAAAGAATTTTAAATTAATTCATCAAATTCAAAAATATGAAGACTAGTCCCTTACAACTCAAATGTTTGCAGAATCCAAGCGCAACATTTGGCACATAATTAAGGAAAGTATTATAGAATTGTGGCCATCTATTCAGATCATTTTTTAGAAAAAATAGATGGTGAAAAATGTTAAGACAATAATTGGGCAGACAAAAGTTGAAATTGAGCACATACTAGCAGAAGCATGCATGATTATAAAAATGTTGAATTCGAAAGCTAAAGATGAGCTTGGAGAACTCAACATTCAAGATAGAAAATATGCAGTGATGGAAGTTAAAAGAGTGTTGACAAAGAAAAATCTTATGGTGCAATTAGAAAATAAGTGCAAAGAATTGGAATTATAGGGAAAAATATTCAACAAAAGCTTTAATGTATTGCATGAGAAAGGGCTCCAAACCTTAAAATCTTCTAATGGAAAGTTGATTCCAATAGAAAAACATCAAGATCAATTATGTAAGATAGTTGTAGATGCATCTAAATGTTCTAAAGTCAGAGGAACTATAAGTGGGGAAGCATTAATGGAAGTCCTATAGCATGATCTCTTTATTCAACATGAAATCTATCATCTATTTTTGAACAAGGAAACTTTTCAAACATACATAGAAGTAGAAGAGAGATTTAGGAGCATGGTAAATTTTTCCATTCCAAGTGAAGAGAAATGGGATAATTTACTAGAGCTAGTTGAATAAAGATAAATAGAAATCCTACAGTTTTTTGGAGCAGGAAAATAGAAGAAGCAAAAAATTAGCTACAGTCACCAACAATTCACCTCAAAGTCTGAATAGAAAATTATAAATAGTCTACATTCCCTATTACTTAGTTCTATTATGGAAATATCTACATGTTTTTAGTAGATATTATTTTCTAATAAATTTTATTTGAAGTCTGAATCAATTCGAGACCAACTCTATAAATATTTTATAAAAAGACTTAGCAAGGGTTGGATTATGCAAGAAGAAAATATTTTTCTAGGATTGTAAGCAGTGAAATGTATTTTTGAAGTAACCAATTCAGTAATACAGAGGAAGTTTTGTTTTTGGGTTCTTGTGTCAAGAAAATGGTGATGTTCTCCTCCTTATAAATTTGTTTTTCTTTCAAGTTTCACATGAATGTTTTCCTTCTTAAATTGTTTACAAGAAGATTAAGAGTTGAATTTACATTCAATACTATGCTATGGCTTGTTAAAAAATATTAATGTTTCCTTTCCGATATTAGGTATAGAATTCATCTGTGTATGCCATATATTTAATTGAACTTAATTCTTGTTCATCTCATCCACATAACAATAGCTCTATGAGATCGAGTAGTTTTCCTACCTCACCTTATTTTTTGCTCCTCTATTTATTCTAATTGATTACTGAAGACCTTATGACTCCACGCCCAATGGACTTCTCTTCCATTTTACAACCAAAATTAAAAAAAATAAATCTATCTTTTCCTTTTATACCTAGCCTAAAATCTAAACATTAAAATTAGAAATCACAGAGAGAGCCCTCTCTGAAGCTAGAATGGTTATATCCCAGCTTTGAAAGTGGTTTGTGGTTACCTTTGTAATTTTCCTCCTAAACCTAGGAATAATACGGTGTGCTAACACCTTCAACATTCACTAAAGCTAAAGAGATAGAAATGGAGGTTGAATAAAACAGAAAAATCTATGGAGTATATGTCAATGACGATCCCAAGGCAAAGACAAAGGTCAAAAGGGAAAAATCTAAAGATTAACACAAAGAAACCATTTTATCCATCCTCCAAAAAATGGAAAATCTTAGTGAAGAAGTCATATCGAGTAGCTTCACCTATTTTTCTAAGTCAGAAGCCATAAAACCCCAGATAGATTGATATGCCATTTTCTCTGCCACTTGAGCCAGCCATGTGATCCCTCGCTCATCTTTTATGAATGTATGTTTGAAGGCGGGCCTCCCAACCCTAAAGGTATGGATTTTCATTGGTATAATTTAGTAGTTTTCCTTACCTGTCATGGGCACTTTGGGGCATGAATTTGTGGGGGGATTCAGGAGAAGGAGTGGGTTAAGCATGTATTCCTGTCTCCATTGTCTGATTTCATAGTTATCCTTGTATCCTTGTCCAGTGTGATCTTATTTACTGGACATTGGCATTAGGGTTGGCACTACATGGGAAATACCGATTTTAATTGCATGGTCCTGCTTCTCGACACCACCCACATTGCTTCACTTCCACTCTTCGTAACCCCATTCAGTTCTTTTCCCATTTTGGTCCACATAATATTAACCTCTCCCTCCCCTTGTCCCCACCTTGGGTAGGGCCTGGAATGATGCCCCAGAGGTTGATGCATCTAAAAAGAAAGTAAAAAGCATAATATTTCCACTCTCAATAGTAAATGTACCGTAAAATGAAAAATATGTTCGAGACATACAAATTTAGCACGTGGGAAAATAGAAACATGAGCTCTACCCCTTATTCATGGTCATCACGCTAGTTCCTATGGAACCTGGATGAGCACTCTCCATCATTAAGGAACCCATGATTATCCCAACTTGTGGTGGGGGATGAAGTGCCCCACCTCAAAGGGGGTATCCACTACTACATATTACACATTATGCTCACCATCCCTTAGAGCCCCAGGTAGGTATGAAGAAAAATAAATCAAAGGCCAAGGGTGCCTGAAGGAGAGTGGAAAAATAGAGGTTAGGGTAACTCATGTACTAAGAATTTCTCCCTCCTACATTCACAAACTCAGGTGTGGTCTTCCCTTATTATAGTATCCAAATGTACCTTGACATGTGGTTTCGATGGTTCCTCTGACCCGCACTCCATTCCATCATTATATCATTTACCACCTACTTATTAAATGATGTACTTGGACATGCCATCCCCTTTAGAGGTTGAAACCACCTAATAGGATCCTGGTTAACCCCCTATTGAGCTTGAGATAGTTGTACTTGCTAAGGCCCACTATGGAAGGGCATGCCACCATGAAGTGACCCTTTGATCCCATAACGTGTAAAAATTATTACTTAATTATTCTAATGATTTTTTGTATGGGATGGAAAGGGTACACATTGGACCTTATGTAGGATTGCAGGTGGGTCTCCATTTAGGGCTTCGTCTCCCTATATGGGGTCCTAGTCCTTTAGATGGCCACATTGGAACTTGTAATGTGAGCATTGAGATCCATGGGTGTCCACCATAGAAAATATTACTTCATGGATGCCTAAAAATGTTCATTGATTTCTTGCATACCACATTTTGTATGAGGATGATGCACCTAGTCCACCATGCGTAGTCAAATCCACAATTGTACCATATACTTGGTAGAGGTTCTAGGACGCCTTATGATTCAAATGGAGGGTCTATGTCATCACCCCATCACTTACATATGTTTTATACACATATTTGATCCATTTGGAAACCCATGAGGCGTGTTTGCACCCCCACACCCATCTGGGAGCACCATAGGTTTTGGATTTGATAACAAGGGGCCAACCCCTTGTGCAACTATGTTTGGAGTCCTTTTCTTCATTAAGGCACCTCTTGCACTTCATCAAGACTCCTAAAATTCCTAACAACCCACTTTGATGATCATTCAACCCTCTTGAGAGTCTTATTCATGTGTTATTGAGTTATTTGGTGGGCTTGTCACTAAAATCACTTGTTATTTTGCACATTATTTTATTCTAGGGGCTAAATTAAGCCAAAATAAGGTAAATAAAATTCACTAGACAATGTATAAATAAATTATGATTTGATTCATTCTCTCATCATCACTTGGATTGGTGATATTCTCTTGTGGAATTTTCACTATTCTCTTTGGAAGACAAAATTGGATGGATGGATGAATTTTGATGTTTCAATATATTCATTTTTGTCTTAGAGCTTATATATTGGCATATGATGATTATTTTATATACTTGTTCTCATATGTAAGTGTATTTTAATGGCATTTTTTCATTCTTTTCTATGTGACATAAATGATGCTAGGATTTTCACTGTACTAGGTTGAAATTTTGCTCTTTGATGAAAGGGTATAGATTTGTCTTTTATTAGCGTTGCATCATGTTATCGGCCCTATTTGAATAAGTGAATGTTCCTAGAGGCATTTTATTGAAATTTATCTTGACAAGTCATCACATATTTCACAATGAACTATAAAGACCTTGAAGAATTTTTCCTCATGCCCTAATTGTCATGCGAAATTGTTCTAGAGGCCTCCTTGACTTAATGAAACCATCCTAATAATTGGAATATTATTGAATCAATTCCTCCCAAAAGAATAGGAATTATTATTCTATAGGTGATCACCATAAATCATACACTATGTCACCTCTCCCTCTTTCTTCTACGCCTACCCTCCATTGGGGACCTAGGGAATCACATTTCTCCCAAAATTCCCATTAAAAAAAAATTGATCTCCTAGCTGCTAGTTCATTGTTGGTCTCCTAGGGGTTGTTTTATTTGAAGCGATTCTAATGGTGGGATCTTTACATATTTCAAGCCCTAGCTCCAAGATCGAATCTTTCCCTTTGATTCCCTTGGCTAGTGCCTTCATTAAGATCATTTTGTGGATATTGTTGAAACTTCTTCCTTTGATTTCCTTCTCCTCCTCAATTAGGTCAAGAATACCCTTGATTCATCATTTCCACCCCCTAACCTAGTTGTGAGTCCACTTGGTCCTATGTGGTCCCATAACTTTTGGAAGTTAATTCTACAAAGACCATTCAAAAACCAAGTCTTCATAAGGGTTTTTGAGGACCAGGTTCCTCCTTAAGAAGTCTCATTCCCAAATTCTATCCCCTACGACTCTCTCGGCCCTTCTTAGAGAGCCTTTCATCTTTCCTCTTGGGAAACAAAGCCATACATTGAGCCTCTCTTGTGAATAAGCATCTTCGGGAATCACTCTTTTACCTTTATTGACGCATTTATATAGGTGATTCCCTCCATACTAGGTCTGCTCCCATCCAAAAAAGTCGATAAAGAGCAGGGAGATTTAGCTGAGGTGACAGTGGGCTATTTCTTCATTGTTTCCCTTGACCTAGCAGTTTCCCCTGTAGGATCCCCTTCTAGGACCCCTACAATTTTGAGCAGTAATAATTCCTACAAAGAATCAAAGGGAATTGGTCTCTCTTGTAAGTTGGTGCCTACAAATTGATGAAATAATATGTTGGTGGATACAAGTCCTTCCATATAGAGAATTTTTGTGGTTTTCACCTATAATGGTTTACACATATATATCATGTTACTTGTCCATTTTATGAGATTCATATTGTAGATTTTTTTGTAGATTCAACAACTCATGTGACATACTAAAAAATAAGACAAGAATCTAATCTACTCTTCCCAGAGGAAACCAAAAATGACTGGTGAAAACTCTAAGAATAAAGAAAAATAATATAAATCACACATAACATAATATTTCTCTGAGGAAAGTAATTTCTCAAAACCTTGACTATCTATATTGCATTAACAAGAAGATATGAGAAGAAAATACAATTCTTTTTCTCACTAGAATAACTCCTACACAAGTATCATCTAGCTCTCTACCTCACAAGCCCACTCCATCAAACACTTAGCCAATTTTACTACCTTAAAAGCCCCTACCTCCTTGTGCAATTCCTAGAGGAATTATCCATATTTAATTTGGAAATCCTTTTTCAATAATTGTGCAATCTAAACTTAGGTCTTCAACTGATTGCATGCACCATTTATACAACTCAAGAAATTATACAACTGATAGTACACTATTCCTGCTCTCTAGTCTGAACTGGGTCTTCCTTTAAACTGGTATGCATCAATTATCCTTGAGTGAATATTTAGTTAGCTGGTTTGGCACTGAGGATGCACTGGTGCACCAACTCACTACTAGACCTCTACTAGTTCCTCCAATAGTTAGAACTAAATATCAATCTGGACCCCTAAAATTTAGGAATCACACTTACATGACTCTAGATAGACTTCCAACTTGAAAATCCTAACTCAATTAAGTCAATCAAAATTAATTAACTATTTACAAGTTTTTATGAGAATAGATTTCAGTTTTAATTCACAATTTAATTCAAAGAAAAATTAAATCGGAATTCCTTATTTCATTTTTAACACTCGATCTCTTGGCGTTGTGAAGATAGATGGGTTGGAAGGTACATCAGATGGATGTAAATAAAACCTTCCTTAATGGAATGATTGAGGAAGATGTGTATATCGACCAACTTGAAGGTTTTGAGACCTTTGATTGTGAGTCGCATGTATGCCAACTCAAGCAAGTGTTGTATGGTCTGAAGCAAGTACCTTGTGCTTGGTACACTGAGATCGATAGCTCTCCACTGTTGACACATATATGGGGTAAAGGCCTTATGTCTCTCTACACTACCATTCATTGTTTGATTTACCTTGTAAAGCCATCGAGAACTCACCACTGACTTGTTTGATTGTCATGGGACCACATCCCAAACACTGTTACGAAACATTGAGTCATACTCCTCCACCATGGCATCAACCCAAACCGGTTGCTGCATTGCCTCATCAGAAGAATATGCCTTTGTCTCAACATATCCACTCATAATAGCCATGTATCTAGTGTACCTATCAAGTGACCTTCTCTGCCTGTGTTGTGATGTGGGTGCTACCGCACTCTCTCTCACATCATGCAATAACTTGTCAACCTCTATGGTGCACTTTCTCCCATCTCTGGAAGACTCTACCTAAGTGGATGTATCCATTTCCAAATCCTTTGCATGTGGCTGCTCCACATTAATCTAAGGTTGCTCCTTAGGAGCTAAAATCTCCGCAACTGCATGTAGTTGTAGCTCCCTCTCAAGGGAAACTTTCATGGTCTTCTTGTCATCGAATTTGACATCCCTGTGAACCACTTTCATTCTGATGGTTGGTAGGTACACCCGATAGTTGTGAGTTGTATCAGTGTATCCCACAAATATCCCCAACTCTACTGTCATATCAAGATTCTTCGACGCATCGTTGGTCACATGGAAATATACCGATGACAAAAAAATCCTGAAGTGACCCACATCTAGTCTCTTCCCTAAGAAATCGTCCTTCGGTGTACTCATCCAAAGAATTCAATGAGAGCTTCTATTCTGCAACTAAATAGATTTGATACATGCCTTGTCTTACAAGTGTAGTGGTAGGCCTTAATCATGTAGCATCACACGTGTTTCCCCTACAACGCTTTTATTCTTCCTTTCAGCCACCCCATTTTATTTTGGGTTATGGGGTGTTGTCAACTCTCATTTAATCCCTTCTATTGTACAAATGTTTTTAAAATCATTTGACACATACTCTCCACCGTTATCACTCATGATATATTTAACCTTCCTACCTATATATTTCTTGACTAATGCTTTAAATCCACAAAATTTTGCAAAATTATGATCTTTCTTCACCATAAAAAGGATCTAACATTTACGAGAAAAATCGTCAACAAATATAACATAATACCTATGTCTGGTCATTGATGCTGTCAAGAATGGTCCACACACATCTGAATGGACTCAATCAAGGATCTCCTATGCTTGATTGTCTTTGTCGTGAAAGGAAGCTTTGGTGTATTTTCCTAAAGTACACCTTTTGCAAGTATCAACTTCCTCTAGTGTACCTTTCAGAAGACTAGTAGAAATTTACTACATGATTTTCAAAGCATTGTGATGCAAGTGACCCAACTTATTGTGCCACAACTCACTGATGTCTTTGCTCTGCGCCATCTCTGCTTTCATGCTCAAGGAAACACAATCTTCTACCTCTAACTTATAGAGATTCTTCACTCGAATTCCTATCCTCTTTACCTCTCCTGTTGCTATCTGACAAAGGAAAGCCTTTTCCTTAATAAAGATCACATCATAGTCTCTATCCTCCAACATGGAAATAGATGCCAAGTTCTTCTTCAAACCAGGAATATACATAACCACTCGAAAGGTGAGAGGAGCACTCGAGTCACTCTAAAACGTAACCGTACCCAACCCAGTAGCAATATACCTCCCGTCATCACCCATCTCGATATGCATTTGGAGATCCTTCTCCTCAAAGTCACTAAATATCTCCATGTTTTTAGTAATGTGGAAAGAAGCCGCAATGTCTTGTACCATACACTACCCATCATTTATGACACCATGCATGCGATGAGGGTAAAGTCTAAGTCGAACTTTGAGGCAAGAGACTCACTTGCCGCTCCTCCTAAGGACTTATTCTTGGAATTCTTGAGTGGAAATTTTGTAGAAAAATGTCCCAGCTCATGAAAATGAGAGCACATGAGTTTCCACATGTCGTTTTTCTTTCCTCCATGACAAGAATCCGAATTAGAATGGGATGGATTCCTTTTCCCTTTCTTTCCTTACTCATTAAGGCACAAATTCCCTCATCATTGGTCTTTTATGAGGATCAATCTCTAATGTTCCCCCGAATCTCTTCCTGTACCAAATATGACCACAGTCGTTCACAATCTGGAAGTTTCTTCCTCCCATTGATAGAGTCTTGATAATTGTGCCAACTCTTGGAAGGTCATAGATGAGCTAGGCTCACCATATCGTCCTCGACAACAGTAATCCCCACACTTACAAGATCATCATGACACTGAGTGAACTTGGTCAAGTATTTCAAAATTGAGTCTCCTTCTCCATTATTATCTTTCTGAGTTTGTACATTAGTCTGAACTTCCTATGGTCACTTCTATTCTGAAACAGTCCTGTCAATGCCTTCCACATTGCAAATGGAGTTTCCTTGCCATGGAATCTCAATACAATGTGGTTTGGAACTCCCTCAAGGATAATCTGCCTCGCCTTTGCCACACACTTTCTCCATTCAGCAAGATTTTGAGCATCCAATGTTGAAGGATTAGGAATGTCTTGATTAATGAGTTCCTTGAGACCGTTGTCTTTGAGCACTCCTTCCATCTTGTCCTTCTAGGCTATGTAATTTGAGTTGACTTCCAAGGCATACTCAAGTCTCGAAATGTAGAAATCCATTTTCTGACTTTTAAGTATGAACTGCAAATTCGAATTTCACCTACACAATAAACTTGAAATCTCCTCTTCTATACTGTGTTAGCTTTGATACCATGTAGATTTTTCTGTAGATTCAATAAATCGTGTGATATACAAATAAGAAAAAAATTATTGATGAAAACAATAAGAAAAAAAAGGAAGAATATAAATGACACATAACATAATATTTCTCTGGGGAAATACATTTCCCAAAACCTCGATTATCTATATTGCATTAACCAAGAGCTTCGAGAAGAAAATACAATAGTTTTTCTTACTAGAATAATTTCTACACAACTACGATCTAGATCTTTTCCTCACAAGCCTTCTCTGGCCAATGCTTAGCCAATTATGCTGCTTGCAAAGCCCCTAATTCCCTGCATAATTCCTAGAGGAAGTAGCCCATATTTAATTGGGAAATCCTTCTTCCATAACTGCACAATCCAAACTTAGGTCCTCAACTGATTGCATGAGCCATCTGTAAACTCAGAAAATTATACAACCAATAGTACATTGTCCTTGAACTCTAGTATGAACTGGGTCTTCCTCTGAACTAACATGCATGGGTTATGCTTGAGTGAATCTTTAGTTAGCTGGTGTACCACTGAGGATGCATTGGTGCGCCAACTCACTACTAGACCTCTACTAGTTCCTCCAATAGTTAGAACTAGTTCAACTGACTATAACTTAGTTGAACTAAGTTATCTAATGACAACTCCAATACACTCAATTTAGACCCCTAAAATTTAGAGATCACACTTACATGACTCTACCTAGACTTCCAACTCGAAATTCCTAAGTCAATTAAGTCAATTAAACTTAATTAACTATTTAAAAGTTGTTATGAGAATAGAATTCGATTTTAATTCACAATTTAACATAAGGGCAAATTAAATTGGAATTTTTTGTTACCATTTTTAATATATGTTTAATGATGTTTGAATGGAATTAAATAAGTAAAATTGATCATTTTATTGACTCACTCCCACTCTCAGTATAATTGTGGAATCAAACCTTGTCCACCAAAATATATGTTAAAATATTATATATTATTACAGAGCAATGGAACACATAAAATATTGTAGAAGCACAAACACAAAAGATGCATAAAACAAGAGAGACACAAATATGCATGGTTCACCCAATTTTGGCTATGTTCATGGAGAACCAACTAGTCCTTCCTTTTGTATTATCCAACAAAATGAAGAGATACAACCTACAACAGACCTTCTATAATTTCCTCTTCACTCTCACATACTCTCCACAGCCAACAAAATATTCCATTTTTAGCTTTCGTTTGCTCATAAATCAACTCATTTAATTTTTCTATATATATCTTTGAACTACCAACCATTTCCTTTACCAAAAAAATTGCTTATGTTGATCTCCCACTATAATAAGTTCTACCAGAAGATTGAGCTAAATCCCTTAACCAGGAATGCATCCTTTGAAGCCAAAATTGCTTTGGTGCCAAATGTAGGTCTTAACCCAGGAAAATTAATTATTAGAAATGCATTTTTGATAAGAATTTAAAACAAGGATAAACCGCCACATTAACATAGAGATTTTAGCCTAGAAGCCAAAACTCGGAAAACCACTAAGATTTTGTCAATATATATTCTAGCATGCAATATTACAATATGATATATATCTCACAACATCCATAAAACATCCTCCCATTTAACTTGGATTAGAATACAGTTGTATTTCATTAAATAAAACTATAAAACCATGGGAAAAACCACCATGCATCACAAAACTGCTTCTAACAAAACTAATGTGCCGAAAGCTACTAGAAATGGATGCAAAAAACCAAACCATTTCTTTTTTAACGGGATATTTCCTCCAAAACACCACATAGGGGGACTCCCATCTCCTTATGAACCCCTGGAGTAGGATATGGTTCGCCCCCACTACATCCCCCTAAATATGGGTTGGGGGGTCATCGCTCCCCCATTTACCATACTTCATAAAATTATCGTCAAAGTGATTTAATTAGAATTTGGTTGGTAGGAGGTTTAATAGCCTACTAGAAAAATCATTTGAGAGTCATTGATGGAATTTTTTTTTTATCAAATGGCCCAATGAATTATTTTTTTACATCAAGAAGATGTTTGAAAAATTCTCAATGGGATCTTTTGAAATTTCCCCATGGCCATACCTTTAGAAGTGGCATTTTCGAAAGAGGCCTTGTTGAGGCTATCAATGACATTTGAATGTTGATATTTCAAGTTCACCAATGGCTTATTAGGGACATTCAAATGTTGTTCTATCAAACTAGTATCATAATTTATTGGGGATATTTGAATATTGTTCTTTTGTGTCAAGACTCAATTACTTATTCGACTATTCACATGTTCATCAAGGACATTGAGTTTTGTTCTTTCAAGGTTGTTTGATAATATGTTGGGAACATAAGAATATTTTTATTTTTATTTGACTTGATGCCTTTCACAGATTGTTCAAATGTACCTATTTTAGGTTGGCTAAGTGAAGTTAATCAAAATATTTCACTTTTAGTTGGCTTGATCACTTATCAGGGGTGCTTAATATTTTCCTTTTAAAACTTGTTGATGAAAATATTCTATGAAACCTCATGGGCTTTTTTTTTTTTCAAATATGGATTTATAGGATTTTCCTAATGGTTTATGATGGGTAATAAAATCATGATTTCTCAAGTGGGCCTAATGGATCTATGATGAGTATTCGAAAGACATTTTTTCTAATTAGCCCAGTGGCCTAGTAAGGGAATTAGAAAATGGTTCCTTTGAAAAGGTCCAACAATATTTTTGGTTTAAATTTTCAAAGTAGCCAATGCCCATATGTAAAAACATCTTGATGGGAATATCATTTTAAAGGTATGATATTTCTATAATGATGTCCAACTGATATTTTTCAAATATACGTAATGAATTATTCCAAATAGTCAATAGTCACCATAAATGGATGTGTATGCACATTCCTTCTTAATGTATAAATAAGGTGATCTATTGATCAATGTAGTCAGTATCTATGAGCATGTTATTTGAAATGAATGGTAAGGTAAAGAATATATGAAGAGGAAAAAATGAATTGCTGAAACCCTAGGCATAAAACTAATGAGAAAAAACAAAAGAAACAAAATAAAAAAGAAATAAAATGATTCCCTCTTTTGAAGGTTACCCTGCGAACGATGATAGGAAACCATATAAGAGTGGTTACACTATGTGGAATATTTCTTAAGAACATTTATATTATCTTGTGGTCTTAAAAATGTAATTTAATGTTAAAAGGAAATCCTCCAATATAGCTAATCGAATAATTTAATTTACTTCATTTTAAGTGATATGATAAGTATGTAAGTAGAAAAGAAACAAATTTGAGAGAAACTCTCTCATAGTTTATTCGACAATACCATCATTATATATCTAGTTTATTGTCATATATAAAGATTTATTATCTCATTATTTTACATTTCGTGTGTACATGCAAAAAGAGATATTAAAAAATAAATTTAAATTTAAATCATATATATATGTGTGTGTGTGTGTGTGTGTAAATTTTATAATATGCAACAAATATCAATAATGTAAAAGTTAAATGCTAAATAATACTAAATACATGTGAATTTAATAAATATTATTAATTTTAATCATTATAGTTATCTTATTGGGATAACAAATTTGAAATATTATATTTATATCAAAATACCAAATAAATGTCCATGCACATTGATTTATATTCCCATAGTATATATACATGCACTTGTCTACATGGTATATTCCGTCAATATACCATATATATATAAACCAATATACATACATGTGAATATACATATAACACACACACACACACACACACATGCACACATGCATGCACGCAAGCACGTGCGCACACACACATATGAGCATGCTTATACTGCATAGATATAAACTGATGTGCATTGATGCCATGCAAATTGTGGATGTGGATCAAACTATATATGTTCATATGCTCTATGTTGCAGTAACTTACACTCTCAATCATGGTATCAATTAGAAAACTCAAGTTCAAACTCATAATTTACAAGGTAAAGTCAGAATAAGGAGAAATCTATTATATAACTCAAGTTCAAGATGATACATTTTAGAGTAAATTCAACTCAAAACTCAAGTTAAAAAGAAAACTAAAGTTCAATGTTATGGAACCAGCTCAAGAAAAGATAGAAAATATAGATCAATGCCTTAGAATTCAGCCTCTTCGAGGGGGCAACCTCCTTTACATTACATAAATGAACAATTCTTGGATGATACAAATGACAAAACCTCCTTTCTATATATAGGAGTCTAAGGAGTCACAATATAATCCAGCCGACCTAACAATAATAATATAAAGCCACAAAAATAACAATAGAGGGATTCTATGGGGCACAAAAATAACAACATGGGGGTAATAGGGGCACAACAATATAAATAAGGGATATAACTACAATAGTAATGGGGTAATCACTAGTATTATAAGGACCCAACATGCCCCTCTCCTTCAAAAAAGTGTTGTCCTCCACGCTTGAGTAGTTCTGGATACTTCTGCATAAAATTCTCATCCTCCCATGTGGAATCTTCAGCAGATAAGTTCTTCCACTTGATAAGATACTCTGAAATTGATCGATTTCGTAGCTGTCGAGTTCTTGTTTCTGTGACTGCTTCTGGTTCCAATATAAATTTTCCTTCCTCGTCAAGTTCTGGCAATATTGTTTGAACTGGGAGCTTGTCGCCTATAACCTTCTTTAAACATGAAACATGGAAAACTAGGTGCAATCGAGAAGCTGCGGGAAGCTCCAATTTGTATGCCATAATACCAATCTTTTGCAACACCTTGTACGGACCATAATACTTTGGTGATAATTTATTATCCTTCCTAGCTTGCTTTAGGGACATTTTCTTATATGGTTGTAGCCATAGGAATACCCAATCACCTACATAAAAACTTCTTTCATTGCGATGTTGATCTGCCTTTTGTTTTATTCTATTTTGTGCCAACACAAGGTTATCCTTTAAGAGTTGGAGGACTTGTTGTTGATGTTCGATGTGATGTTCCACTGCCTGAACCTTAGAATTTTCTCTTAAATATGATGTGATGGATGGTGGTTGATACCCATAAAGTGCCATAAATGGGGTCATTTTTGTTGTTGTATGGAAGGAAGTGTTATACCACCATTCAGCCAGAGGCAACCACTTGACCCATTGTGTCTGTTTATCAGATACAAAGCAACGAAGATATCCTTCCAAACATTTGTTTACTATCTCAGTTTGCCCATCAGATTGAGGATGATAAGATGAGCTATGAGCTAACTGAGTACCAAGACAAGAAAATAGTTTTGTCCAAAAATTTCCAGTGAAAACGGGATCTCTGTCACTTACAATAATCTTTGGGTTTCCATGTAGCTTTTGAATTGTTTCCATAAATGCAGTAGAAATTGTACTGGCTTTAAATGGATGTGATAATGCACAACAATGTGCATACTTGGTAAGTCTTTCAACTACCACCAGGATGACACTCTTTCGCTTAGAATTGGGTAAACCTATGATAAAATCCATTGAAACCTCCTCCCAACATTGGCTTGGAATGGATAAAGGTTGTAATAGACCTAGTGTCTTAATTGTTTCAACTTTATTTTGCTGGCAAACCAAACATTCCACCACAAAATTTTGAATATCTGATTTAAGGCGATCCCAAAAAATTCCTTCTTAACCCTGTGGTAAGTTTTTAAAAATCCTGAGTGCCCTCCTAACGGAGAAGTGTGCAATTCCATTAAGAAGATTTTGTTTTAGCAGGGAATTCTTACAAAGGTATAAGCGATCTTTGTACCATAATGAATCATTTTTCCAGCTAAATGTATCATACATACTGGAATCTTTTTGTAGCTTTCAAATAAGTGCCCACACTTCTTCATCATTCTTCCATTCCTCCCTTGCTTCGTTTATCCAATCTGGTTGGATAATAGAAATGGCACACAACAATGCTTCCACATCCTCATCCTTTCTTGAGAGTGCATCTGCCACCACATTTTGCTTCCCTTTTTTGTAAATGATTTCAAAGCCATAACCCAACATCTTTGTGACCCACTTTTGTTGCTCTTCAGAGGATAATCTTTGTTCTAAAAAGTATTTAAGGCTATCATGATGCGTTTTTACCTTGAAGTGTCTTCCCATTAGGTAGGGTTGCCATTTCTTAAGTGCATGGAGTATTGCCAACATTTCCTTCTCATAAATAGCTTTGCTTAAAAACATTCCCTTGATTGGACGAATTTCAAAAGCAATGGGTATTTCATCTTGCATTAGAACAACACCAATTCCATTTCCTGAAGCATCACATTCCACAATAAAGGTTTTTGTGAAGTCCGGTGTAGCTAAGACTGGTGCTTGGCACATTACCTCTTTAAGATGTTCAAAGGCCTTTGTTGCTTCCGGAGTCCATGAAAATGCATCTTTCTTCAATAATGTTGTTAGAGGTGTTGCTATTCTCCCATAATTCTTAACAAACTTGCGATAATACCCTGTCAACCCAAGAAATCCTTGCAGATGCTTTATGGATGTGGGGATTTTCCATTCCTTAATGGATTTAATTTTGCTAGGGTCTACCTTAACTCCGTCATGAGATACAATATGACCCAAATATTCCACCTCCTAGACTCCAAAGAAACATTTGGATCTTTTTGCATATAATTGTTTCTCCTCCAATAGTTGTAGCACCTTGTCAACATGTTCAACATGATCCTTCCAAGACTTGTTGTAGATTAGTATATCATGAAAAAATACTAACACAAATTTTGTAAGGAATGGTTTGAAAATTGAATTCATCAAACCTTGAAATGTTGAAGGTGCATTAGTAAGACCAAAAGGCATGACCAAAAATTCATAATGACCCTCATGAGTTCTAAATGCCGTTTTCGGAATGTCTTCAATATTCATTATGATTTGATGACATCTCGAACGAAGATCCAACTTGGTGAAGTAAATTGATCCGTGCAATTCATCCAGTAATTCATTAATGACAGGAATGGGGAACTTATCTTTAATAGTGAGCTTGTTGAGCTCCCTATAATCTGGACACATGCGCCATTATCCATCCTTCTTGTGCACCAATACTACTGGAGCAGAGAAAGAACTTTGACTTGGTTGAATTATACCAGCCTCTAGCATTTCTGCAACCATACGTTCAATTTCACTTTTTTGGACATAGGGATATCTGTACGGCCTGATGTTTGGAGGAACACTTCATGGAATCAGATGAATAGCATGATCATGATCACGCATAGGTGGGAGACCTTTGGGAGTCTCAAATACCTTGGAATGATTGTCAAGGACTTTTTGGAGATCTGGAGAAATAGATGATTCCGATGTGGAAACATCTAGTGAGCATAATTGTGCAATTACACCTCTTTGCTCCTTTTTTAGAAGCTTTGTCATACCATTAGAGCTGATTATCCTTCCTGGTTTCCCTGCAATACCCCTTAATTCAACTTCCTTTCCTTCCGTAGAAAATTTGATGAAAAGTTCTTGAAAATTAAAAGCTATTGTACCCAAGGATTGTAGCCATTGGACTCCTAGTACAACATCAGCACCTCCATTGGAATGGAAAGCATTGGGCTAGTCAATACATATTCTCCCATGGATAGCTTGATATTATGGCACCTTCCAAAGCAATTTATTGTTCCTCCATTTGCAATCATCACTTGACACTCTGGTGCTGGATATTGGAAGAAATTCAATTGTTTTGCTACCCTACAATGAATAAAATTGTGGGTGCTTCCTGAATCAATCAACACTAATACCTTTTTCTTCTTGATTTGTCCTTCTATCTTGATGGTTTGAGGAGTGGTAATTCCCGCCAATGCATTACAAGATATGGTCAGATTTATTTGTTCTTCATCTAGGCTTTGTTCCTCGAGTATATCTTCTTCTTTTGACCTTTCTTGCTCCTTTTCTTCTTCCTCTTTATCATCTATGTAGAATAATTTCTTCTCAGCACACTTATGACCTTTAGTGTATTTTCTATCACAACTGTAACAAAGCCCTTTTGCTATTTTTTCTTCCAATTGTTGTTGTGCAACCTTATACGTTGTGGAATACTAGGGGAAACAACACTTCTGTCTTTATAGTTGTGAGTGATATTCTTCCTGGTTGCCATAATTTTGCTTTCCATTTTTCTTGATAACCTGAATGCCTTCTCTAATGAATCAGGTTCCCAAAGGAAAAAATCATGTTGGATATTATCCTTTAAAGACCCTATGAACACATCAATCCTATGCTCCTCTGGAATATCTTTTACCCTTATGTTCAATTTTTAGAACTCCTCAATGTGCTCCATTATTGAACCCTTTTGTTTGAGACTTATCAATTGGCTAAGAAAAGTGTTGCTTTTTGTATCTTCATAATGTGCTATCAATTCTTCCATAAAAATTGCCCAAGTGATAAATTGTTTACAAGAGCAAAGCCATTGATACCATACAAACTGATTTGGTTCCAAATATACAGTTGCCATACGTACCTTTTGTGTGTTTTGCACATTATTGAGATCGAAGAACTGCTCCATCTGTAATATCCATGTGGCGGGATCCTTGCCATCAAACTTCCTCATATCGATTTTTGGAATATGGTGGGTCTTTGATCCAAAATTGGAGTCTATGGAATCATGATTAACATTACTTTTGTTCACATCACGAGTTTCCTTTACAACCTTTTCACCATTAGTAAGTATTTCTTGTAGAAATTTTGTCAAATCTGTCTTCAAATTTGCCATGTCTATCTTCAAATGTGTCTTCAAATCTGCCATGTCTCTCTTCAAATCTGTCTTCGAATCATCCATCTTAGTTTCCATGCCCTTTATCTTAGATTCCACGCCATTTATCTTAGATTCCATGCCATTATCTTAGCTTCTGTTAGCTTTTGTGAGCGCGACATTTGTTGCACTTGTTCTTGTAATTTTGATATATCATGTATCATTTCTTCCTCTTCTTCATAAGTCATGCTAGAGCTTTCAGGTTCCTTACTAGGTATTTGCATTTTATTTTCTTGGGGCATCAGTTACCGATAATAATGCTTTACTATGCCCTTTGAATTCCGTTAAACCAAGCTTACACAAAAATTTAAAGAAAACTACACGCCCTTTTTCACTTTATAGAAGCCTGATATTGAATCTGATGTATCTCTGTAATTTCAGATCATCCATTTCTAAAATTGCAATCTATAGTATCCTTCTGCGTCCTCTTTCCAATGCCACAAGTCTGACCCAAATTGGATTCTCCAAGGAAGAGTTATGTGAAATCTCCCACAGTGACTTGCTTTTAGACTAGTTCACTAGAGCGAAATTGTACGACGTGCCACGAGTCAGTGTTTCAACCTTTGGATCTGAAACACACATACAAGAAACTACAGTCCACCCTCTTTATATACCTTCTTACGAAATTTCAATCCAATCCCCAGAGAGAATGTTATGACGATTTTCCCCAGGTCACCTGTTTTGAATGTAATTCAGGAGTCTACAAAAAGACCAACTTCCTCAGATCATATCTCTGCAAATATCGTGTGAAAAGCTCTGAAATTCGGACCGAAGGTTCAGCGTAATTTCTTCTCAAATGGGTTTTGTTTGCAACTTCTGAAACACCACATAAAAAAGTTATAGAGAAAATGCCACGATGACCTGTTTGGAGCAGCGAAATCCTAGAATCCAAAGCTCTGATACCAAATGTTATGGAACCAGCTCAAGAAAAGATAGAAAAGATAGATTAACGCCTTAGAATTCAGCCTCTTCGAGGGGGTGACCTTCTTTACATTACATAAATTAACAATTATTGGATGATACAAATGACAAAACCTCCTTTCTATATATAGGATTCTAAGGAGTCACAATATAATCCAGCCGAACTAACAATAATAATATAAAGCCACAAAAATAACAATAGAGGGATTCTATGGGGCACAGAAATAACAACATGGGGGTAATAGGGGCACAACAATATAAATAAGGGGTATAACTACAATAGTAATGGGGTAATCACTAGTATTATAGGGACCCAACATTCAAACTCAGACTTTGGGGAGTAAAGTCAGCATAAAAAGTGTTCTATTGGAAAACTTGAGTTCAAATTTAGACTTTGGACAAGAAAGTCAAAATAAAGATCCAAAAGAAGGAACACAAGCACATAACAATATACATGTGACATGGTGTTTGCATATGATTCCTTCTCCTATTTCATTGATTTCTTACTGAATGGTCTCAACAGACTGAAAGTGAATGAACCATATGAAAAACACCATCAAGGTGGCTAGAACCATGGCACGCTGAGGAGATGGCTTGAAAAACACTACATCATCAACCCTATTTTGAAATTCCCATCGGGCACTAGCCATATCTTTAATGTTTTTGGGAGTAGTGGTGAGGTCGCTAAAATTCCTAGGATAGTCTAAATGGCATACAACCATATTAGAATATGGGATGCTGAACATGTCCTCTTCCTCCTCCCATGCGTTGGGACACTAATCTATAGATGATTCAAAAAATACAATGATATGCATATTTGTCGGTTTACATTACTATGTATTGAATATATGTAATATTGTCTCAACATACTTCCTTTGACTTAACTAGAGTTTTCTATTTGCCTAATATCTTTTAATTTCCATGCCCAAGATAAAATTTGTAGCATTAATATCCTTATTTTCAATTTTATAAGATATCTAAGTTTTCACATCTTGGATGATTTCCCTGTCATTTACAATCGACAACATATCATCCACATGTAATATCATTTAAATAACATGATCACGAAATATTTTGAAATACACATAGTGGTCCACTTAGCTCCTCATAAGGCCATGCTCCAAATCATAAGTAACATATTTTCTAGATCACATTCTTAGTGATTGCGTCAACCAACATAAGGATTTTTTCGAGATACATACCAACTCTTTCTTACCTTTTATAACAAATCCTCTTGTATGTTTCCTGTGTTTCTTCTTCTAGATCCGCATGTAGGAATTATTTTCTTCACATCCATATTTCTACATCAAAATAAATATAGATAGTAATAGAATAAAATAAATCTAATAGAAATTAACTTAGCCACAAGAGATAAAATATCACCAAATTCAATTCCCTCTACCTTGAAATAACCTTTTTTTCCACTAACTAAGCGTTGTAATTCTCCAATTTTCCTTTTCCATTTAATTTCTTTTCAAACACCCATTTGTAGTAAATTTAATTTCTTTAAACTAAAAACTCGACTACACCTGGATCTCATTTTTTCCAAGGTTTCCATTTCTTAAATCGTCACTTTCTTCCAAAAATTTTCATCCTCGAAATCGATTACGTCCTTAATAGTTCTATGATAATCGTTGATAATAAGATAAGGAAAATTTAAGAGAAAATTAGGTAGAGTATACCATTCTAGTTTCATTATTTTCCAAATCGATCTCCTTAGTGCCATAGGCTATTGTTATTCTTCTAATTCATGTTCTTCTATAGAGTTTGATTCATCATTCTTCAATTCAAACTCTATCCCTTTTGTTATTCTCTCTCCTTTGGTGGGACTCCTTATTTGACAATATATCTAGCTTATTTGAATACCACATGTGAACTATAAACTACATTCTTAGTTTACGGGTCCTAAATATTATAACCTTTCAGAACATGTTTATATCCAATAAAGGCACGCTTTCCTACTCTCTTATCTAGATTTATCCTACTCTCATTTAGAACATGTATATAACCATCATATCCAAATGACTTGATATGTTTAAGAGAAGGTTTCTTACCAAGCCATAACTCATGTGGAATCATATCATCCAACATTCATGAGGGTGATCTATTGACTAAGTAATATGTAATATCCATTATCCTTACCTAAAATTCCTATCCTACACGAGCACGATTGAGCATGCTCCTTACTTTCTTCATTAACCTCTTGTTCATACTTTCTAAGTCTCCATTTTGTTGAGGTTTGTATGGAGTATTCTTTTTCCTTGCTATGCCACACTTATAATATAATTATTTGAATTAAATCCCATCAAATTCTCTTCGACTATTTGTCCTCAACACTATAATTTTATTCTCCATAATTACAAACTCTTTGAATTTTTCAAAACATCAAATTTCTTTGTAAATAAATAAATCCATGTATTTCCTAAGAAGTCACATACAAATGAGTCTTAATACACATATTTACCTAGTGATGTAAGCAACACACTTCCAAACACATCATTGTTATCCGGTTGTAATATTTGCTCTCACCTGATAGAACTAAAGGAAAATCTTACCTGATTTTACTTCTCATATAAAAAATGTTTAAAGAAATAAAAATCTAGAGAGAAATTAGACATACCATTTACCATATCATTGTCATATAATACTCAAAGGTCCTTCTCTTTAACATGTCCTAGTTTTTGATGGCATAACATAGTGTTTTCTCTAAAGATTGTTTGAATTTTTCCTTCTTCTACTCCAATCCTAGGAACAATATAATTGTTTCACCCATCACTAACAATGCTCTTAGGTAGCTTATCTACAATCTCAATATGAGGTCTTATCAGTAATGTCATTTCTTCTCAAACCATCCTATATATATCCTTTTCAAACACCACTTTTACACTGACATCACTCATTTTGGTTACACAAATCAAAATTTTGGCTATTTCTAAGATGTGACAAACACCAAGGAGTGTTGTAATCCTTCCACCCATGAGCTTCAAATTAAATTTTTCTTCTCCTATGACTTTGGCTATCAAGCAATCTCCTATGAAAACATAACCATCATCAATTTTTTCATACTCACAGAAATAATACATATGATGAGACATATGAAAGGATACAATTGTGTTAACTATCCATGCTTCACGATGTACATGTGTACTTGAAGAAACCAATTACACGTTGTATCCTTCACCGAAGCAAGTTTCTTCTTATAAAAGAGTAGCATATTTAGATACCTTCCCTTTACCAATAATTTTGTATGTACAATCATCCTTATAATGCAATCCTTTTCCACATCTCAAACATACGTTCACAAACTTTCTTGGATATTTAGATATTCCTATAGATTTAGATATCACACTAAAGAAGGTACTTATCTTTATACTCTGGGAGCATCCTCTTAGAGAAAAGGAATCTCCATTTTGGATTTCCATATTTTCCTATCCCATCTCTTTTGATAAATGGACAAGACTATCTCATTGAAACTTAGAGTAGCTATAATACTACCTATGGAAATAAATAAACTATTCCACGAGTCTGTTAGAGAGAAAAATAAAGATGATCTACTTATCTTTATCCAAAGTATTAATATCTACATATAATAATCAACTTACCGCATTATTAATTTCATTTGAATTCTCTCTCATCCAGTATTCATAATTCATCCTTGGGTTAAACAACTTTTCCCATATGAAAAATTTGTTGACCAATGACATAGAATTTTTAAAACCCCTTATTTGTTCCAAAAATCCTTTGTTTTATCTTCCCATAAAAAAGGTATTAATATTTAATTTGAAATCCGTAACCATATTATCCTCTTTTCTTTTCAATCTAACTTGGTCTGGTCTTCTATTGACAACCTCGTTGATGTGAAACTAAGCATGATAGCAATCCACTAATTTATATTCATCAACAAATATTCCATTTTGAGTTTCCACAAAAGAGATATTCCCATTTAACTTCTCAATCTCTATCTTTTAATTGCTCACCATTTTCTCTCATCACAAAAATTACTTCGACAAAACTCCCATTGTATAAGGTCTACCATGATCGTGAGCCAAACCCCTTAGGCAAAAGTGCATCATGCTCAAGCCAAAAATTATCTAATCCCAAATGCAGGTTTTAACACTAAAAAATTAAAATTATAACATGATTCTTAGTAAATAGGAAAGATATAATGGAAAATGAACACATGAACATGTATTTTATCTTAGAAATCCGATCTAGAAAAACAATAAAGATTTTCTAATATATATTACTTTGTATAATATTAGAATAAAATAAATATGTCTTAACATCCATTAAAGATCAATCAATTTACCTTGGATTATAATACAACCATAATTCCTTACCTCAATCTACAAAATAATGGGAAAAACCACCATGTGCCAAAAAACTAATTTTAGGAAAAAATGTGTCATGAAAACCATAAAAAAACAGATGTAAAATAATAATAATTTTATTTTGGAGGGGAAACTTCCCTAAAACTTTTGGAAGGGAGGATTCCATTCCCCTTAAGAACCCCTTGAGTAGGGTGGACTCTTTTCACCCTTAAATCCTTGAGAATAGGGGGTCTACCAACAAACCCCACTCCTCCCCCTCCTATGACCCCCTTGCTACCCTCGATGCAACATATAATGAGCAAGGAAAGTTGTGCAATGAATATCAAGAATACCTAAGAATAATAAAGATAGATGGAAGGTGAAAATTAGAATAGATGCCAAGTTTGATAACAAGTCACACCCACTATTCATGTAGATGATTATTTATTATCTATCTCAAGGCTTGAGGTACAACTTGAGAAAATTTATCTAGATGATAGATAATAGGTTTGAATCTTACAAAGGAATTCAATAATATTGGATCAAAGAGGATTCTCGATAGAATTCTGAGCCTAAAATGGAGATATCTTCATTATGATTATGTGGGTTTACGAAGAGAGTGCCATGATTAGATTTCTTATGTAATTTTGTGGAGAGTTTTGGGCTAAGTAGTTTTGTTAAATGTAAAAGAAATTAGATTGCATGAGTAACATGAGTTTCCTAGACTAACTTACTCTACCTTATGACATGATAGAATTTTCATGGCTTTGACGAAGATTTTTGTATGGTTGGTTGGAAAATTGTTCACCAATATGAAAATTCCTTCGACTAGTGTGTTTAGAAGATATGTGTGTGATTTCTATTATAAATTCCTGATGTTGATTTTGTTATCAAGCTAATAATTGATTATCTATGAATAAGGTAATGGTGCTCATGGATGTAATATTTGTTACATGTCTCAATTTTTATTGTTAGGATGTATGCCTTAATAATTTGAATTCTTTTAAGTTTATTGTTTTCAATTAATTTTCACAACCAATCTTATATATGCACAATGGTCGCATTGATGCGATGTATGTCCTTGTAAATTATTTGTATTTCCTAATGTATCTATATTTAAATTCATGTTATGTCTTTGGTATTATGTGATGCATATGAGATGGAGGGCGTGGACTAGATATGGTTCAAATTTTTTTTGTATAAATTTTTTTAGAATGCAAGACTAGCATTGAGTTGAATCCTTTTTATGCATTTGGAATATTAATCTTTAATAGTGGTTTGGTATGGGCATTTGGTTTATCTTGAAGGGCTTCTTCAAGCTATGCCAGTTGGTCATTGTTTCATTAAAAGTATTTATTTGAATAGTTTGAAAAACCCTTCTTATTATACTCCATAATATTATCTTAAAAGTGGTTTGACTAGAATTTTGTTGGGAAGATGTTTAATGTCCTACTGGGACAAATGTTTGAGTCCTTGATTGTATTTTCTATTTTCCAAAGGGACCCATGAATTGTTTTGCTACATCAAGGACATGTTTGAAAATTTCTCAATGAGATCATTTTGAAATGGCTTGATGGCCATAATTTAGAATTGGCATCTTTGAATGAGGACAAATCAAGATCATCAAAGACATATGAATGGCAATGTTTCAAGTTGCACACATGTCTTATTAGAGACATTCAAATGTTTTTCTTTTGTATTATTTTGATGATTTCTTATGGACATTTGAATAATTTTCTTTTGATTTGAGTTGATTTCCTATTAATATTTTTAACAAGTTCAATAGGGACATTCAAATATTGTTCTTTTAAATAGTTTTATAATCTATTGCGAACATTTGAGTATTTTTCTTTTGAGTTGACTTGATCGCTAGTTGGGATTGTTGAAAGGTACCCCTTTCAAGCTAAGAAATTGAAGGTAATCAAAATACATTCTAATGAGATGGCTCAATGGCTTATTAGGTGTGCTCAAATTTTTTCCTCTTAAAATTGGTTGATTACAACCTTCTAATAAGACTGGTGGGATTATCTCTAATGGTTTATGATGGATAACTAAATCATAATTTTTCAAGTGGGATTAATGGATCTATTAGGAGTATTCAAAATATTTGTTTTTCAAATTTACACAATGACCTACTACAGGAATTAGAAAAAGGTTATTTTGAAAAGGTACAACGATATGTTGGGTGGGCATTTAGAAAGTTGTCAATGGCCATATCTAAAAATATCCTAATGGGAAGATCATTTGGATGGTAAGAGATCTCTAGAAAGATATTCAATTGAAAATTTCCAAATACCCTAATGATTTATTTGAAATAGTCAATAGTCGCCATAAATGGATGTGTACGCATGTTCCTTCTCAACATATAAATATGTGATCTTTTGATTAGCATAGTGAGCATTTATGAACATGTTCTTTGAAATGACTTGTAAACTAAAGAACATTTGTAGAGAAAAAAATTTGTTGGTGGAACGTTAGAAATAAAGGAAATGTGAACAGACAAAAGAAACAAAAGGAAGCAAAAAAAGGTCCCCTCTTATCAACTTTAGCTTAGGAAGAGAAACAGGAAACCATATCAGAGAAGTTACACTATGTGGAATATTTTTTAATAAAATTTATATTATGTTGTGGTCATAAATTTAATTTAACATTAGAAGGAACCTTCAAACATTTGGTTAAAAAGGACACACTATAACAATCTAGTAGTCTAGATTGGGTTTTTTGTGATGAAGATTTTAATTACTTCATTTTTTTATGACATGATAAGTAGAAAATCTACGTATTCAAGACAAATAATCTAAGAGTTTATTTAATGGTACTATATATATATATATATATATATATATATATATATATATATATATATATATATATATATATATATATATATATATATATTATCAACATATACATATATATTATATCAGTATTTAACATTTATTATCTACTTGTAAAAGAAATATTAAAAAATAAATTTAAACTTAAACTTGAATTAATTGTGTCGAGAAGCACTCTATAGTACAGGGATAGATCTATAAAAGTAAATGTTTGTAAAATTTTAACATTTAACATTTACATGTCAATTCGATTAATTATAAAAGGTTAAAAGTAATCAAAATAATATTATTCAATTTGTTATACAATTTTTTATATAAAATAAAGTAAAACTGTGAACAATTATTTTATAAAAGAAAATCATAATATACATATCACATAAAAATATATCACATATAAATAGTATGTATAATTTAAGATTAATTTTACCATATAAATTAAAAAACGTGTTGCAGGGTAGATTAGTCCCTACCACTCAAGTTAGAAATTATGTTATGTGAAAAACTACATAAAAAATTATAACCTACATTAGTCAATGCTAAATTAATAGTGATCAATATTCAAATTGAATCCTATAATATTTCTTTGGAAGGAGCTAATAAATTGAGATTTTCAAGTGGATGAATTAATTGATTAAGTCTACACATTTATAAGTGTTGAGGAAAGCATAAATAATTGAGGGAAGTGACTCCTAAGTATATTTTTTTTATTTCCATCCATGTTTATGCAAAGACTTGCTTAAATTATGGTGGGAAGTAATTGATTGTAGATATGTTATTTATCTGAGTATGATTTAAGATTAGATTTAATATTAATATGTATCATTAGACTTAAGATGTAAATTTTAATTTCTCTAACTAGTTTTTTTTTTTTAATAAGGGATTGGTTTTAATTTTTGTTTAAAATTGATTGTGTTAAGAGGTGTTTTATAATTTCCTGGATGCGGATGCTCAGCAAAGACAATAAGGTGGTGGCAGAATGGAACGGCATGTGGCAAGGCCACATGGCCCTCCGTAGTCTAGCACAGTGGTCTAAAAATGGTATTAACACTAGCCATAAAAGGAATTTAAGGGGGTGTCGTCTCCAACCTGTCTGTAACCACCCACCTCAGCTCCATGCAAAAATGACTTCCAGTGATAATCTTACCACTGCACCTGTCCATTATCCTCTGCCTCTGCAATGCCTCTACCCTCAAGCTGTTGTAGCTCCCATCTCTTGCACTTCCACTGGGAGGCGCTGCCACCTCCTCTGCTGCATTGATTAGGCTCAATAATTCACTTCACTCAGAGCCTGGCTTGCCATTTCGTCTTCCACTTGACCTCTACAGATAGTCCCTCCTCTGAGCTGCCCGTAAATTCCACTAAGCCTTTGCATCACACTGAGCCTAATATTGGAAGAAATTCTCAAACTTTTGGTGCCAATATGCCAAGAATGTGTCATCATATGCACAGTCACAAGGGCGGAAGCAGAGGAAGCTTGAGACAACCCGTCATTCTCCAGTTTCTGATTCCACTTCCTCTCTGGCCCAGTAGACTATAGGGTGCTACCCAAACACCCGCACTGGAAGAGGTCCCTCTCAACCTCACTGCCTCTATTCGATGCCCCCTGCTTCTCCTCCAAGCATCATTCCTTCCAATCCTACTTCACCTCCCAGGGCAATCCTTCCACTCCACAACCACATCTCCATTCCACGCAATTCACCTTTCATTCATCCATGTAAAGGCCCATCATCATTGCCACCATCTCCATAACCTTTCACGAGATGGAGCAAGCAATTGAGGGATATGCCACAGAAGGTGGTGGCCACACCAGAGGAATTGATGAGCAGACCACTAAAGGTGGTGACCACATTAGAGAAGAACTAGCCATGGCTCAAACGAGCACCCACGGAGAAGGGACGTGGAAAACTAGGAAGGAGACAGGACAAATGGGGAAGGAGATGGACTGAGACTAGCATGAATAAGAAGACGTGGATCCTTACCGTTGTTTCATTGAGGAGGAACAATCGGTGTAGCGGGCAGACAACACGGAGGCTTCACAACAGGCAAGTTTCAACATGGACAATTACAACTGTTTCATCATGGAGGAACACTCGTCGTCTCCGCCTCACTCCTAGTCAGCCACACTACTTGTCACATGTTTGGCACACAACTTGCCACTCAGCCTGCCACGTGTCTGCTATTCTCAGGTTTTTTGGGATTTTTTCTTTCTAGTTTCTTAATGGGGGTTCCAAAAAAAATAATGGTATTTGGTTACTTGGTTGGTTTTTGTTTCACCTTGAAAAACTGATAAAAAATTGTGCGCAAATTCTAGTTTCCCCTGTGTGGGTAGCAAGTTAATTTTTGCAATCGATTTTTGATTCGAATTGGTTTCCCACTATGGGAATTCCAGAGTTTTTTCTGTTGTTTTCTGCCAACACTCAAGCATGGATATTCATAGGCTAAGGCCTCAGTGTATAATATTTTTTCAGTAATAGAATTAGCCTAACTTAGACAAAACAAAAAAAGAGGTGTTTTATAATTTAGTGTAGGGAGATGTTCATGTTAAATCGTAATATTTAAAATTAAACTATGATAATTATATAAATTAAATTTCCTAATAAACATCAAAACAAATCTCTAATAATACATCTTATATTGTGACGATTTTAAAAAACCATAAAAATTAAGTAACCAACCTAGATCCATCTTAAATTTGGATCAAACAACCACTAAGAAAGAGGGAGTGACAAGGGAAATATGGAGAGATAGTGAGGGAGAGTGGAAAGGAGGGAAGAGAGATAGATGAGGGAAGGAGAGAAAGAGAGAGGGGAACATAGAGATTGGGGCAGGGGGGTGCCGGCAAGAGGAATAGAGGAAGGGGAGGGAGAAATATAGTAAAAAAGTTGGAGGGTATAGAGAGAGTGTGTATTTGAAAGCGGGGAGAGACAAAGTGATGTGGTAGAGCAAGGGAGAGAGAGGAAGGAAGAGATAGAGGACCTGTGAGAGAGAAGCAGAGAGGGAGGGATAGAAATATGGAGATGGAGTGGGAGAGAGAGGGAGGGAAGAAGAAAAAGAGAGAGAGAGAGAAAGGTGGAGAGAGAGAGAGTGAGGGAGGGATGAGAGTGAGAGCAAAGAGAGAGAGAAGAAGAGAGACAATGAGAGAAGGGGAAGAGATAAATGGAGAGGAATAGGGAGGGCGAGAGAGATAAATATATATGGAAAAAATGTCTGTATGTTTGGGGGATTAGATAGGGAAACAAATAAGAATATATAGATATAGATAGAGATATAGATTAAGGTGGGGGAGAGGAAAGAAGAGAGAAATATAATGGTATGGAGGGAGAGATAAATAGATATGGAGAGAGAGAGTGTGTGGGTGTACACTTTGGGAGGTGAGATAATGAGATAAAGGAGAGATGGAAGGAGACATAGATATAGATGGTAGGGAGAGAGATGGAAGAAAAGAGAGATAGAGAGAGTGAGGGAGTGGTTGCAAGAGAGGGAGAGAGCGATGGGGGATACAATGTTATTCATTGAAATAGATTCACTACTTTTAGTGTAGATGCGTATTCCTAATCCTATATGATTGTCACTGAAAGTAAATAGATGCATTACCTTAAGTGTAGATGCATATTCCTAATCCTATATGATTGATCACACCAGATTCATTGGTTTCAATGTGGATTTTGATTTCTAATCCTATTTCATTGCTTGTACTAGATGCATTGATTTAAGTGTGGATGTCAATTTCTAATCCTATTTGATTTCTTGTGCTGGATGAATTGATTTCAATGTAATAACAAATAAAATGATTGATGAAGTGCATGGATTTCTATGCTACAATAATTCAACAATAAACAAAATACTTGAATTTTCATCTTAAATAAAATATTCACTTACCTGAAATGTTTGTTTCTTGAAACCATAAACTATTTGTAGTTGACTACATTCTTATTGTTGTCATTTTCCATCATTCGACATTGTTACTCACTTTGCATTCAAACGAGGTAATAGAAAACAACTAGCATTGAAACTTATTTGGGGTTTAAAGCTCCATAAATCATAATGATTGACATTGGATAAACCTAATATTAATTTTGGAGAGAAAGCAAGATAAGTTATGATGCTGACTACAATAGCTCGAGTTGAAGATTTGAATGGCCTATAATTTCAGCTACCATTTTCATATTATCCATATGAAAATATGGAAAATCTAACAAGTGTGACAATAAGAACAAAAGAAATAGTTTGAGAATGATCACAATGAAGACTATTTGTAATTGATTACATTCTTACCATTCACACTTGCTATCATTCAACATTCTTACAGTGTCACTTTTCATTCAAAAATTTTATCACTTTTCAATATTCAAGTTCTTAAGAGTCTCTATCATCTCAATAAACTTATGTAACTAAGAAGGAGAGACACAATGAGAGAAGGGGAAGAGATAAGGAGATAAGGGGAAGAGAGAAAGGGAGAGGAAGAGGGAGGGTGAGAGAGATAGATATCTATGGACAGAATGTGTGTATGTTTGGGGGATGAGATAGGGAGACAAATAAGAAGATATAGAGAGAGATAGAGATATAGATTAAGGTGGGAGAGAGGGAAGAAGATAGAAATATAATGGTATGGAGGGAGAGATAAAATAGATATGCAGAAAGAGTGTGTGTGTGTGTACACTTGGGGAGGTGAGATAAAGAGACAAAGGAGAGATGGAAGGAGACATAGACATAGATGGTAGGGAGAGAGAGGGAAGAAGAGAGAGATAGAGAGAGGGAGGGATCAGTTTCAAGAGAGGGAGAGAGGGAGGGGGGCGATACATCGTTATTCACTGAAATAGATGCATTATGTTCAGTGTATATGTGTATTCATAATCCTATATGATTGATCACACCAGATTCATTGGTTTTAATGTGGATTTTTATTTCTAATCCTATTTTATTGCTTCTACTAGATGCATTTATTTCAATGTAAGAACAAATAAAATGACTAATGACATGCATTGATTTCTATGATACAATAATTCAACAATAAACAGAATACTTGAATTTTCATTTTAAATAAAATATTCACTTACCCGAGATGTTTTTTTTCCTGAAGCCATAAACTATTTGCAGTTGACTACATTCTTATTGTTGTCATTTTCCATCATTCAACATTGTTACTCACTTTGCATTCAAACGAGGTAATAGAAAACAACTATCATTGAAAGTTACTTGGGGTTTAAAGCTACATAAACTATAATGATTAACATTGGATAAACCTAATATTAATTTTGGAGAGCAAGCGAGACGAGTTATGATGCTTACTACAATAGCTCGAGTTGAAGATTTGAATGGCCTACAATTTCAGCTACCATTTTCATATTATCCATATGAAAATATGGAAAATCTAACAAGTGTGACAATAAGAACAAAAGAAATATTTTGAGAATGATCACAATGAAGACTATTTGTAATTGAGTACATTCTTGTCATTCACATTTTCTATTAATCAACAATCTTACATTGTCACTTTTCTTTCAAATTTTTTATCATTTTTCAATATTCAAGTTCTTAAGAGTCTCTATCATCTCAATAAACATGCCCAAAAATTGATGCTTCACCAGGTGTAATACCTTCGTCATTATCTTTGTCATCTGGCTACTCCAGCATATTGTTTTCTTCATCGAGTATATGGCTACGTACCGAGTTTGCAACTCACTTCTAGTCTGAACATAAGTTCTCAAGGTGATTTTCTTCTTGGAATGAATAGAACTTAGGATTTGCACACTGTTCGAAATTGACCACAGAGCTCTGCATAGTTTTTTGAGGAAACCGGTTGCTGCCTGATGAGCTGCTTCAATTTCTCTGTCTTGGCAGATGGCTACTTGCGTATGTGTCTATTTTTTGTTGTTTATGCTCGGAAACTTATGTTGTCAACTTCTTGACGAGGCAAGTGAGTGTTTCAATATCATTTGCTTCTTTGTCTCTACCCTTGCTCACCATTACTTGGGTTTTAATAAAATTTATATTATGTTGTGGTAATAAATTTAATTTGACATTAAAAGGAACCTCCAAACGTTTGGTTAACAAGGACACACTATAACAATTTGAGTAATCTAGATTGGGTTTTTTTGTGATGAAGATTTTAATTACTTCATTTTAGTATGACATGTTAAGTAGAAAATCTACAAATTCAAGACAATTAATCTAAGAGTTTATTTAACAGTACCATCATTATATATCTATATTATCAACATATAAATATTTGTTATATCTATTTAACATTTATTATGTACTTATAAAAGAAATGTTAAAAAATAAATTTAAACTTAAACTTAAATTAATTGTGTCGAGAGGTGCTCTATAGCCTAGTACAGGGCTAGATCTATAAAAGTAAATGTTTGTAAAATATTAACATTTAGCATTTACATGTCAATTCAATTAACTATAAAAGGATAAAAGTAATAAAAATAATAAAATTCAATTTGTTATACAATTTTTTAGATAAAATAAAGTAAAACTATGAACAAATTTTTTGATAAAAGAAAATCATAATATACATATCGCATAAACATATATCACATATAAATAGTATCTATAATTACGATTAATTTTACCATATAAATTAAAACACGTCTTGCAGGGTAGCTTAATCCCTACCACTCAAGTTAGAAATTATGTTAGGTGAAAAAGTACATAAAAAATTATAACCTAGATTAGTCAATGCTAAATTATTAGTGATCAACATGCAAATTGAATCCTATAGTATTTCTTTGGAAGGAGCTAATAGATTGGGATTTCAAGTGGATGAATTAATTGATCAAGTCTGCAGATTTATAAGTGTTGAGGAAAGCATAAATAATTGAGGGAAGTGACTCCTAACTATATTTTTTTATTTCCATCCATGTTTATGCAAAGAATTTCTTAAATTATGGTGCGAAGTAATTGATTGTAGATATGTTATTTATGTGAGTATGATTTAATATTAAGATGTAAATTTTATTTGCTCTAACTAGGTTTTTTTTTTTTTTTTTTAAATAATGGCTTGGTTTTAATTTTTTGTTTAAAATTGATTGTGTTAAGAGCTATTTTATAATTTAGTGTAGGGAGATGTTCATGTTAAATCGTAATATTTAAAATTAAAATATGATAATTATATAAATTAAATGACCTAATAAACATCAAAACAACTACATAATAATACATCTCAGATTGTCAAGATTTAAAAAAACCATAAAAATGAAGTACACCAACCTAGATCCATCTTAAATTTGGATCAACCAAACATGCAAAAATTAGGGAGTGACAAGGGAAATATGGAGAGAGAGTGAGCGAGAGTGGAAAGGAGGGAAGAGAGATAGATAAGGAAAGGAGAGAAAGAAAGAGGGGGATATAGAAAAAGGGGGGGGGGGGGTGGAATAGAGGAAGAGGAGGGAGAAAGATAGCGAAATATTTGGAGGGTATAGAGAGAGTGTGTATTTGAAGACGCAAAGGGAGGTGGTAGAGCGAAGGAGAGAGAGGAAGGAAGATATAGAGGACTTGTGAGAGAGAAGGAGAGAGGGAGGGATAGAAAGATCAAGTTGCAGTGGGAGAGAGAGGGAGGGAAGGAGAAAAACATAGAGAGAGAAAGGTGGGGAAAGAGGGTGAGGGAGGGAGAGAGGGAAGAAGAGAGAGATAGAGAGAGGGAGGGAGTGGTTACAGGAGAGGGAGAGAGGGATAGGGGACAAAGGGAGGGGGAGATACAATTTTATTCACTGAAATAGATGCATTACTTTCAATGTAGATGCATATTCCTAATCCTATATGATTGATCACACCAAATTCATTGGTTTCAATGTGGATTTTGATTTCTAATCCTATTTTATTTCTTTTACTCGATGCATTGATTTCAGTGTGGATGTCAATTTCTAATCCTATTTGATTTCTTGCACTAGATGCATTGATTTCAATGTAAGAACAAATAAAATGACTCATTACGTGCATTGATTTCTATGCTACAATAATTCAACAATAAACAAAATACTTGAATTTTCATATTAAATAAAATATTCACTTACCCAAAATGTTTGTTTCTTGAAACCATAAACTATTTGCAGTTGACTACATTCTTATTGTTGTCATTTTCCATCATCCAACATTGTTACTCACTTTGCATTCAAATGAGGTAATAGAAAACAACTATCGTTGAAAGTTACTTGCGGTTTAATGCTCCATAAACCATAATGATTGACATTGGATATACCTAATATTAAGTTTGGAGAGAAAGCGAGACAAGCTATGATGCTAACTACAATAGCTCGAGTTGAAGATTTGAATGGCCTACGATTTCAGCTACCATTTTCATATTATCCATATGAAAAGATGGAAAGACTAACAAGTGTGACAATAAGAACAAAAGAAAATAGTTTGAGAATGATCACAATGAAGACTTTTTGTAATTAAGTACATTCTTATCATTCACATTTTCTATCATTCAACAGTCTTACATTGTCACTTTTCATTCAAAATTTTTATCATTTTTCAATATTCAAGTTCTTAAGAATCTCTATCATCTAAATAATCTAAGGTAACTAAGAAAATTTAAAAATAAATTGACTAAATTATTTTTAAGCATATTTAACATATCTATAATGATGAGAATAATTAATGGTGAAATAATTTTTTTATGGGTGTGCATGACTGAAACCAACTTTGATTTATCTTACCCCCATATCCATCAAGCACTGAAAGGGATCAAATCTTTTGACATGCAAACCTTTCCTTAGCTTTTGCAGTGAAAAAAAAAATGTGCCTCGATAGATTCAAACCCTGTAAGGGCTTAATTAGATCAGAGGTTAAGTATCTGGAGTTAAGATAGATATACCCTAGTTAATTATAATTTTTTTAAATATATTACCAATTATGATCCTAAGTATAATTAATTTAATAAATTTTGAAATATTAAAAATTCTAATTATTTGTTTTATTTTATCTTAATAGTATTATTAACTATAATTATTTTATTTATATTTGCATGGTATGTAATCATTAACCCACATTGGTTTAAACATCAATTTAAATGTATATGGTATATATACATCACTTACTTATATAATTATATTATTCAAATACATTATATAAATGTGTACATGCATGTTAACATGCATATACCATATAGATATAAATAATGTGTGTTGACGCCATTCAAATTGCATGTGGATCGAACTAACCATATATATGTCCCTGCATTGTATGCCCGAGTAACTTGCACTCTCTACCATGGGCTCTCTTAGAAAACTCAAATTCAAACACACACGTTGGATGGTAAAGTGAAAATAAAGAGTAGTCTAACTCAAATTGAAACTCAGACTTTGGAGAGTAAAGTCGACTCAAAACTATAAAAACTCAAGATGAGACTGAGACTTTAAGGAGTAAACTCAGAATAAAAAGCGGTCTATTAGAAAACTCAATATAAAGAGCAGATAGAAGGAACACAACTGCGTAACAATATGGTTCTTTTTCACTCAATTCTTAGTCAATGAATGAATCATATGAAAAACACCACTGAAGCGGCCAAAAGCATGACATCGACCTTGTGCTGGAATTGCCATGCTATACCAAGAGTAGTGGCGGGGTCATTGAGAGGCCTAAGACAGGGTAGGTCGACACCGTAGCGTGTGAAGTTGAAGAGGACTAGAAGTGATGGCGCCTTCCTCAACTTCACGAGCTACCATTTTGACCTAACTTATAGTTGGTCTACTTTTATTTCCAAGCCTGAGAAGAAGGCCAACTAGTAAGTTATTAGGTATAGAAATATTAAAATACATTACAATAAAAGGCGTACAACTGGTACTTATATTGTTTTCATGCTTTCTTTCTTCTCATAAATAAAATCTGTTTGAGAATAAAAAATTGTATTTATGCACCTCCCTCTATTCTTCTTTATCACACTCTCTCCTTCACTCTTTCCTCATCTCTCATTCTCTTCCCCCACCTCCCTAACTCTCACTCACTCAGACACAAAATCTCTTCTCCATCTCTCCTCCCTCTCCCTCTATCTTCCTCTCTCTCCCTCAATTCATCCTATACAAAAACCACCCCTGAAAACTTTGTTTCTCTGCACCTTCATGTGTATCCCATAACTATCTTTGTCACTCCCCCTTCCCCACTCTCTTTCTCTATCACTCTAAAAAATCATATCACTCTCTCTCTTCCCCTCTTTGCCCCTAACTCACCCAATCATTCTTCCGCACCCCCTACTTTTTCTTTTTGTCTCATTATCCCTCGTGGCTGATCTATCCATCCCTTTCTCCCTTAACCTATGAGTGGACAATTTCATATATGTTAAAGTCCCTAGTTGTAGGTTCCTACTTCGAGGAACAATTTTTAGTGTTAGGAATGTGCATATGATTTTTTTAATTTAAATATTTTGTTTTGGTGGGAAGCTTACATGCATGATGATTTGGTTACCTAGAATATATATTTGAGATAAAAAAGCATGGTTGTTTGGGCTAGAAATACATGAAAACATCATTTGTTTAGTGTGTGTGTGTGTGTGTGTGTGTTATTTTTCTATATTCTATAAAAATTCATTGTCCATGAAACCACATGCATATATAGAATAATCTATGTACATTCTAAATATATAATTAAAAAAAAGTAATAATATTTACTATGTTTGATACAATTTTCTCTCGATATATATCAAAATATTCAAATATATCCCTTGTTTATTTCCATTATAATGTTTTTTGGTCCTAACCATTTAAAAACAAACTATATGGTTGACTAAAGGACATTAAGACCACAGTCTAAGAAAAAAAAGGATTATTTAATAATATTAAGACCCTTTTAGGCTACATTAGTAGCCTTGTAATCTCTATGCTATAACAAATTTTCATTTTTTAAATAAATGTAAAAGTAAGATTCTAAATTTTCAAAAGATAAGTATGCGCACACTTTGTTTTCTATAACCCTACAATTTTTTGTATTAGGACTCCATCATTTAGATATTGAAAGGTTGCACTAATAAAAACACATGCAGTACATTTTGCATGAAAAATAACATATTAATGATAGGAAAACTTAAGTTCAAATAATTAGACATTATTTATATGAAGAGAAACTAAATATTTGAAAACATAATTCATTTATCTACATTTCATATTTTTAAACCATTTTAAAATTTATTGTATAAGTATCTCTAATCATTCCTACAAATAAATAGATTCCTTTCTTCTTGGCCTGCATTTCCATTATCTTTTCATGAGAGAAGATCATGAGTTTGTACCCACCCCTATGTAATGAAGTTTCATCTCGAATACATGAATAAATTGTGAGCGGATGGAAAGAAATAAGGACAAAAACCTAGGAAGAAAAAACTTTGAAGAAAAGGGGTTTGGTTACTACATTTGAAACAAACAAGGTCACTCTCAAAGAAGTATTTTATCACTCAATGCAATATCTACTCACAATAGTTACACCGTAAATAAATATAAGAATAAGAATAAGGTCATGACTAAGCCAAAAACAAAATTGATGTGTATGGCCCCTTTCGGTTATGGAATGACCAAAATTACTCACAAACATAACTATGAGATACAATTCCACCATGTTTATGAATAAAGAAAAAATGTGTATAAAACATTTGAATCAAATGGGCTCACTTTCCATAAGCAATTGATTACATACCAATTACTGTGCACAAAGTTTTTAAGAGGTATACCTATTTTATGGAATTTGGTCAAGGTTAAAGAACATTCTATATAAACAAGTCACACTATCACAACAAATTTCAAGGAGATTTAATTAAAGAACATTAAATGTATATATGTCAAATATTATGATAATGAAATTTAAATTTTTTGGTGAACCATTATCCATCAATATCAATTATAGTCAAATATAATAAAATGTAATAAAATATGATCAAACATTTTTAAATATAGTAAAACATAATCTATTATGTTTAATCATATTAAACCTGATTAACTATAAACAAATATGGACCAACCTATGTTAAATACGAACCATAAATATTCATCATTAACCTTAATAACTAAACAAATATTATTATAATGAAACTCACATAATAAGTAAATAAAAAAAAATTAACGAAAATCAAACCTATTCAAAATAATTGAACAAAATTTTTAAGAAAATCAACCATAAATAATACATAATACGTAACCAACCCAAACATAATCAATGTAGTAACTATAAACCAAGCCCAGTTTAGTCTGATTAGCAAGAAAATAAATATAATTTTTTATAACAAATAATTAAGACAACCCCGTCATTAAAAAATAATTAAAATAAACCGACCTACATCATTAGATGTCAACCACATTTTAGGGAATATATATTATCTCATATTAGGATATATATTATCTTATATTACATAATCACAACAACCATTTTGTGAGATAAAACAAATTCTCTTGATCATTACGGTGAAAATGGATTCTGAGATGATTGATATTCCTGAAAAATATCTGGATATGTTGCTTCAAGAATTTGCATATGATCCGGTTCGACTACCGCTCAGAGAAGACCCAGCTCAGGTTCTATACAACCGGACGACATTGGAGACTATTTGGGATGCAAAACACGAAGCAGTAAATCCATTTACCCGCAGGCCCTTAGACATTAGCAATCTCATACCCCAGGCTGAGCTGAGACAAGAAATGCAACGATACATAGCAAACAACTCAAGGCTAGATGTCATTTCGGACTATACTCGAGTCTTGAGCGAAGCAGAGATGAGAATTTTCATGAAGGGATTGGTTTCCGATTATGAACGCCTTGTAAATGTTGAGGAGGAAAAGAGAGGCGTGAGGGCAGAGCATTGTCGGAAATACTTGTGGCAGAAAGGAAATAAACAGAAAGGAAATAAAAACTTGCGGGCAGAGCATTATTGGAAAGTTTTGGGGCAGAAATTTAACCATTGTTGGAAAGTGTTATGGCAGAAATTCAATCTGCTGCGTCTTTATTGCCAATACCGGAGGGAAAACAGGGTTGTGTTTTGTTCAATAGGAGGATACGAATACTTGTTGCAGGTGATATTAAATGGACGGTTTTCTTTTTTATTTTCTCACCACTCCTCTTCACGTGATATTTCGAAAGAATTGTGCAAGATCGTGGATGTCATTGGTTTGAAGGATACCAATTTTCCTCCACAGCTTTTGCTCCCGATTGCTACCACGATGAGTTGCCTTGTAACGCGATGCGATCAAGCGAAAATACAGGGCATGGTTTTAAGAATTTGTCGTGAGATGTTTTACGAGTTGAACATTGAAATTCTATCTACGTCTACGTCTAGGCTCGATCTTTTCTGCTCCAAGACAATCCACGTCACTCTCAGTACGTTAGGGCGTGAGAATTTCAGCGATATAGCTAACGAAGACCTCTACAACGGAATGGCAATTCTAAAGGCTGCCTGGACGAAATATCGAATGAGTTGCAGCAACTCAGAGTCTAAATATGTTGGCGTTCTAGTTGATTCAGTAACTCTTTGCATCTCGCGTTTGCATTACCTGCACCAAGCAGCAATAACTGATGAATGTAGTAGGTCAAGAATGGTGAAGAATAAGAATGAGGATGATGAAGCGAAGACCGTTGATCTAATTAATGTAGCACTTGAAGGAGGGCTCTGGTTAATTAATTCTATACTAACAGCCACGTCTCATGAAGAAGGAGAAAATGAGTTTTTCTCGGAGTTGAAGGAGACGCTGGAGGAATCAGATATAGTAACACAAATTGTCCGAATGATGGAACTTGTCCTCGCGGGTTTCAAAAGCATAGGATCGCCTCATTTGCAATTTGGTATAAATATTATGGTGACGGTTGTCGAGGAAGAAGGCTCTGAAGGAAGAGACGATGTTGTACGAGTTGTTGGCGATTTTCTTGGAAGCAATGTGGTGGATGAATATGATTCAAGCGTTAAGTTGTTGCTGCAAGAGTTTATGCACAATGTCAATGCATCTGAGGCTTGATCAGACATAGGGCGATTGCATGAAGCGACATATTGGCAGTGAAAGGTGGTAGGATATCAATGGCACGCACACCTAATTAGTTTCAGATTACAAATTAGTTTTACAGTAGCTCTACTTATGGATATGGTTGTTGTAAGGTTCATTTAGTATAATGCCAGGTACAGTACAGTAGCTCTACTTATGGATATGGTTGTTGTAAGGTTCATTTAGTATAATGCCAGGTACATAACACTATGACATTTAGTGCCAGCTAGGTTATATGCGGGTACATGATGTAATTTGCAACAGGATGCTTTGACAAATGCTTGTAAAATGTAAATCCATTGTTCTAATTAGTATGTTTAGGAGATCTAATAAGATTAGTTTCAGGGAGTACATATACATAAATATTTGGAAAATATTTAATATTTTATTTTTTTATTTATAAAACAATAAAATGCATATTCATAAATCACTATCATTTTATTAAATTTTTTAGTAATATCAAAATTTATTTTTATATCTATATTCACATTGATATATTTTCTTTAAATCTTAATAATAAAAAATTACTACATTAATATCCAAAAATATGCTTGAAAATTGCAACTATATCAGTGTGGCACAAAATATGTGACGTAGTTATCCACACGGATTTATTTTATGCAAAGCCTACAATGTTACAAACAACTAACTTTCTCAATATTATAAAGAGTGAAATAGATTACATAGGAAACATCAACAATAAATGACACTAGCGAGACTGAACTAGATCTCAACGAAATTGGACTGAATTCTAACTCATTGTGATGCTTGGATGGATAATTACAACACTTTGGAGTTGGTTGGAATTAGATTCTCCAACACCCCCTTTAATTACAACCACAAAAAAAATTGTAAGATGCCTGTTGGTTTCAGTCTCAACTAGGCTTACAGTTTAGATTTTTTTATTTCAACTAGATTTTTTTTTCTCTTCTTCCAAATCTTGTAGCCTCTAAATTGTTTCATCTTTTTATTATTTCTGTATCTTTCAAACCTCGGTTTCTTTATTTGTTGGTGCAGGTCTTCCATTCTTATAGGTTGTCTAAGCATGTCTTGGATTTCTTCAAATATTGGCTTGTATATGGATTGTTGCCACATGTAATCTTCGATTTTATGCCTTGTTATCAATATTTTGCCAACAACAACACTCACAAAGATGGAGGAAAGAAATTTCAAAGAAGACAATGCATACCTAGTAGATGTACAAAATAATTTTAAATTAATTCATCAAATTAAAAATTATGAAGATCAGTCCCTTACAACTCAAATGTTTGCAGAATACAAGCACAACATTTGGCACATAATTAAGCAAAATATTATAGAATTGTGTCCATCTTTTAGATCATTTTTTAGCAAGAATAGATGGTGCAAAATGTTAAGACAATAATTGAGTACACAAAAGTTGAAATTGAGCATAGACCAACAGAAGCACACATGATTATAAAAATGTTGACTTCGAAAACTAAAGATGAGCTTGGAGAGCTCAACATTCAAGATAGAAAATATGTAGTGATGGAAGTCAAAAGAGTGTTGACAAAGAAAAACCTTATGGTGCAATTAGAGAATAAGTGCAGAGAATTGGAATTATAGGTAAAAATATTCAACAAAAAAATTAATGTATTGTAGGAGAAAGGGTTCTTAATCGTCTAATGGCAAGTTGATTCCATTAGAAAAATATCAAGATCAATTATGTAAGATTGTTGCATATGCATCTAATTTTCTAAAGTCAGAGGAACTATAAGTGGAGGAGCCTTAATGGGAGTCCTCCAACAAGATCTATTTACTCAACATGAAATCCATCATCTATTTCTGAGCAAGCCAACTTTTCAAACATACACAGAAGTAGAAGAGAGATTTAGGAGCATGGTAAATTTTTCCATTCCAAGTGAAGAGCAATGGGATAAGTTACTAGAGCTAGTTGAATAAAGATAAATAAAAATCCTATAGTTTTGGGGAGGAGGCAAACAGGAGAAGCACAAAAGTAGATGTTGTCACCAACAAATCACTTCAAAGTCTGAATAGAAAATTAGAAATAGTCTAGATTCCCTATTACTTAGCTATGTTATGGAAATATATACATGTTTTTAGTAGATATTAATTTCTAATAAATTTTATTTGAAGTCTGAATCAATTCAAGATCAAATCTATAAATATTTTGTAAAAAGACTTAGTAAGGGTTGGATTATGAAAGAACAAAATATTTTTCTATGATTGTAAGCAGTGAAATGTATTTTTGAAGTAACCAATTTAGTAATACAGAGGAATTTTGGTTTCTGGATAATTGTGTCGAGAAAATAGTGATGTTCTCCTCTTGATAAATTTGTTTTTCTTTCAAGTTTCACATGAACTTTTTCCTTCTTAAATTATTTACAAGAATCTTAAGAGTTGAATTTATATTCATTACTCTACTCTAGCTTGTTAAAAAATATCAATGTTTCCTTTTTGATATTAAGTATAGAATTCATCTGTGTATGTCATATATTTAATTGAACTTAATTCTTGTTCATATCATCCACACAACAATAGCTCTATGAGATCCAATATTTTTCCTACCTCGCCCTATTTTTTGCTCCTCTATTTATTTTAATTGATTACTAAAGACCTTATGACTCCACACCCAATGGACTTCTCTTCCATTTTACAACCAAAATTAAAAAAATAAAAAATAAATAAATAAATAAATTCTTTCTCGTCCTTTCATACCTAGCCTAAAATCTAAACATTAAAATTAGAAACAACATAGAGAGAGCCATCTCTAAAGCTAGAAGGGTTATATCCCAACTTTGAAACTACTTTGTAGTTACCTTTGCAATTTTCCTCCTCAACCTAAGAAAAATACGGTGTGCTAGCATATTCAACATTGGCTAAAGCTAAAGAGATAGCAATGGAGGTTGAATAAAACCTACGAATCTCTAGAGTATATATCAATTACCATCCTAAGGCAAACAAAAAGGTCAAAAGGGAAAAATCAAAAGATCAACACAAAGAAACCCTTCTATCCATCCATAAAAAAATGGAAAATCTTAGTGAAGAAGTGAATTCACGAGAAGGGAAAAGAATTTGGGCTTAACATTGACATAAAGACTAGTATAGGGAAAATAATTATATCTATTTATTTGAAAGATATTGCAAAACTCCTAGAGAAACAAAAACACATTGAGAAATCCCTCGTTTTTGAGGAGGGAGAATAACCTGAAGCTTTGCAAAAAATTCACTTTCCTGACCTAAACCTTGGGTATGAGCAGTTCATGCTTACTTTGCCTACCAATGACATCCTATTGCATAATTGTATGTTATACTAAAGGGATTTCACAAAAATCATTCCTTTAAAAGTAATGAAGCAATTGGGTCTTAACATTACATGGCCATATAAGAATTTATGCGGTTTTAACTCTAAGCTCATGGAGGTCGAAGGTCTCATGAAGGACCTTAGGTTCTCTTTAGATAGGAACCCTGATATATCACTTCTCATGAATGTTGTGGTCATAGACGTCACTGAGGTGTGGGGTATGCTCCTACCAAGGAAATGGTTACCCAATGTTGGAGGTCATATCCAAATGGACTTGTGATATGCCACTATCCCAAAATTTGATGGAGCTACCTTCATCCTTTATAGAGGAACTAATTGCCCTTCTCATGTGATTAAGCCACAACCAATCCCATATTATAAGACATGAGATCGAGAAACCTTCTCCCATTCTCCCTTCACAAGAATTATGTATTCTCAAATGACCAAATCACAAAAAATGAAAAAGGTAGAAGCCTAAAAGAGAATATAAGTTTGGGGAAATGGACTTGGTTGATAAGGACCTAATGCAAATAAATATCCATGGGAAATTTGGGGAGTACTATTATTACATTTCTAAACTCAACGATGAGGTGTGACCACAATTGGTCAAGTTAAGTCATATCACTACTTTCCTAGACACTTGACATTGTACTATATGTGCGTTAGAGTAGGATTCATTTCATGCTAGTATTAACATCCAAATAACATCATATGATATTTCCCATGGTAGAATAGATGCATTTAGGCTTAAATTTGTGTATTTTATTTACTTTTCAGTTAATTTTATGACCTAATACTTAGCATGGGTGATCGTAAGAGACCACAAAAGCATGCTTCCCCGTGTGCTTGGTCTTTGATATGTGTAGGTAATAGGACTACAGTAACCAAGATATTTTTGGTGTTCTCATGACCTTGCATTCGAGTAGCTTCGCCCACTTTTCTAAGAGGTCATATCCTAGTTGGAGCTAGATGTTACCTACCACCTGCGGGTAGTATATATGGGATAAATATTTTTTATTTATCTTAGATGATCCTCAGTCATAAGCCAGAAGCCCCGTGTAGCCCCAGATAGATTGATATGCCATTTTCTCTGCCACTTGAGCTAGCTAGGTGATCCCTCGCCCATCTATTATGAATGTATGTTTGAAAGTGGCCCTTCCAACCCCAAGGGTATGATTTTTCATTAGTATAATTGAGTATTTTTCCTTACTTTTCATGGGCACTTTAGGGCATGAATTGGTGAGGGGATTCGGGAGAAAGAGTAGATGAGGCTTGTATTCTTGTTTCCATTGTCCGATTTCACAGTTACCCAGGTATCCTAGTCCCATGTGATCTTATTTACAGGACATTGGCATTAGGGTTAGCCCTACATGGGAAATACCGATTTTGGTTGCCTGGTCCTACTTCGTGAAACCACCCACATTACGTCGCTTCCACTCATCTTAACCCCATTCATGTCTTTTCCCATTCGGGTCCATATAATATTAACCTTTCCCTCTCCTTGTCCCCATCTTGGGTAGGGCCTGGAACTATGCCCTAGAGGTTGATGCAACTAAAAAGAAAGTAAAAAACATAATTTGGCTACTCTCAATAGTAAATGTACCATAAAATGAAAAATATGGTAGGGACATAGAAATTTAGCATGTGGGAAAAATAGAAACATGAGCTCTACCCCTTATTCATGGCCATCACCTTAGTTCCTCTGGAACCTAGATGAGAACCCTCCATCATTAAGGAACCCATGATTATCCCAACCTGTGGTGGGAAATGAAGTGCCCCACCTCAAAGGGGATATCCACTACTACATATTACACATCGTGCTCACCATCCCTTGTAGCGCCAAGTAGTTATGAAGAAAAATAAATCAAAGGACAAAGGCATATGAAGAATAGTGGCAAAACAAAGGTTAGGGTAACTCAGGTGTGGGCTTCCCTTATTATAGCATCCAAATGTACCTACATGTGGTTTCAATGGTTCCCCTAATCTGCACTCCATTCCATCATTATATCATTTACCACCTACTTCTTAAATGATGTAATTGGTCATGCCATCTCCTTTAGAGGTTCAAACCACCTAATAGGATCCTAGTTACCCCCTTTTGAGCTTGGAGATAGTTGTACTTGCTAAGGCCCACTATGGAAGGGCATGCCACCCTGAAGTGACCCTTTGATCCCATAATGTGTAAAAATTATTACTTAATTATTCTAATGATTTTTTGTATTGGATGGAAAGGGTTCGCATTAGATATTATGTACGATTGAAGGTGGGTCTTCATTTAGGACTTGGTATTCCTATATGGGGTTCTAGCCCTTTAGGGGGGCACATTGGAACTTGTAGTGTGAGCATTGAGAGCCATGGGTCTCCACCATAGAAAATGTTAATTCATGGATGCCTAACAGTGTTCATTGATTTCTCATGTGCCACGTTATGTATGAGGATGATGCACCTAGTCCACCATGCCCATTCAGATTCACAATTGTACCATACACTTAGCAGAGGTTCTAGGATGCCTTATGATTCAAATGGAGGGTTTATGTCATCACCCCATCACTTACAAACGTTTTATAGACATTTTATCCATTTGGAGACCCATGAGGTGTCTTTGTGCCCCCACACCCATCTAGGAGCACCATGGGTTTTGGATTTGATAACAAGGGGACAACCCCTTGTCCATTGTGTTTGGAGTCCTTTCTTCATTATGGCACCTCTTGGACTTCATTAGGACTCCTCAAATTCCCGACGACCCACTTTAATGATCATTCAACCCTCTTGAGAGGCTTATTCATGTGTTATTGAACTATTTGGTGGGCTTGTCACCAAAAGTACTTGTTATTTTGCACATTATTTTATTCTAGGGGCTAAATTAAGCCAAAATAAGCTAAATAAAATTCAATAGACAATGTATAAATAAAGGATGATTTGATTCATTCTCTCATCATTACTTAGATTGGTCATATTCTCTTGTGGGATTTTCGCTATTCTCTTGGATTGGTCATATATCCATTTTTGTCTTGGAGCTTATATATTGGCATATGATGATGATTTTATATACTTGTTCTCATATGTAAGTGCTATTTTAATGCTATTTTGTCATTCTTTTCTATTTCACATAAATGATGTTATAATTTTCACCATACTAGGCTGAAATTTTTCTGCTTCTCTTGGATGAAATGGTATATATTTGTCTTTTATTAGTGTTGCATAATGTTATGGGATATGTTTGAATAAGTGAATGTTCCTAGAGATATTTTCTTGAAAATTATCTTGACAAGTGATCACATATTTCACAATTAACTATAAAGACCTTGAAGTAGTTTTCCTCATGCCCTAATTGTCATGTGAAATTGTTCTAGAGGCCTCTTGTACTTAATGAAACCATCCTAATCATATGGAATATTCTTGAATCCATTTATCCCAAAGGAATAGGCATTATTATTCTATAGGTGATCACCACAAATCATACATTGTATCACCTATGTTGGAAATAATACTGAGAGTGGGGTGAATCAGTGTTATCAAATCAATAATTTCATTTCCCAAATAGATTTATATAGGCTACTTCAGTGAAGTGAACTAGCATGTACACGCAACTATGATTAGAGAAACCAGCGTATATCTAGAGAACTTGTGATTTAGGCAATTTATCATGTGTTGATATTAAACCAGTGCATTAGTAACATATTAGAAAGTGCATTTAAAATAGAATAAAGTATCACACATAAGCAACACACATGAACACCAAGATTTAAGGTAGAAACTCAATGTGGGTGAAAACCACCTGTTTTTGTCATCTCTGTCTTCTTTTAATAATAAGTAAATATGTTTACAATCTTGTACTGGCGCAAACTCATACCAGTACGTAGGCACCCACCTGTAGAAGGCTACAACCTTCTCTCATTTTCCATCCTCTACTGGAAGGGAGCTGCAACTCCCTACCTCTTGTACTATCCAATTAGTTTACTAGTACATAGGTTCCAACCTACAAAAGGCTACGACCTTCTTTCTTCCTCCAGGGACCACGTTTCAATAATTTTCAGATTGGATACTCCTGGAACACAACACCACAATCTGAAGGCCACATTTCAGCCAATTTTTGTACTAGACCCATCAACAACTTTTAAACTTAAACTGCATCAACCAACATTTAGTTAATCTGAACAATCAGATCACTAACACCAGAACATTATGTTGAAGCCAGAAACCTGCATCATCATTCAGAACCAGTTGTAACCTCAAAAAACCATGCATCAAAATATATACGTTGCTTGGTTGAACCCAAATTGCATGTATACGCTACTTTCATTAATCAAACCTGTGTATACCTTCAAAACTATTGCAAACATAAAATTTTGACTCAAGTTTGTACCAACCAGCAATATACTGAAAATCTATTGTCAACTTACAAATCTTTACACAGGCAACAATAGAGATCACTTTTACAATCAATCAATCAAATATCAGACTCCTTATTCATTCAGTTTTACATTCATATCTAAGAAGACTTCATTGGAAGACAACAGTAAAACAACATCACTGATCTAATAGATCTGTCATCCTTGAACATCAAGCTTTTATTTTTCATATGCTACTTGGAAGAGCCAAACCAGCATGTATATGCACCTTCACAAAAGTGAACCAGCATACAAATATGCAAATTATTACTTCATAAATTCACTGCACTTCCGGACTTCAGACAAACCCAAATCATGATATTAAAGAATAAAATAGGTGTACACAATTAGATCTAGCCCAATATCAGATCATTCAATAATAAGTCATTTTAGGTCTCATGATCTCGATCCAATATTGAATTCAAGGTGCACAAATTATTTCAGATCAAATCATAATCATAGCCCCTGCAACATAAAGTATACTTCATATAGAAGTATTCCTTAGAAACCCATACACTTGCACATAACACTTCATCAAATATTCATTACTTCAATGCTTAGCCCTTGATCTTCTCCTCCTTCTATACTTATATCCTTTATCAATACCTTGGACCAAAACCACTTAGGACCAAATACCTTGGACCAAATACCTCGGACCAAAACCTTGGTTTTCCAACATGTACATACTTTTCTTCCTGTGGGGGTGTGTGTATATGTATATGCTCTTTTTGTTCTTTGGATCAGCATGTACATGTTGTTTAAACTAAGTGGACCTATGCATACTTCTTAAATTTCTTTTCATAAGTATTTACCTTCTTTATTCTAATTATTATACCTTAGTTCCATCTTCCTGTTCTTCAGTCCCACTACCCTATTACCTCTGAATATACCTGTTATACTGTGAGTTTCATTTTACCAAAATTGAATTGACGTGTGAATGAGTTTCCATCAATGACAAAACTTGTATCATAATGCAAACAATCTTACCCTTTGGAATTGATGGCAAGAATGATGGTGTTGATTACTGCAAGTTGTAGAGAGTGTTAGAGATAACATGCAACACCAAAATAGTCTCCCCCTTTGACATCAAGGGCAAAGGGCAGACCAAGTAACTTTCCTCCTTTGATATACATTATGTTGTTCATGCTCCCCCTAAGTACATGCCGAGTCTGTAGAGATATGAATCAAAAGAATAACATGACTCTATACTCAACTATCTTAGTTTGACCTTCCTATCATCAATGACTCATACATACATCAATCTCCCAATCAAATGGAGATATACCAAATTTGGCTCATCCACCCAAACAAGTGGAGATATACCAATTGTTTATACATGACAAAAATACAATAAATATTACATCATCCATCCCATGCAAAGAGGGGATACAAATTACATCATTTGTCTAATAGGACTCATTCAAATGTATGAGAAGTCATATCACACCCTAGACTTTTATGTGGTATAAATATCGGAACCCATAGCTGGACTCAGCAACCATAATTCCAACAATGTAGAATCCAAGTGAAGGCTAATGCTCCCCCTAAACCTATGTTACCTATGCATTGTCAACAAGTCATCCATCAAGGCATCTTTGTCAGTCAAATGAAAAGTAATGAACAGAGCATATCATCAGATTATAATCATCAACATCAAACAGAGCACCCATATCAGAGTCTAACCCACTTTTTTTCCTATCAGAAAAACATATGCACTTCTTTAGCCACAGAAACCCACATGTATACATAACTATACTTCATGAAACCCGTGTATAATAACCTTCCTCTGAAAAACTGGATTAAATAGCAGGATACAGATGCGGCAACTACTCATAGCTTTTGCTGGGTAGTGGTTTAGTGAATATATCAGAAACCTGTTCTTTGTAGGGAATATACTCCACTTTGACCTTTTGTTCAAGCACTTGTTCTCATATAAAATGGTACTTGATGGGTATGTGCTTGGTCTTGGAGTGCATGACTGGATTTTTTGAAATATTAATGGCACTTGTATTATCACATAGAATGGAGATGGGCGAAGTATACATGATCTGAATGTCTTACAAAGTTTGCATCATCCAAAGTAGTTGTGTGCAGCAAGTTGCAACAACCACATATTCTGCTTCAGTTGTAGATTAAGCAATCGAACTTCATTTCTTATTGAACCAAGATACTAACTGGGAACCCATATAGAATGCACCACCACTAGTTCTCTTTCGATCATCAACACTTCCTGCCCAATTTGCATCTATATATGCATTAAGAGTAAGGTCTGTATCTTTAGGATACCATAGTCCAAAGTCCTGAGTTCCTTAAAGATATTTGAAAATTCTTTTGACTTCCTGGAGATGTTATTCCTTTGGATTTGCTTGGAACCTTCCAAAATTCCTACTTCATGCATGATGTTAGGTCTGGTACCTATTAGATAAAGAAGACTTCTAATCATAGATCTGTAAGTTGGTTAGTTTACTATTTGTGATTCATCATTAGAGCTGTGACTACATCCTGTTACCATTGGAGTACATACTAGTTTAGAATCTTCCATTCCGTACTTTTTCAAGATTTGCTTGAGATATTTGGTTTGTGAGATAAAGATACCATCTTTTGTTTATTGAACTTGTAGACCAAGAAAATAAGTAAGTTCACCATGTAAGGACATTTCAAATTCTTGCTACATTATTGAAGCAAAATTCTGACTTATGGATTCTTCATTGCTACCAAAAATCATATCATCAACATAAACAACAATAATTACCAATTTATCATTTTCAATCTTTTTGTATAAATTGCTATTTGCAGAACCTTTTATAAAGCCTTGTTGTTGTAGATATTTGTCAAGGCGGTAATACCAAGCCCTTGGAGACTGTTTTAGACCATAGAAAGCCTTTTTGAGTCTGCATACAAGTTTTGCATCATTTCCAAGAATGAATCCTTCTGGTTGTACAATGTAAACTTCTTCTAAATCTCCATTAAGAAAGGTTGATTTTACATCCATTTGATATACTTTGAATTTTTCAAAACTAGAAAGAGCAAGAAACATCCTTATGGCTTCAAGTCTGGCAACAAGTGCAAAAGTTTCTTCAAATCTATACCTTCTTGTTGGACATACCCTTTGCAAACAGGTCTTGCCTTGTTTCTAAAACTTCTATATTTTCATTCAGCTTATTCTTAAATATCCATTTTGTTCCTATAATATTTTTATCATGAGGTCTAGGAATGATCTAATATTGAAAAAGGTATTATAGACTATGTGTGAAGTTGCGTATGTTACTTAGTGAAATGGATAGAAAAGATTATGAATAACATAAACACTTAAACAATTAGAAAACACATTCATAACACATCAACACAACAAGATTTAATAAATAAATTCACCATACTTCCTAGCTATGTCTCCTGGTCCTTTTGCTTCCAGTGATAACCTCTTAATTATGTCTTAAAATAGTTGTTACAGGTGTGAGCTAAGAAACAAAGTCTTAAACATGAAAATGGATCTCACCGCTATGTTCAGCTCGAATCTTTGAGACGGAACGAGTATACACTCAACCGTACTTGGTCATTATGACCTCCAGACCCCCTGGAATGGTTCACAACACACTCTGTCAACTTTCTCTATGTTATGGTATTGATATACCATGTTTAGTTACAAACTGCACTAATCATGGCATAATAAGTTTACATTAAAAATAGAGTATTAACCAAAGGACCAACAAGCGTGCGGTGGACCCCAACCTTCTGGCCTTTTCCCGACACTAATCTCAAGTTCAAACAATTTAGCAGTTATTGCGTCCTACTCATCAACTAATCCAGACATTCCGCACCATTGATCTATCTTGTGGGATCCGACAACTATCGCATGATCTCGTGCTCCAACTAGCACGTCTGATAATTCCCCGAAGGTATGTGAGAAAGAAGTTTCAGGATGCTACGTTTCCACTACTGAGTGGAATTGCGTAGATTTCTGAAAAAATGTTTCCTGCCTTGAAGGCACATGATAAACCACTTACTACTTCCATACCAGAACTCAAAGGGGTTTAACTTCTTTTGCATAATTTCATCATGTTCGTTTTCCAGGATAACCTGCTTGCATGTTTCGATATGATATGTTTCAATCTCCTTTGATTGGATGATCTCTGCTCTTGTTCATTGATCACATCGCATGTGGTATGAACCAATCACAGACTGCCAAATCACCTTCTATTCTGACATCATCAAGAACCTGTGACACTTTCCTGAGTTGCCACATGTCCTGCTAAAGTAGGCATTGACTTTTTGGCCTAAATATTTAATTGGCTCTAATATCTTCATCTGAACTCGAATTTACACACTATTTATACCATTGCCTTTGTATTAACAAGCACTTCAACATGATTCTACTTTCACCTGTATTTGAAGAATTTTGATCCAGAGGCTTTATTGAATCCATTCTGGATCACTCCTCCCCACTGGAAGCTTTGTTCCACCAAAAGTTGGTCTTAACTATCAAGTAAGTGAGGATAAAGTTCCTTCACTTTTCCAATCTCTATCCATCGTGATTTACCTGGATTTGTACCTTTGGTTCCAACTCGAAGATACTCAACGCTCCCCCATCGCGAATTTCTTATCCTCCTGTTAAGAATTGTGCCCTCCTGTAACTCATTGATATACTCAGGCAACAGATCCTCAATCGGAGGTATCTCACCTTTCCCTTCAGGATCTTCAATCAATGAAGGTTCATACAACTGCAAGTTTTCAACATTTATGACTAAATAGATTTACATATAAGCTGGTAGATCTAGGTGGAAAGCATTGTCATGAATTTTATCAAGTATTTTGAAAGGAAAATATCTAATTGGTTTCAACGTTTTACGTTCCCCTTGCAGTCTTTCTTTGCTAATGTACAACCAAACTTTATCACCAACTTGAAAACTATGCTCAACTCGATGCTTGTCATGCCACACCTTATACTTTTCTTGGCTTCTTTCGAGTTGTTCCTATACTGACTGGTGAATTTCTTAGGTTTGTTCAACGAACTTGGTTTCTTTGTCCATATCACTGTGTCCATCAACTGTTATGTCTTTACCAAAGACAAAATCCAAGGGAGACTTTGGTATAAAACAAAAAAATGTCTCAGAAGAATTTCTTTGAGTAGAATAATTTTTTGGATGGTTGTAAGCATGTTGCACATAACACAAATGCTCATCCCAAAGTTTGGGATGCTTGTTGCAATATCCTTGAAGCAACTGCATTACTTTCCTGTGACCACTTCTATTTAACCATCTGTTTGTGGATGAAATGTTGTGCTCTTCTTTAACTTTGTGTCCATTAACTCCCATAAACTTGACTAAAATGTCCCAATAAATTGAGAATCTCTATCAATTACAATAGAAGTGGGTAACCCAAGATGAACCCATACATTTTGAAAGAACAAATTTGTAGTTTGTTCAGTTGTGACCTGTTTATTACATGGTATCAAAATACACATCTTATTGAACCTATCCACAACTACATACAAATAATCATGAACCTTTCTACACTATGGAAATCCCCCAACAAAATCCATTGAAATACTTTTTCAAGGACAAGAAGGAATTGGAAGTGGAGTATACAAGCCTAACTTTCTATTACTTGGCTTGCTTGTAGCACGCATAGTAGATCCTTTAATATATCTAGAAATTGTCTCATTCTTTCGTGGCCAATAACAGAACCTTTGTAATTGTGCAACTATTTTACTTACACCAAAATTACCTGATATGAGAGAAATATGTGCTTCTCGTATTATGTTAACTCTTTTAGTTTGTGGAATGCATAACTTTCCAAAATTACATAAGAGTTTCTCCTTTATGTAATAATCCAATTCTTCTACCTGGTTTCCATGACTTAAAGTTGCATATACATCCTTAAAATTTGTGTCTTGAGCATATTGTTCAATGTAACTTTCATGAATTACTAAATTAATCTTAAGTATTGTGGATGCATTTATAATTGGTCTTGGCAACATGTATGCAACCTTATCATGCATGTCCTTCTTATATTTGCTAACAAGATGAAATTGCTATAGAAAACCTATCCACCTGTAATGTCTTGATTGTTGCAATTTAGTTTGTGAGTGTCAATATTGAAGTGGTTGATGATCTGTGTGTATGATTGTTTCTTTCTCCATTATGTAATGTTTTCACTTTTTAACACTCTGAACTAATGCATACAATTCTTTAACATACGTAGAATAGTTAACTATTGTTGATGTAAATGTCTCAAAATGAAAGCATATAGGCTTTCTGTGCTGCAACAACACTTCCCCATGGCATATTCACTTGCATCTATCTTGATCTAAATTAGATGTTGAAGATCTTGTAGTGCTAGTACTGGTACTGTACTGATCCTTTCTTTCAATGTGTCGAAGGCTTTTTTTCTTACCTCCCCATTGAAACACATGTTTTACACTTGTAAAACCATGTAAAGGAGTTGCAATCAAGAAAAGTTAGCAATAAAATTTCCTCAATATTGCGTTACTCCTGAGAAACTTCTAACTTCTGTAGCAGTATTGGGTTTAGTCTAGTTTACAATGACTTTGACCTGAGAGGGATCTATCTTCAATTCACCACTCCCTACAATATAACCCAAATAATTCAAAGATGTTTTGCCAAATTCATATTTTGACAGTTTCATATAGAGATTTTCTCTTTTTAAAACATCTCAAATCTACTTTACATGCTTTACATGTTCATCCCATGTCCTAATGAAAACAACAATATCATCTAAATAGACTATTACAAAATCATCAATAAATGGTCTAAATACATCATTCATGACTCGCATAAATGTATTAGAAGCGTTAGTTATGCCCAAAGGCATAACCAACCATTCATAAAGTCCTTGCTTTGTCTTGAAAGCAGTTTTCCATACATCCTATTCTGCAACTACGATCTGATGATAACCGCTTCACAAGTCTAATTTAGAGAAGTAAACTGCATATTTTAACGGATCTAATAAATCATCAATATGAGGAAGAGGATAACGATTCTTTGTTGTCATTTTATTTAGTGCTCTAAAATCAATGCACATTCTCCACAAACCATATTTCTTGCGCACCAACACAATAGGTGATCTGCATGGTGATGTGCTTGGTTGAATAAACCCTTTATCAAGAAAATCCTATACCTGCTTCTTTATCTCTGCATTCTATAGAGCTGATAACCTATACATTCCAATGTTAGGTAGTGGAGCATCTTGCTACAAATAAATCCAATGTTCTATCTCTCGCTTGGGTGGAAGCCCTTTAGGTTCTTGAAACAAAATACCATAATCAGAGACATATTTAACTAGATTTGCTTTCTGTTTAGGATTACAGCCTTGGAATGCATCGGATTTATCAAGATCCTTTGCTTTTACAATCATAAGTAAAAATTGTTTACTTGAATTTACAATTCTTTTCATCTGTCCTAGATTTATGAGAGAGAAATTATCTTTGAGTTTATGAGCCCTTGCAATATATTCAATTCCATCCTTAGTGGTTGATACTTATTTTCAAGTCAATAGAAGATAGCTTTTCTATCGTATAAGTATGGACTTCCTAATACAATTCCACATATGTCCAGTGGGACTATGTCTAACTCAACCTCATCTACAAATGTTCACCCAATAGAAAAAAAAAGTTTACATTTTTTTGTAACTTGTAGTTTTATTTTATCACACACCCAACCTAATGGATATGGCTTTTTATGAGGTTTTGTTTCTAGACCCAACTTCTTTACAATTTTTTTCAAAAATCAAATTTAATTGTGATCCACTATCAAATAAAGTATCAATTTTAATGTGCTTGGAAATCACTCTAATATGAAATTGATCATTTCTTTTCCTCTCATAACTTTCACTATCAACAGAGTGCAAAGAGTTACATGTAGTTGTAATTGTTGTCTCATCACCTGAGTCTGATCCCAAGTCCTTTTGAATAGTAGCAACATTATTTCTCTCTTTACTCCCAAACTTCTTTGGCTTCAATTCTGGATGCAAAGACAAGCAGTGTGCCTTATTATGTCCTTCCTTCTTACAATGAGTGCATGAAGGTTTATCCTTCTTCACAGTGTTTGTTTTCCTCTCCCTCCCCATCAGTTTCTTCTTGCTTTTATTCTTGCCTTCAATAGATTTGGATGATTTCCCAACATTTGGGGTTACATGTTTACCTCTAGCCTCTTGATGAGTTGCTTGAACTGATACATCATCTAAGCTAGTCGGATTAAACATAAGCATAGTATGATTCAAATAACTATGAAGAACACCTATGCATTTTAACAATGCCTTTGGTGAGTGCAATGATATGCCTAATGTTAAAGCTCTCTTACAAATTCCTGAGTATAACTTTGAAAACTTTGACCTTTTAGTTGACGTAGTGTTTAGCAACTCATCATTTCTTGTTGCATATAAGCCAAAGGATAAAATTTCCTTTTAATAGCAGAAAGAAATTCATTCCAAGTTGAAATGATTTTACCATGCTTTTGGAGATCTGCTTGTGTCCTGCCTTCCCACCACACAAGTGCAGTTCCTCCAAGTCGAAGGCTATCCAGCTGGATCTTTTTCCTTTCTGAATCAACTTTCTACACCCTGCAATATACAACAATTTTCTGTTAGGATATTCCGACACATAGGAAATAGTTAAGTACAACTTGGTCTAGTGTAGAGTTAGGTATAGAGTTAGGTAAAGTGTGTTTCTTTACCGTTGTACATTTTGTAACTTACAATCCGACGGTCACGATATGTAGTGATCTGACGGTTCATTCTCTCCTCGGTATTACCGACACTTGATCCATGGCTTGACACCCGATTGGTCCATGAACTCTATTTAAAGTGCATGGAGGGTCATTTGTAGGGTAATCCATGCATGAGAGAAACATATGTAAATTTTCATTCTTTTATTAATAAATTTCCTGAAGTGGCCGCGTTGGCTCAGGCCATGGATTGTTTCCCTCTTTGAGGGTTTTAACCACGTCAAAATACTGGTGTATTGATTTGCGATCTGGTTGTGAGAGGTGTCCTTTTGGTGTTCTGTCTGAGGAACTTACCCTGTAAATTCGCGGTGCCGTGGAAGCTAGTAAGGAAGCCTTGTGGCTTCGTCAGATCCTGTCAGAGTTTGGCTTTCAGCAGTAGCATCCGACTACACTTTGGTGTGATAATCAAAGTGCCATTCAACTATGCAAAGATCCAGTCCAACATCAACACGGCAAACACATTGAACTGCACATGCACTTCATCAGAAAGCTAATTCATGACCATGTTCTTGAAGTGCAATATTGTTCAACAGATGATCAAGTGGCAGACATCTTTACAAAGGCTCTCACAAAGGCGAAGTTCACTAAACTTCGATTTCTGGTTGGAGTTCAGGAAGTTGTCACTAAGGGGGGATAGGCTCTAGTGCCTCTTTCCTTCTCCTATTGTGTCATATTTGTAAATCCTTCAATCCTATCCCAAGTTGTTCTTAAGGGGGGATGTTAGGATATTCCGACACATAGGAAATAGTTAAGTACAACTTGGTCTAGTGTAGAGTTAGGTATAGAGTTAGGTAAAGTGTTTTTCTTTACCGTTGTACATTTTGTAACTTACAATCCGGCGGTCACGATATGTAGTGATCCGACGGTTCATTCTCTCCTCGATATTACCGACACTTGATCCGTGGCTTGACACCCGATTGGTCCATGAATTCTATTTAAAGCGCATGGAGGGTCATTTGTAGGGTAATCCGTGCATGAGAGAAACATATGTAAATCTTCATTCTTTTATTAATAAATTGCCTGAAGTGGCCGTGTTGGCTCAGGCCGTGGACTGTTTCCCTCTTTGAGGGTTTTAACCACGTCAAAATACTGGTGTATTGATCTGCGATCTGGTTGTGAGCGGTGTCCTTTTGGTGTTCTGTCTGAAGAACTTACCCTGTAAATTCCTACATTTTCCTTATCCAATTATCAAGCTTTTCAGCATTTAGTTCTCCATCATAAAATGGAAAATCAAATTTTACATCTAATTTGATCAAAGGGGATTTCTTTTCCTTCTTCTTAGAAGAACTAGTTTTATGAGAAGTAGATGATGATGATGATGATGATGGTAATGATGGAGGAGATGGTGGACACTAGATTCCTCCTTTTGCTTTATCTTCTTTATCTGGAGTGACAAAAGGAAAAGGTTCCTCTACTCCTTTTTCTAGTCTAGTTGATGAAGTACCTTCAAATTTTCCCTTTTTAAACTCATGATACATCTCTTCCACCATTGCACATATCATCTTGAAACTATCCAAGAACTAGGATTCTAACCCAAGTGGAGTTTCATCTGCCATCTTTCTTTGTGAAAAGACACTTCCAATCTCTCGATTCGCCTCAAAAAGTTCACCTTCACCTTGCCTGAGCCTCAACCTAGTAAGAATTCAAATATCCACCAAAACTTGTCAAACCTTAAAAGCCTTACTACTCTAATACGACTTGATATGATATTGAAAAAGGTATTATAGACTATGTATGAAGTTGTCTATGTTACTTAGTGAAATAGATCGATAATATTGTGAATAACATAAACACTTAAACAATTATAAAACACATTCATAACACATCAACAAAACAAGATTTAATAAAGGAGTTCACCAGACTTCCTACCTACGTCTCCTGGTTCTTTTTCTTATAGTGTTGACCTCTTAATTATGTCTTCAAATAGTTGTTACAGGTGTGAACTCAGAAACAGAGTCTTAAACACGAAAATGGATCTCACCGTTGTGTTTAGCTCGAATCTTCAAGTCGAAATGAGCATACACTCAATTGTACTTGGTCACTATGACCTCCAGAACCAATGGAATGGTTCACAACACACTCTGTGAGATTTTTGTGTGTTATGGTATTTATATACCATGTTTAGTTACAAACTGTGCTAATCAAGGCATGATATGTTTACATAAAAAATAGAGTATTAACCAAAGGACCAGTGGGCGTAGGGTGGACCCTGACCATCTGGCCTTTTCTCGACGCTAATCTCGAGATCAAACAATCTGACAGCTATCGTGTCCCACTCATCAACTAATTCGGACATTCGACAGGCTTGATCTATCCTATGGAATCCGACGGCTGTCGTGTGATCTCGTACTCCAACTAGCAGATCTGATAATTCCTTGAAGGCATCCGAGAAAGCGGTTTCAGGGTGCTACATGTCGACTGCTGAGTAGAATTGCGTATATTTTTGATAAATTGTTTCCTACCTTGAAGGCATGCGATAAACCACTTATCGCTTCCCTACTGGAACTCAAAGTACGTTAACTTCTTTTTCATAATTTCATTGCATCCATTTTCCAAGATAACTTGCTTACATGTTTCGACGCGATATGCATCGATCTCCTTTGATCGGACAATCTCCGCTCTTGTTCGTCGATCCCATCACCTATGGTATGAACTAATCATAAGCTACCACATCACCTTCTGTGGTGACATCATCAAGAACCTGTGACTTTGTTAGGGCCTAAATCTACCTCAGGCTAAGAAAGGAAAGTCTACGGCAACGTCAAACCACGCTTAACCTAGTAGTTATCCCTACCAGGTCGGGAGAGGGCTCTCTCCTTGTCAATATAAATGAAAATTTATCAAGGGAGGCTTGAGATGACTAATATAAAAACTAATATTAGGCTAGGTATTCTTTCTCAGAGGAATTTTCTTGATTTTAATGGTTGGTTGCTGGATCAGATGGGGAAGGCAACTTTGGGTCCGAGAAATGAACATAGATTTGCAGAGGTTTCTGTGGGGTGAGGTAGGAAAGTGTTTTAGCACTTTAAAATGAATGTAATGGTGAGTCTAAAGACTGATGAGGAGCTATAGAGGGCACGCAATTGTCATGAGTCCTCTTCAAATAGTAGAAAACATGTAGAACTAAATAAACACCAAGGTAGAGAACTAAAATACCAATGAATTCCGCCTTTCAAAATTGATTCATTTATTTATGCAAAAAGAGAGAGATGATGGCACACATAAAAATAAATCAACTAAATTAAAAAGAAGAACACAATGCTAATTCACATTACCACAATAATCCCACAAAATGCTGCAAAACCCTGGTTTAGTTCCTTACCAAACTGCAGAAGTGATGTACAAAGTAGCTCAATGCATCCACAGGAGTCCAACCTTGACAAATGAGTAAGAAATTACAAGATATAGGCATAAAACCACCCATGCTAGCCATTAGGGGTTGAATCCATGATTCTAGGAGTTGTTTCAACAAGATCTAAACTAGGAACGGAAAAATAGGCAGTGGAACAACTTGCCTCTAAAACTATGGAAACTGATTCATTTAGCTCAAAACCACCTAGAACTGATGTATCTACCTACTTAAGTCAATTTTCGTTATTTTTACATCAACTTACATCATGAATTTGACCATGAGAGAAAAATTCAAATTGATAGAAAACAAGGCGAAATTTTTGAGTTTTGAGCAAAATTGACAAAATTGAGCTTGATGCGCAGTGCCATGTGCCTGATGCACAACACCTTTTCCAAGCTAATTTTGGAGGCCTTACCCTTCACCAAATTTGCTCCAAGATGGCTTTTTGGAGAGTTCTATATATTTACTTTCTAGGACAAGTGGAATTTTTGGATTTGGTATCCATTTTCCCCTCCAAAAATCAGTTCTCCCAAGAATGCGTCCTGTGGTTCCAAAACTGGCAGAGAGGGTATTTTTGAGGTGTTTTTCCCCTTTAGGTGACCGGAATATCCTCCAAAATTCATGAAATTTTTTGGGTTTTCATATTTTTTCACGAGGAATCGAAAAATGTAAGTCATTCCTCAAAATTCCTTACTAGCTCAATGTGCAGCGCCAATGGCGATGTGTATCAGAGGAAAATTCTTATGTATTGCAATTAAAAATTTGGAAATGACAAAAATTTCTCCAAAATTCTTCAGAATTGGCAAGAGTCAAGCTTATCAACTACTTTTCTAGGCCAAGGAATCTTCAACCAATATTCTAAGTCTATCTTGCTCCTTTTTGGCCTTTAAGGCTCTCCCTATCTTGGCTTTTAGGCTTCTTATTCTTGTCTTACAAATTTTTTTCGGGGCCAAATAGTGATAGGCCATGTGTCGCAACATGTTCTTCTCCTTATTAGCCTTATCAAGAAGCTTCTAAAATTGGACATTCTCTCTTTCCAACCATGATTCTCGGTCAACCTCTATTTCTTGCTCTAGTGAAGTCAACTTGATTTTCCTTCTTTTTTCCATTTGTCAGTTTTCCCTGATGGTTTGCAGCTCCATGATTGTTTGTCTGTCCTCCAATTGCTTGTTCTATTGCTCAAGGTAATTAATGATCCATTTAGCTTTCTCAAGTTCAAGTGATATGCTTCAGATCTCAGCTTCTTTCTCCTTGATGATCTCATCCTTGAGTCTTGAGCTTTGGGAGCCCAAATCAATGTCCTCTTCCTCAATCAAAATGAAATCTCTGTCTTGGCCTTCAGAAGGCCCTTCATAATGCAATGGTTTCTTTCCTCTGTCATGTAGCTGCTCTGCTGAAGAAGAAGGCAAAGCCTCTTTCACCCCAGGTGAAGATAACATTTTCATGTTGTTCAATGAAGATGACAAGACCCCTTCCACCCCTGGTAATACTGGTTTGGCAACTATAAAAGGTCTTCTTTTCCCCTTTTCATAAGTTATAAACACAGGAATGTGAGCATCATCATTTTTTCTTTCATGGTCTCATTTTTTCCCAGAAGGTCCATCTTCCTCTTGAGGTTCTGCAAACATTTGAGGCCCCTTGAAAATCTCATGGGCAATGAAGGTTTCCCATGGCACTCCCAACTGAGTGGGCCGATGCATAACAAAAATTTTGATGACAACAAAGTGATAAATGATATTGAGCTACTGTGGGTATGGTTTCCTCTTTGCAATTACAATCATCCTCTCTATGTTTTCGCAAATGAAGTATGATATGCTCATCATTCTAACCTTGTTAAAATGCATAAGCAATCTGATATGATAAGCATATAGTCAGGATAACCTTCCCTCACATGTGAAGTATTTAGTGATGAGTTTCATTAATGGCAGATACCAATCCTCCAAAAACTTGAAGGGAAACACCCCGCCCAATTGACTATGATATTTGGCTTTAATGTAGGGTTCATAGTTCTCTTTACTGATGTTTTGTCTTTTGTTCCATCTTTCCCCCACATCCGGAATCCTAATTGATGAGCCCCAAAAATGAGTAACTTTATGGGCTCATTTTTCCTATTATTCTCGATTAATCCACCATTCTTCATAGTTTTATGCATGCTTTTGAATATATTTATGTTAATTGAATGAATGGGAATAGTCACTTGACCACAAAGTCTAATATGTGCTTATTGCATATTTTTGGACATCTTTTGGACCAAGTTCAGGCAATTATGAGCAAATTGGCAGTCAAATACGAAGGAACAAGGCTGAGGATTTATAGGAATAGTGTCTCCTACACTAAATGACCCCTTCCTTGAGCTCTCCACCTTCAGCTCGGAGTTCAACAACCCACCAAAGATGATTTCAAGGGGCAGCTGAGCAGGTTTATTGAAGTGGCTAATTAACTACAGGTTTGGGCAACCAAGCTCCTAAATTTAAGGAAGATTGTTGGGAGTCCTCCTTTGCATAAGTAGGAAGGCTTCAAGCCTTGGTAGTTCATCTCTTGAATAGCTTATTTTCACACTTTAGTGCAGCTCTACATTCAGCTCATTTTTCGAGATCTTTCTGTAAACAGTTTTGTGACATGACTATTATTTTTTATAAGTGAAGATGAGTCTCGATTTACACCATCTCTGAGCCTTCTTAGGAGGCTTTAGTTCTTGGGGTTGGGCCAAACCCAAGTTCCAGTACCTCCTTTGTGTACTTTTATGTGTCTTTCTTGCATTCATAGAATAATTTCTGTTATTTAGGTTAAATTCTTGCTTTGTTACCTAGGTTGTTTTTTAAGATAGTTTTTCATGCTTCAGGTTGAATTGATAGTTTGGTAACAGAAAAGATCTACAAAAATGCCATCAAGCAGCCCTTGATCTCATCTCTCCCTCCTTGGGATCATGAGCTGAGACCAAGGCATACTTGCTGCCACAAAAACACTATTTTTGCCTACCAATGCAATTGCTAGTGTTAGATTTTAAGTTGGAAAAGTTGATATCAGTTGTGTTTTCATGTTTAAATCTATTGTTTCTCAGTTTCCATAGCTCTCTTGCATGATTTTCTGTCTATAAACTTATGTTCATCATATTTCTGGTTTTTAAGGGCAGATTAGGTCAAAATAGATAGATCTCTTTTTTTTTAGTCTCTGTTTGATCAGTTTTGGAAAATAGTGTGCATAGCACCTGTAATACATTCTTACCTACCCTTCCTCCATCATAAAACATGTTCCAACCCCCAACTCAAGATTTCTTCCCTTCATTTTCCACACATTCCGAGTTTGCCCTAATTTCTACATTTTTGTGCAACATTGCTCTATCCATCCTTAAAAAAATCCAACCATCTTCATCACTCCTTAGATTCATTTACCAGGTCCTAGGCCCCTTACCATCCTTATCCATCCTTCATTTCCACTTTCCCACCATTTTTCCACCATAAACCCTCTAAAAACCACTCTCAGCCTGTTCTTTTAGAACTTCCTGTAGAACCCCTGCAGAGATCCTGTAGAAGTTCACTCGAGAAATTTTTTCGAGATCTGATCATTGTGGAATTATCTAGAAGGGTGATAGAGACCCCTTAGGCTCTCTTCTCACCTTCTCAACCTCCTACAAGCGCACACTCCATTTCCTGTTGCCAACAAACCTCTGCACAGTTAAAAATAGTTAAAGCACATGCATAATAATTCTACAAAATTACTCAAAAATATAAAAAGATGTTTTTTCCATATTTTCCTTTAGAATTAGCTTAGTCACATGCATTTTACCTTTCCAAGAGTAAATGGCATCCATTTCAATAGCTTTCATCTCTTTTTTCGCACCAGTAGGGTTAGTCGGTAGAACTAGGGTTTGCTAGGTTTTGTGTTTTCCTTTTAGCTTTCATATTCTTTTTGCAAGTAGACTAGCCTCTCTTGAGTTAGATTTCATCCATCATAGTTAAAAGCTTCTTCAATGAGCTCATAGAATCTGGCTTAAACTCCTAGCGAACTTGTGCCAGCTGATCAAGTGACATCCTGCAGTAAGAGCTAGTACTTGTGCATATAGCATTGTCGCTTCCAACTTTGTTACGAACTACCAGGTTGATAAAAGTAAAGTAGAGAGTCTCAGGAGTTGCAAGATTATTGCTGCAATACTTCAGTTCACCACTAGTTACTTTTGCAATAATGGCTGGTGAAAGAGTGAAGTTGAGGCCAGCAAGTTGTACCATATTGTCCTCCATGTTGATGACAAATTTCCTAGCCAATTCATGATGATACTTAACCCTCTCAACTAGCTCACAAAACTCAAAGCAAGATTGGTATCTGAAACAAGTGGTAGTAAGAGGGCAAGCAAGAAGTTTAGCAATGATAATAGGCTCCTCTATGATTATCTTCCCACCCTTGTGAGGTCTCCTAGGTTGTACATTCCTATCTCCTGAACTGTCACTTTGTGTTTCTTCCTCATAGCTTGAGTCATTGTCTCTTGCCATAGTGCTTGTCTTAGGAAAATGATGAGATGAATGTATGATGAAAAATGGTGATGAAAGAGGACAATGGTGATGATTGTGAAGAGATTTTAATCTTAGGAAATGAAGTTGGGGAGTGAAAAGAATGATTTTGGGAAATTAGGGTTTGGTGAGGGAAATAATTGCTTTAGGAGAGTGGGATATGGGAAAATGAGATAAATGGATTATATTAGGGTAAATAAAGAGTGAAAAGAGGTTTGGTGATGTTTTTGTGAAGATGGCATGAAAATTGCATAATTGGATGGCAAACAATGAAGATAAACTAGGGTTTCATTTTTCACATGAAACATTTATGAAAAACACCAATGTGAACTCAAATTCAACCTTACAACAATGATTACTTGCTTGTAGAGGGAAAATGTAGAAAATTTGAGGGTTATGGCACGATTTGGGATGATTTAGACCAAACTGGACTGATGCACAGTGCACTGGGCCCAATGCACAGCACCCTCCTGATGCGTAGCACCACTACAAAATTACACTACAGTTCTACCTCTGATGCATAGCGCCTGCCTGATGCACATCACACTGCCTCTGATGTGCAGCGCCAGGCCAAGTTGCCTTGAAAAACAAGGTTTTTTCCTCTTTGACCCCCAAATCATGATTTTTGTTCTCCAAGAGTAAATTTGCACAATGTAATGACAGAGAGGACCTCTTTCACTTTAAATATGAATGACTTTAATTTTTCACTCATCTCAAAGCCACTTTTCTAATGTTAAAGTCACTTTTGGTTTTGAACTCTATTTTTCCATTGAAATTGACTTTTCTTAATCATTTGACAAACTGATGCATTTGATGCTTGTGTTTTTGCTTGCAGGGGCTAGAGTTGGCATGGTAACCAAAGGCTGCAACTCTGAACTTATTACATATAGGAAAATTAAAATTACATGAAATTTTTATACATAGAAAATAAAAACTCTGTTTTACCTCAAAACACGATTTTGAGGAAAAAATTACTTATTCAGTATATCATCATTGAAATTTTGATCTTGAGGCCTTACTAGACCTCCTCATGTGCCTTCTTACCTTTACTGAGCTTTTACATGACTATGGTGGCAAACCCTACACATAATGAGACCTAAAACCCTAAATATGGCTCTTGCAAATGTAATGACAAAATATGATTGTAGATGTCCTAAACTTGTGAAAATAGGCTAGCAGGTAAAGACCATGAGGGAAATTTGGTAACGAAACACTACCATCAGTTGATCCATGACCTAAAGGAATCCAGCTAATCAGATGGGACTCCTAAAATGCATGCAAAAAGAGAATTTGATCACTGGTGGAGGGATGAAGATACCAACACTAACATTGGCTCGAATGGGGATGGTAACTCCTGCGAGGTGCCAAGAACTACAAACCTCTGGAAAGAAGACAGTGCCTCTTCCATTCGGCTAAATGGAGTGAATAACTTTAGCAAACTAAAACCAATATCTTGACTCAATTACAAGACTAAAAACTAATTTCAAACTGACTCAAACAAACCACACTAAGTAATCAAAAACTGACATCAGATCTTCAGTTTTATAGCCTTCACTTCAGGCACCAAACTAAATAAATGAAGACAGTACACACTTTGTAATGAAGGAAATAAAATGGTATGTATAGTGACAAATTATGATAGCAGAAAAATTCTCAAAGATAATACCGTTTTAGCAGTCGACCATTGACTAACCCTACTGGACAATCCTCCCCATTCATTTCTTTGAGGAGAAAATAATTTTGACCTTGATATGTAGCAATTCTATATGGTCCCTTCCACAGATTCTCGAACTTTTTGTGCTTGCCTTTGTCCTCGTTTCTAGCATCCCACTTTAGCACTATGTCTTAAATATGAAACTTATCTGCCTTTTCCTTGTGATCATAGATTTTCTTGATTCTCTCTTGCAGCCTAAAGGTATTCTAAAAATCCTCCTCTCGCGTTTATTGTAAATGGATGATTTGGTTTATTCTTTGTTGAAAATGATCCTCCTCGCTTCCAGCTTCCTAAAGAATTTTTATAATCGAGACTACGAGAGATGTCGGGAAAACCGTGTCAATACCATATCCTATTTCGAATGGAGACATTACAATTGATTTCTTCTGACATACTCTATCTCCCCATAGTGCATTAACTAATTTCTTGTACCAGCTCTTTTCATTTGTTTCCAACAACTTTTTGATTATGCTAACCAATGATTTATTTGAAGATTCAGCCAATTCATTACCTTGAAGATAGTATGCAGTAGAATTTCCCAAGGTAATTTGATATTTGTTACAAAAATCTATCATCTTTCTAGATTTGAAAGTTGTTGCATTATCTGTAATCAGCTTGTTAGGACAACCAAAATGTGACAAAATATTACTTTCGAGAAACTGAGTTATTACCACATTTGTGGCCTACCAAGTGGGGATTTCCTAAATACATTTTGTAAAATAATCTGTTGCTGTTAAGATCCACTTGTTTTGAGCTAAAGATGTAGGATGAATCTCTCCATTAAAATCTAGGCCCCACTACTGAAACAAAGCACTTACTTCAACTAGCTTGAGAGGTAGTGGCTGCAATTTTATCCTTCCCTGAAAAAATTGGCATTCATGACAGCTTGTAACAGTTTTATAAACATCAGCAAAGAGGGTAGGCCAATAGTACCTTCCTCTCAAAATTTTACTTGTCATTGTCTTCTAGAATAGGTGACCTCCACAATCTCCCTTGTGAAAATCGTCCATGACTTGTTTTCCTTCCTCCTCAACCAAACAATTCAACAACATACCTCTGGGATCTTTCCAATACAATGCATTATTCATAATACAAAATTTAGCAACCCTTAATTTGAGAGTTCTACTTTTGTTTTTAGCCATCCCCAGTGGCGGTGAAAGGTGCTAGAGCACATATACAATATATGAATACCAAGGAGAATTGAGAAAAACTTTAGACACCTGAACGAGTGAGTTGTCTTCATCTTCTTCGGACATAGCATTAATCAAGTTTATGTCCAAGGCATGCAAATGAGACTCCGCCATCAGTTTTGCGAGACCCTGCCCCTTGATAAGCTTTGTTGGCTTTATCTCCAAGTCATATTCTAACAAAGTTGAGATCCATTTTCCTCGCCTCCCTTCCGGATCTATTTGTACCAAAACATATTTGACGACTACGTTAGGGACATAAGCAAGAATATGAGAGTGCAAAATATATACCCGGAAATCTTTCAAAGCTTTTACCAAGGCAAGAGCTTACTTCTCAATAGTGTTATACTTTAAGGTTGCATCTCTTATTGTCCTACTGAAAAAGGCAATTAGCTTCTCAAGCTAGTCTCTTTTCTGCATTAGGATCACTACCATAGTATGCTATAAAGCAAATGAAAATAAAATGAAATCTTGGGAATAATTTGGGTTGATTAAAATCGGAGCTAAAGAAATAGCCAACTTTACCAAATTGAAAGACTTTATGGCCTCTTCAGTCCATTTTACCACACTATCTTTTTTCAACATGTTTGTATTTTCCCTCAAATGTTCAGCTAGATTTGGTACAAAACGACGTAAAAAGTTCATCTTACCATTGAAATCTTGGATCTCCTTTTACTACGAGGAAGATCAATTTTCCGAATGGCTTACACTTGAGCAGGATCGATGTGGATGCCCTCCTTGGATATGATGTGACCGAGAAGCTTCCCTTCATCCATGGAAAACAAGCTCTTTCTGAGATTAAGATATATGCCATATTTTCTACTCCATTAAATAACAATCTTCAGATGGTAAAGATGTTCCTCATCTAAATTGGAAAAAACTATCAAATCATCAAGATACACTACTAAAAATACATATTTTTCATTTGCCAAGGTGATATCCATATCCCACTGAAAAGCTGCACCAACATTCTTTAAACTGAATGGCATCTTGGCATAATGGAAAGTCTCCCACGGAGTGGTGAATGTTGTTTTGTCCCTTTCATCTTGTAGCCAGAATACCCATCGAGCAACAACATACAAGATGCCCCAACTACTCTTTGGAGTATGTGGTCCATCTTTGGCAACGGATAATTATCTTTCAAAGACACCTTATTCAAATTTCTGAAATCAATGCATAATCTAATCTCACCTATCTTCTTCTGCACAGGCACCGAATTGGAAATCCATTGTGAAAATCTTATTGGAACGATTATACCAGCCTTGTATAATCAATTCACCTCTTTCTCTATTGATGGCAACAACTTTGGATTTATCCTTCTTAACTTTTGGTGAAACCGCTTTTGGTTTGGCTTGATTGGAATGATGTGCTGAATTATACTTTTATTGTACTCCTTAAAATCTGAATAGTCCGATGTAAATACATCAGTAAATGAAGACAATAAACTAATGTATTTTTCCTTTACCTGAGGAGGCAATACCTTTGACAACTTCACCATCTTTGGATTTTCTGTTGTTCCGATATTCACATCTTCAACTCCCTTTCCAGTCGGCATTAAACTCGGCTTCCGGGCTATATCATCTTGGTCAAATAATTTCTCTAAAGGTATAAGTCCTTTAGTGATGACATTGTCCTTCAGCTGCAAAACTTCCATCTGATTTACTTCCATGTCTGGTTCATCATCATCTTGCTCGCCATCTATAGAAGTGTCTTGATATTTTCCTTCATTTTGCAGAAACACTTCGATCTCTTTGTCATCCTAAAACACTTGCCAATATCATAGATTATCAAGGATAACTAGGTGATGTTTCACATGAATTTCAGACTTATTTTTTGAATTCATTGGAATTTTCAAGTTACTTGTTGTTGTAGCAAGGGAATATGAAATAACATTTTGTGCACGAGAAACACATGTCAAGGTAAAATCTGGAAACAACCTCAAAATATCTAAAACCGCATTCTGGTAGGCTCTCATTCAAGGATGTTTTTCATGGTATTCACCCTTGACTTACTTGATTACTAATTCGGAGTTGCCATAAACTGAAATTTTCTTTGGGTTCAACTTCTTAAGGATTTTCAAGCCTGCAATTAGTACCTCATATTCGGCTTCATTATTGGAACAATCAAAAGCCAACTTATACGAACAAAATTTTACATTACTTGGGACTTTATTTGGTAGGAAAATAGGGTTGCGTATCCAAATACCAATTCTGGCACCTTCCTTACCTACTGCTCCATCAAAGTCCATGTTCCACAAACTAGCTTTTTCCTCTAAGTTTTGGAATTCTGTCCACTCGTCTACCTTTGGTTGATGTCCATCAATTTCTTGTTGCTGGTGGGATTTTGACTGTTTAGTGGTACCTTCAAGCCTTTGTCTCTCTTGATCAAGTACAACTCTGAAATTTTTTGTTATCTCCGGTATATCTTCAACTTCAACTATTTGACTATTTAGATCATTAAAACCACTGTTAGAATAAAGAACAAAAGATTCTAAATCTCTATGTACATAATTAATTGGATGATTCAAAGGTTTCTCCTTGCTTGTGATCATATACTTCATCTTTTTCTCCCTATATAATTTTCTCAACTGACCAAAGATGGGAATAGTAGCACAGGAGAAATCTAACTGCAATGTCCCGTTGAGTTTTTCACCCCACAACCTAGATAAAAGAATGCCAAATCTAGGGGGAATATTAGCCACAACTACATCCATAAGAACATTCTTCACTGGAATCTGATCCAAAGTCAGAACCAAATCTTTAATAAGACCAATACATCTAACCCTACCCAAATCAAACGAATAAAGATCATGATACTTGTGAGTGATGTCCAAACCCAATTTTTCCATAATTTCCTTTGGCATCAGGTTGTGAGACGCTCTTGAATCAAACATGGTGTTGTGCAAAACATAATCATGCAATCTAAGGCTGATGTAAAAAGGGGCCACATCACTATCCTCAAATTTACCTTCTAATGCCGGACCAAAGATAAGTTTAGGTTGGTCATCTTCCACATTAAGCATATCAAATAGAGGATCGATATCCAAAATATTTGCCACTTGAGCTTTATAATTGTTATTCTTCATTAATTCAGTCATAGGTATTGATACTTTTAACTTAGTAATCTATTTTCTAAGCTAAAGGCTATAGTTTTCTCTACCTCTTTGACTGGAGCATCCTTCTTTTCAGTGTTCTCCTTTGTTGCACTTGGCTGATTTGAATTTTCATTTGCTGATTGTACTTTGCTGGAAGTAGGATCAACTGGCCCCTTTCCCTTTTTCTGTACATTTGGATAATAATTCTTTGGTGGTGTTTCTTCCTTCCGTTTCTGAATTAGATTGATTGGTACATCCCTACTCATAAGTGTGTACTGTCTTTACTACATTGTCAATGCATTCATGTATCCCCTCTGATATTCATCTGATTCCTCTTCTAAGACTGTTTCATTTGCCAATATAAAATATTCATCTTTTTGTATAGCTGGGATTTCTGAATACTCTTCATCTTCGATGATATAAATTTGCAAACCATTTGGTGTAAAAAAGTGATTTTCCTCTCCTATTGCAGTCTCATCATCCTCTAATTCAGTGCCATGGACATAGTTATGTTGTAATGGTGTTTGGACTTGCTGTTGAGCTGATGGATCTTGAGCTCTTTGCTCCCATTACTTGATTCTAAACTGTGGTTGCTACTGACCACGAAAATTTGGATTTCTGACCTGTGTCTCGGGATTATCTGCAATGGTGAATCTATCAAACATATTCTCAATCTTAAGAAGCAAATGATCTAAGGAAGAAGCTTCTTCCTTTATGGTCACCTTCTTCTCGGTCTTTGTCCTAGCTCTCTTAGCTAGCAAATTTGCTTCAACACTCACTACAATTTTCTACATGTCTTGCAATGTAGCCGAGTATCTTTCTGTCAATTGATATGCCATGTCGGGAACAAATCCATCAGGAAATTTGATCAAAGCCAGCCCCATTGGTGGCTTGATATCAGCTGGAATGGCATTACAGACAGTATTGAATCTAACACAGCAATCCTAGACATTTTCACCAACATTCCTCTGTATGTTTTCATATTCGGAAAGGATTTGGAGTGGATTTTTCTTTACCTCCCAACGATCCATAAATTGTCTTTGAAGAGCCACAAATGAATTGATATTTCTAGCAGGAAATGCTCTGAACCATTTTCGCACTTTGCCTCCAAAAGTTTGCACAAATAATCTCATAGTCACATTCTCTGCATCTATCTCGTGGAGATCAAAGAAATCACTAATCCTATCAACATGCTGCTGTGTTGTGACACCTTTGGAAGCATCAAACAATGGGATCTTTCTTTGGTAATCAGCAGGCATAGCATATAAGTTTTGTGGCAAAACAAGAGGTGCATATCTGGCAGCCGTTGCTCGAGCTGGATTTAAAATTGGCCTTCGGGATGTAGGAGGAGTGGGAAAAAAAATAGCAGTTGATGTGACAGGTGTAAGAGGTGTCGAAGGGGATGAAGAAATATTTAATGTTTGAGGTGTTGAAGTAGTTGATGAGGGAGAAGAGACTGCAGATCTCTGATCAGATATGGTGGGCTTCACGTGAATGGTGGGAATAAAAGGAGGCTCAGTAGGAATTTCTAAACCAGACAAATTAGTGGATGAACCAAGAGTAGGATATGCAGATTCTAAGAATTCGGGGATATTGGTAGCCACAATTGAATTTTGGAGATTTAGAATGTAAGCATCAATTGATCTATTTGCCCTTTTAGTTTCAAGATATTGCACAAACTCCAAATTTAGAACAATAGCACCAACTGCACTTTCAGACTTAGTTTCAAACAACGATAGATCAAAATGTTCATCAAATGGAAGATATTCAAGATATTCAAAAACAATTGGGCATGAATGATATCTAAACACAGGAATCACCGAACTTTCTTCGCGGAGAATTCTTGGACTGAGATTTGGGTTTTCATACATGCGAGGAGGATTAGGATTAGGATTGGCTCTGGTGTATCATCTGGAAGCCAGTGTGTTGAATTATTCCCAAAAATCAAATTGACATTACACTCTTGTTAGCCTACTAAATTCTAACTCATCATTCAAAAGTATAAAATTATTTAATGTACTGGGGTAATTTGGAAGTCAGATGTTCAGTTTATAAAACTAAACCAGACATTGACTGAAGCATCATTCATCTACTTATGCACTTGCATTGCAAGAGCAGTTTGAAGGCTACCTGGCTAACTTCAGGCTCTGTCTGTAGTTTATAAAGAAAATAACACTAACAAACAAACAAAATTTTCTTCCCCAGTATGGTCACCACTATGTTAGGGCTTAAATCTACCTCAGGTTGAGAAAGGCAGGTCTAGGGTAACATTAAACCGCGCTTAACCTGGTAGCTAGCCCTACCAGGTTGGGAGGGGGTTCTCTCCTTGTCAATCTCAACGAAACATTTATCAAGGAAGGCTTGATATGATTGATATAAAAACTAATCTTAGGCTATGTATGCTTTCTCAGAGGAATTTGTTTGATTTTAATGGTTGGTTGCTAGGTCAGATGGGGAAGGCAGCTTTGGGTCCAGGAAATGAACGCAGATTTGCAGAGGTTTTTGTGGGGCGAGGTAGGAAAGTGTTTTATCACTTTAAAATAAATGTAATGGTGAGTCTAAAGATTGATGAGGAGATAGAGAGGGCATGCAAGTGTCATGAGTCCTCTTCAAACAGTAGAAAACATGTAGAACTAAATAAACCCCAAGGTAGAGCACTGAAATACCAATGAATTCAACCTTTCAAAATTGATTCATTTAGTTATGTAGAAAGAGAGAGATGATGGCACACATAAACATAAATCAAATGAATTACAAATAAGAACACAATTCTAATTCACATTACCACAAGAATCCCACAAAATGTTGCAAAACCCTGGTTTATTTCCTTGCCAAACTGCAGAAGTGATGTACAAAGTAGCTCAATGCATCCACAAGAGTCCAACGTTGAGAAAGGACTAAGAAAGGTACAAGATATAGGCATCAAATCACCCATTCTAGCCATTAGGGGTCAAATCCATGAGTCTAGGAGTTGTTTCAACAAGATCTAAACTAGGAACTAAAAAATAGGCAATGGAACAGCTTGCCTCTAAAACTATGGAAACTTATTCATTCAGCCCAAAACCACCTATAACTGATGTATCTACCTCCTTAAGTAAATTTTCATTATTTTTACATCAAAGTACATCAATTTACATCAGTTTACATAATGAATTTGACCATGAGAGATAAAAAGTTAAACTGATAGAACGAAAATTTTAAGTTTTGAGCAAAATTGATAAAATTGTGCCTGATGTGCAGTGCCATCTACCTAATGCACAGTGCCTTTTCCAAGCTGATTTTCGAAGCCTTCCCCTTCGTCATATTTTCTCTAATATGGCTTGCTAGAAAGGTCTATCTATCTACTTTCTAGGACAAGTGGAAATTTTGAATTTAGTGTCCATTTTCCCCTCCAAAAATCAGTTCTACCAAGACTACTTCTTGTGGGTCCAAAAGGTGGTAGAGAGGGCATTTTTGAGGTGTCTTTTTCCCTTTAGGTGACCCAAATCTCCTCCAAAATTCATGAAATTTTTTCCATTTTCATATCCTTTCATGACGAAACCAAAAATGTAAGCCATCCCTCAAAATTCCTTACCAGCTCAATGTGCAGCACTAGTGACACTGCGCATCAAAGGAAAATTCCTGTGTATTGCAATTAAAAATTTGGAAATGACAAAAATTTCTCCGAAATTCTTCAAAATTGGCAAGAGGAAAACCTATTGACTACTTTGTTAGGCCAAGGAAGCTTCAGCCAAGATTCTAAGTTTATTTTGCTCCCTTTCGGCCTTTAAGGCTCTCCCTAGCTTGGCTTTTAGGCTTCTTATTCCTGTCTTACAAATTTTGTTCCAAGAAAAATATGATAGGCCATGTGTCACAACATTTTATTCTCCTTATTAGCCTTATCAAGAAACTTCTCAAGGTGGACATTCACTCTTTCCAACCACGATTCTTGGTCAACCTCTATTTCTTTCTCTAGTGAAGTCAGCTTGATTTTCCTTCTTCTTTCCATTTGCTGGTATTCCCTAATGGTTTGCAGCTCCATGATTGTTTGTTTGTCCTCCAATTACTTGTTCTATTTCTCAAGGTAATTAATGATCCATTTAGCACTCTCACGGTCAAGTGATAGGATTTGGATCTTAGCTTCTTTCTCCTTGATGATCTCATCCTTGAGTCTTGAGCTTTGGGAGCCCAAATCAATGTCCTCTTCCTCAATCAAAATGAAATCCCTATCTTGGTCTTCAAAATTCCCTTCATCATGTAATGGTTTCTTTCCTCTATCCTATACCTTCTCTGCTGAAGAAGAAGGCAAATTCCCTTTCACCCCAGGTGAAGATAACATTTTCTTGTTGTACGATGAAGAGAATGAGACCCCTTCCACCACTGGTGAAGATAATACTCATTTGATAGCTGGAAAAAGTCTTCTTGTCCACTTTTCATAAGTTATAAACATAGGAATGTGAGCCTCTTCAGTTTTGCTTTCATGCTCTCTTTGTTGCCCAGAAGGTCCAGCTTCCTCTTAAGGTTCTGCAAACATTTGAGGCCCCTTGAAAATCTCATGGGCAATGAAGGTTTCCCATGGCACTCCCAACTGAGTGAGCTGATGCATAACAAAAATTTTGATAATAGCAAAGTGATAAATGCTATTGAGCTGCTGTGGGTATGGTTTCCTCTTTGCAATTATAGTCATCCTCTCTATGTTTTTGCAAATGAAGTATGGTATGCTCATCATTCTAACCGTGGTAAAATGCATAAGAAATCTGATATGATAAGCATAGAGTCAGGAGAACCTTCTCTCACATGTGAAATATTTAATGATGAGTTTAATTAATGGCACATAATGGTCCTCCAAAAACTTGAAAGGAAAGACCCTGCCCAATTCACTCTGATATTTGGATTTAATGTAGGGTTCATAGTTCTGTTTACTGATGTTTTTTATTTTGTTCCATATTTCCCCCACATCTGGCATCCTAGTTGCTTCTGCAATAAGGGCTGGTGAAAGAGTGAAGTTAATGCCAGCAAGTTGTACCATATTTTCCTCCATGTTGATGACAAATTGCCTAGCCGATTCCTGATGATACTTAACCCTGTCAACTAGCTCACAAAACTAAAAGCAAGATTGGTATCTGATGTTTGGTGTGGAGCATGATTGCTCAGAGGTCTTTGTTTTAGCCGGATGTATACCCTAGGAATTTTGTACACCCTTCCATGTAGGGGGTGCGAGGGGGGCGATCCCCCCCGGCTGGGGGTCCGAGGGCCAATGGTCCCCCAAAGCCAAAAATAGATGTAAAATTGCCTTGTAAAAGTATATTAATTTCTAGTCAATCTGGTTCGTTCATTAGGCGGATGATCTGTCGGTAGAACTTATGTTTAGTTTAGGCTTTTTTTCCCTAGAAGGAAACCTCTCTCTTTGTATGAGGGCATTGTATTTGAGGTTGTGTAATAGATGTGTATTCTCTGAGTGAGAAGCAGAGAGGTGAGATTGTGAGAGAAAATAAAGGATATTACAGTGGATCTGCTATAGGTTGTGTTTCTTCATTTTGCTAGATAATAGAAAGGAAGGACTGGTTTTTCGGGGTGGACGTAGCCCAAACTGGGTGAACCACATATACCTATGTCTCTCTTGTTTTATGTGTTTTCTGTGTTTATATTTATGCAATATTTTATGTGTCCCATTGCTTCGTAATATATAATTTTCTAACATCTGAAACAAGTGGTGGCAAGAGGGCAAGCAAGAAGTTCAACAATGCCGAGAGGCTCCTCTCTGATTATCTTCCCACCCTTGTGAGGTCTCCTAGGCTGTACATTTCTATCTCTTGAATTGTCACTTTGTGTTTCTTCCTCATAGCTTGAGTCACTGTTTCTTCCCATAGTGCTTGTCTTAGGAAAATGATGAGATGAGGATATGATGAAAAATGGTGATGAAAGAGGACAATAGTGATGAGTATCAAGAGATTTTACTCTTAGGAAATGAAGTTGGAGAGTGAAAGAATGATTTTGGGAAATTAGGGTTTGGTGTGGGAAATAATTGATTTAGGGAGTGGGATATGGGAAAATGGGATAAATGGATTGTATTACGGTAAATAAAGAGTGAAAAGAGGTTTGGTGATGTTTTTGTGAAGATGGGATGAAAATTACACAATTGGATGGCAAACAATGAAGAGAAACTAGGGTTTCATTTTTCACATGCAAGATTCATTAAAAACACCAATGTGACCTCAAATTCAACCTTAGGAGGATGATTACTTACTTGTAGAGGGAAAATGTAGCAAATTTGAGGGTTATGGCATGATTTGGGATGATTTAGACCAAACTGGACTGATGCGCGGTGCACTGGGCCCAATGCACAGTGCCCTCCTGATGCATAGTGCCAATTCAAAATTACATTGCAGTTTTGCCTCTGATGCGCCACGCACTGCCTCTGATGCGCAGCGCTAGGCCAACTTGCCTTGAAAAACAGGGTTTTTGCCTCTTTGACTCCAAAATCATGATTTTTGTTCTCCAAGAGTAAATTTGCACAATGAAATGATGAAGAGGACCTTTTTCACTTTAAATATGAATGACTTTAATTTTTCACTCATCTCAAACCCACCTTTCTAATGCTAAAGTCATTTTTAGTTTTGAACTTTGTTTTTCCATTGAAATTGACTTTTCTTAATCAGTTAACAAACTGACGCATTGATGCTTATGTTTTTTCTTGCAGGGGCTGGAGTTGGCAAGGTGACCAAGGCTGCAGCTCTTAACTTATTACATATAGGAAAATTAAAATTACATGAAAACTCTGTTTTACCTCAAAACAGGGTTTTGAGGAAAAAATCACTTATTGAGTATGTTGTCATTGAAGTTTTGATCTTGAGACCTTATTAGACCTCCTCACGTGCCTACTGAGCTTTCACTGATGGAGGGATGAAGATTCCAACACTAACAGACTCTTTCTAGGGTCACCACATGTCTTGTTGACATAGGCATTGACCTTTTGGCCCAAATCTTTAATTGGCTCTAATTTCTTCATCCGAACTCGGATTTACACACTGTTTACACCATTAGCTTCGTATTAACGAGCACTTCAACATGATTCTAGTTTCACCTATATTTGGATACTTCTAGTCTAGAGGCTTTACTGAATCCATTTTGGATCAAGGAACTAACTCCGAGGTATCATTCTTTTCAATTTGATCTAATTATTCATCCATGTTCTTGACCCAATATTCATCTTTGTAGGCTTCATTTACATTCTAAGGTTCTGTGGAGGATAGTAATGCTAGATAACTTGAGGTTCGTGTAAGAGTTCTTCTTGTCTGTACTCCATAGTTCTTTTCTCCTAGAATTTGAGATTCGGGATGATTTGTTTGCACATACCTGGATGGAGTCTTTTCCCTATCTATTGTATCTTCTTCTAGTGCTTCATTGGTTTCTTCTTTAATGTCATTTTGATTTGATGCGAGAAAGTAATCCCCATATTCCTCATTCTCACATTCCTCTGTTTATTTCATTTATTCTGGATTTTTGCATGCTTCATCAACTACAACATCAACGCTTTCAAAAAATTTCCGAAGTCTTTTATTATAACATTTGTATCCTTTACTTCTAGAAGGATAACCAAGAAGAATAATTTCGTCTTATCTAGGTTCAAACTTAACAAGTTTTTCATCAGTCCTTTTGATAAAAAATTTGCTTCCAAAAGCTTTAAAGTATTTTACAGTAGGAGGCTTACTATACCAAAGTTCATGTGGAGTTTGAGTGCTATTTACCTGAACATTTGCTTTGTTGAGAATAGTCACCGCAGCAAATGCAGCTTCACTCCAGAAGGTTGCAGGTGTTCCAGATCCATCCAGCATAGCTCAAGCCATTTGTGGAACTATTTTGTTCTTCCTTTCTACTACACCATTTTTTTGAGGAGTTCTTGCGATAGAGAATTGCCTTTTTATTCCATGTTGCTCACAAAAGTCAAAGAATTCATTCGATATGAATTCTCCCCCTCGATCAGATTTGAGACATTTGATTTTTCAATCTAATTCATTTTCAACCAAATATTTGAAGGGTTTCAACTTTTCAAATGATTCATATTTATGCTTTAGAAGACCTCTTCTGGAAAAATCATCAATAAAAAAATAAAGTATTCTTCTCCACAAGGTGACCTTTTCCTTGTTGGTCCACATAAATCTGTATGGATAAGTTCAAGAGGCTTACTTGCTGACCCTTCCTTTTCAATGAAGTGAACTCTGGTTTTATTACCAATTTGAAATGGTTTACATATGTTATTTTCCAGGATGTTGATATCTGGAAGATCATGAACTGCCTTGAGCCTGCATGCTTTTCTTATTTGAAAAAAGCTTAGATTTCCCAATCTTCTATGCCACAGCCAGTTTTAATCTGTTTTGGTTAGATAGAATTGTTGTTGTCCTCCATTGGGTATATATAAGTTGTTTGAAGTTCTTGTACCTTTGATCATAGTCTTTCTTATATCAAGTTCACGAACAACACATCCGTTTGATCGAAACACCAATTCATATCCTTGATCACACATTTGACTGACACTCAACAAGTTATGCTTTAAACGATCTGCATACATAACATTTCTAGCCTTAAATTTATCTTTCAAGAAAACAAAACTTTTACCTTTAGTGATAGTTGGAGTGTTATTTACAAATGAGACATTCTTTTCCTTTTCTAAAGAATTATATGAGTGAAGTTTCTCTTTATCACCTTCCATGTGTTTGGAGCATCCACTGTCGGTGTACCACAAAATTTCTTGTCCTTCTGCATACAAGGCTATACCACATCTTTCTGGTTAAGATTCCTTACTTCCCCATATCTTGGGATTTGATGGCATTTTCTCCTTTGGGCGAAATTTGCTCATGTATTCAAATTCTTCATGACCAAAGTTGTTACAAACCTAGCATTCTCTTTAATTTTCAAGAGGAGAAAAGTTATTATAGGAAATTTTCTTGATTCTTGTTACACTTCTTTGATTTCGTTCTTCTCTAATCATGATGGTTTTGTAAGCAGCGCATTGAGCAGACTTGTGCCCAAAGTTATGACATGAAAAACATTTCCTATTAAAGAGGTTTCTATGACCATTGAATCATTTAACATTGTTTACCTGTTAGTTGCAGCTTCTATTGATATTCATCCTTGGAGTAAATTGATATGATTTACCTAATAATTAGCTTTAGGCCTTTGCTAATGATTGACATATTGTTCACTGATTTTTGCCACATCAAGATAGCTTCTGGCGAAGGTAGACAATTTTTGTGATTGAGATGGTTCTTTAGTATATCCAAGACCTGTCTTTATTAGAGGAGAATGCTGACCTTTGATAATTTCATTTAAAGTTTTGGGTCCTTTTGCAAATCTAAGATTGAGATATTTTGTCTTTCCAAGATCTTTTCTTAGACCCATAATTTCACATTCTAGATTTTCATTGTGTTTTTCTCTTTCAGCAAGTTGGTGTGTCAAAGTATCTATGATCATATTCTTTTCTTCTAAAAAAAATTTCAGTTTAGTGATTTCTTCATGAAATTCTTCCTCTTCTATTGCATCCAAAAAATCATCATTGTCATAAGCCATGAGAATTATATAATCTTGTAAGTTTTCATCTTCATCACTATTTGATAAACCATCACTATCTTCATGTGTATAGTAACTCCTTCTATTCACAACCTGTTTCCTATTGCCTTTTCCACATTCCTTCCCTTTTTCATATTTATATCTACGAGGAAATTTGGAAACATAATAATGGACTCTACCACAAGCAAAGAATTTAAAAGGTAACTTATCTCTGAACCTTCTAGAACCCCATTGAAAATTCTTGACAAAATTTACCTCATCTTCTTCTTCAGAAATGTATCATGATTCATTGTTCTCTTCCTTTTATTTTCCCTTTGTTGATGCTTTAAATGTATCTTCTCTCATATCTGATGGACCTCCTTTTCTCATTTCAAAGGTAGTTAGGATTCCATGAAGTTGAGTCACAGTGATAGTTTGAAGATCCTGTTTTTCTTCTATAGCAGACACCTTTGACTCAAATTTGAAAGACAAATATGTCAAAATTTTCTCAACTAAAGTAAATTCCTTTATTTATTCACCCAAATTCTTCATACAATTAACAATCTCATCTATACATAAAAATTAATTGGCTATAGTCTCATCATTATGCATTTTAAGAGTTTCATATTGAATTCTGAGAGTTTGAATCTTAGCACGTTTTACCTGAGAGTCTCCTTCGTAGCTCTGAATGATTATGTCCCATATTTCTTTAGCTGTCTTGAGCTTAATGACCTTGACAAATTATGATTCTAATTAATTCCTAGTAATGCATTGATAGCTTTGGCATTAGTTTCATATAACTTCTTACCTGTAGCATCTATAGGAATTGCTGTTGGAAATTGATATCCTCCTGTCACACGGAATCAGTCAAGAGTGCGGACACAACCGACCTTCCTAGAAGTCTAAGACATTCTAATGACAAACAAAACAAACTAGAGCTATCCTTCTCTAAACATGCATTATGATATGAGAAATCAAGTGTTTCGTTCTTACCTTTGTCCAAACGCTGTTGTAGAAGTCCAAGCTTTGTTGATCTGGATGAGCTCCTCCTTTTCTCCAAAACCTGCAATCACCAACAGTCAAACAATTAAATAGCACCTGATTATAACATAAAACAAAGCATATTCAACATATAGACCAAGGAGTACATGAAATAACCCATAAACAACAAGTTATTGAGAAGAATGGACTAATTTGCATTAAAGGTAATCAAAAGGAACCATTACAACCTGAGCCTTGGTGTTGTGCAAGCTCCTTCCAGGGTCCACAAGAGTCTTCCTCTACTTTGACAAAGCTCACCCACTTCCAAATAGAACAAGCAAAGATGGCAATCTCTCCTCACAAGCTTCTAAATGGGAGTCCTAATTTCTGTAGCATTTACCCTTAGAAATGTATAGCTTTCAACCTCCCTCCTTCTGGCCCAATGCCTGTATTTATAGTGCTCAAGAGTAAGTTAATCAGGTCCACCATCAATGGGATAGTCCCCTCTTTGGATGGGATCACTCCCTTATTGATGGGATAAGTTCCTCTTTGGTAGGAGTGCATGAACCATCTGGAGGCGCTCAATACACGTCAAACAACCTTCTAGAATGCTCTAGAAATGACCACAAGTAAGTTTTTGAAGATAAAACTTGCGCATTTTAACCTTTTCAGAGGGACGCACCTGCCCCTTTAGATACAGAGCGTCCTTGGACGCAGACCTCATGAACAATAGGTGCGTACCCGTAGGCAAGGTTTGAGAGAACCTGCGTACCCAGAGATAAACACATTTATAAAGACTTTCTCTCTTTCTTGGAGTTTTACATGGATAGCAGAGGCATAAGACTTGCTTAAGAGGGTAGTATGACTGTTGATAGAGCCATACCAACTGTAAATAGCCATGGTGACATTTTTTAGTGTAACAGATTGCCCCCTAAAGTGCGAAGCCTGGAATAGATTAGGGTTTTGTATTATCTAGGAAGGGTGAAGCGCTTTATCATTTCGAGGATTATCTCGTGGAGAGCCTGGTCAGAACCTGCAATTTTCAACACAAAATACATGTATAAGATTATATCATCACTGAGGTAGGCATTCCCATACTCAGATTAAAACTTTAACTAACAGACTAACTACTCTGATACAGGAATGATTTTGCAGTACATCATAATCATAGACTTTTGTAGACACAGTATGGGCGCAGCCATCTGTTTATGGTTAGTCTACTTAGATAATGAATACAAAACTCCTCGCAGCCTGGATGGTAAAGATTCGATCCAGGGTCTTCATTCCTACTTCTCGAATTGGTACGATTCTAGCCATGCGAATAAATGAGTCGATGTCGAACATGGTAGAAACCACTTGATTACCAGTCGATGATGTAAACTGTTAACAAGCGTGAGAGAGACCACCAGTAATGTCAATGGTTCTCAAAGTACCCAGTACAATCGATGAGATGTGAATGAATGAGTTGATGTCGAACATTTCACGGAATCCTTCGATCGAAAGTCAATGATGTAAACTGACGTCAAAGGCGAGAAACCTGCCATTGATGCATGCAGACTTCAAGGCACTGACGATTTCTAAGTCATCTCTCTAGATAATGTGCTGATGTCGATAGAAAGTGACCCGTTGCAGGCAAGCCCACAACACGAAATCATTGTTCAAGTTGAAGAAATGTTGCTGTAAGGACTGACTCAGGGATGGTCAAATGGATGACAAGTATTTTGCAGATGAAAGTTTTGTTTGCAGACCTCTTGAACACATAACGACACGACAGATGGTTTGGTGCTAAATAACTCAAAGTTAATCCCCGGAACCCGGTTGAAGACTTTCAAAAGTGGTTTGATCAACTGTGAGGTAAAGAATTTCCCAACCCAGGTGAATGAAAAGTGTCGTGTCCAAGAGTGGTAATAAAGTTTCTTCTGAGACAAAAGGTAACAAATAGGCTCATTCTTCTCTCTTTTCCCCCACCATTTCTGGCAAGTACCTCTTTATTTTTAACAAGCTTGAGGAGGATAACATATGCTTGATTATAAGCTCATCCTTCAGATGAGTCCAACCCAGTTTTGATTCGAACCCTAGGAAGGAGTGGTTCGTTCCTCTTTGTAATTGAACAGGTCCTTTACTGTGAAATGTTTAACGAGCCCAGTATAGGAAAAACTCGGCGTTTTTCAATTTTAGAGAGTCTGAAAAACTTAAGAAGACTCCAAGTTGAACTTTTTCGTAGATTTGTGTCCCTCAAGCCCGAAAAAGTATAAAATAATACCTGGGGGAACCGCTTGATCTTGCGACCAAGGAGTACTTTCATAATTAGTGCCACTGACCTGAAAAGTAAAAAGCGATCAAGGACACGTCGTTTTATTTCCGTATCGAGTTTGAAACGACAAAAACCCGGCAATATTTTCCTGATTTTACGGTCAGAAAAGAGCTATAAGGGGACCGTCTTTTAATTCCGTTTTAACGAGTGTAAAAGAAACGCTCGGCAATCTTTTCATGTTTTAGGAGTCAGAAAAGGGCTTAAAAGATGACTCTGATATTTTGTTCGTGAAAAAATGACAATTTTCCCTCTAAGTCCCTTTGTCCTGCACAAAAGCGACACATTACTCATACCTGTTTAACATAGGCAAAAATACATCGAAAAACATCTTTCCATGGTGAAAAATGAACAAATTCATCTAAAAAACCTATAAAAAGACTTTTTACCATGTCATTTTTACCGTTTGACTGTTGAGGTTGAAAAAGGAGCTTTTGACAAGAAACTTCCCGTGGTCGCTGCGGAAAATCCGACCGTTAGAATCGAACGCCGTCTCCTCCAGGTATTTCACAACATCCTCCTTGTCAATTTCATCCGTTTAGAAATTTATTTTAGGTTTCATTTTTTATTTTTGGGGGTTTTGGGTTTTGAAAACCGCTCTGCCGGGGACGCAGGTTCCCTAAAGGCTGGCTTGCGTCCCTCGACTTTTTCCTACACAGGGAAAAGGTCGGGGGACGCAGGCTACCTTCAGGTCACCTGCGTCCCGGCGCACTGTGCGCCAAACGCGAGGTGCGTCCTCCGCAAAACGCGGATTTTGAAACCCCAAGCTCCCAAATTAACCATTGAATTTACCCAAAATTTATTTTAATGCCTGTTTGTTCATGTGTAGGGCACTTATCATGCTGGATTGGAGAGAAAGAGAGCATGAGGAGGTTGATGAAGCTGCAATCAATCATCAACCTTCCCTCGATGCCCTAAGAGGATGTGGATTATACAAATATTGGGCCATACCTGGCATGAGGGCTCAGGTAAGATTCTTGGAGTGGCTGGTCGAGAGATGGAACGTTCAAGAGCAATGCTTTTATATCGGGGGGCAACAACTCGAGATAGAGCCCTCTGATATCTACTTTCTCACTGGCTTGCCGAATAGAGGTGAGCAACTCAATCTAGCGGGACTAGGCCGGGTGGCCAATCCCTTGATAGTCTCCGAGCAGATTGGTGCCTACCTGATCGACACCATGCGAAAGGCATAGAGATCAAATACATCTCTCGGCGTGAACTCATGGTCTTAGCTTTCACTGTGACCAGGATTTGTGGCTCAGCCACTTTACATATTGCCACTGGGTCCCAAATGCGGATGGCAATTGACTGTCTCCAAGGCACCATCTTCAACTGGTGTGATGCGGTGTCGGCTAACTTAAATGCTCAACTGACCAGGGCAAAGACCGGGAAACTAAAGACCTTTGGATATGGGCCTATGGTCGTGAGCTTTGCCCTAGAGAGAATTCCGATGCTGATCCCTCAGCATCTCACTGTTGATATTTTGGGTCCTCAGGAGCCAAAGCTGGTACGATGGGTTGCGGTGATGGCCCGGCATCCGGACGAGGGTGCGGCAGTTGTTCGATTCACTAACAGTTATTTTCACTGGTTAGAGGACCAGGTGTTTGCGATTCAAGACTTTCCGTATGCCGGAGTAGATTTTCGAGGTGATCCGGACATGGTTCTTCCACAGGGAGAACAATGGGATGACAGAGGTACTTTATTTTTCACGAGTTTTCAAATTATGTATTTTTTTTTTTTTTTTTTATATATATATCGTCTCAAAACTGATAGTAAAATTTTCAAAATGCAGATGTTGGTCCACAGCGTCCAGCCAACCTCCGGCCTTTTGAGAGGAGACATCCAGTTGCACCGGTACCGGCCCCACAGGACACGGCGACTGCAGAGGTACTAGCTAAGTTGGAGCATGATCTACAACGTCTGACAGTGGATATACCTGAGACTACTATGGATGATATTCCTATCAGACTTTAGCGCTATGTAGTCGCGGTCCTTGGACCGTTTAGGAGATTTTTGCGCAAGGTAACCCGTGCAGTGGTGTCGTACAGGGAGCACCACCAGTGATTGGCTAGTCACTTTGTAGACACATGTGACATTTTTGACTTTTTGTACCCTATCATTTTGCCGATCATAAGGTGTTTTTCAACCTATGATCGAAGACGATGTATATTTTTTGACACACTCCTATCTATATATATATCACTATTACCGGCTCATCTTGTTTAACATGTATGATGAAATGTTTTTAAATTTACTTGCATGATTATCGTAAATGTCTGTCCAACACTCGAGAAGCAATTGCATCTGCTAATGTATTTAAGGACCTTGGAATATGCTGATATTCAATGTAATCAAATTCACGTTCCAAGAGACGCACTCTCAAAAACAACCTTAATAACACAGGATTTCTAATGGAATAGACTCTATTAAGCTGTAATACAACAAGTTCAGAATCTAACCTCACTATCAAACGTCGAATTCCAAATGAAATAGATTCGGATAATAATTCAACCACTGCACTGTATTCTACAATGTTGTTCGTTGTTTGACCGAGGCTTACCCCATGCATAGAAACTAACTCGTCAGAGGGTGAATAGATAACCCAAGCTGCGAAAGAGATATTCCGTGTACTACAACAAGCACCATCAGCAAATCCAATGTATGTTGGGAGATGCGTCGACATCTGTAATATCAAGAGTAAAACCAAGATAAGCCAGAATAACGAAGAAAAACACACTCACTAAGCTAAGCACACTGACTAACTAACAATCATACTAGCTAGAAAGAAAACCTAACCTAACTAAAAAATTCTCCATACCCACCATTTAAGCATAATACCTCTTTAGGTAAAGTCCATTTCTGGGTTTACCCAAAGAGTCCCCATCAAAATCTACCAGCTCATAAGCCCCTTTTGCTAGCTTTCGCTTTACAATATAGGGTCCATGCCACATAGGAACGAATTTTCCAGCACCTAGCTTATCGTTAGCTTGATCATATAAAAGCACTAGGTCTCCCTCCGAAAAACTTCGAGGGGTCACATTTCTATCATACTGAGCTTTCATTCGCTTCGCGTGAGTCTCGATTGCCAATGCAGCGTCACGTCGAGTCTCATCTAATTTAGCTAAGTACAATAAACGTTTCTCCTCTTCGGAAGTAGCTGGGAGTAATTCGACAGCCATTTAAAGTGATGGGATTTCGCATTCAATGAGTAACACAGCTTCCAAGCCATAAACTAGCTGGAAAGGAGTGAACCCTGTTGAGGTTTTCACTGAGGTTCGGTATGCCCATAGAGCCGAAAATAACATGTTGTGCCAATTCGACCGATGAATACCAATGGTTCGTCGGATCATGATAACTAGAACTTTGTTGATAGACTCAACCAAACCGTTGGCTTGCGGATAATAAGGAGTAGAGCTGTCGTGGCGCAAACCAAGCTGGCTTGTAAGCTCAGTCATCATGTTGTTTCGAAAATGGCTCCCATGGTATGTAATGATTGCTTGTGGGACACCAAACATAGTTATAATATGATTGAATACGAAAATTGCAGCTGTTTTGCCGCTTGCGTCAAATGTAGGCATCGCCTCGGCCCATTTAGTGAAATAATCAACCGCGAGGATGATATACGCATGCCCCCCGGCCGAGTGAGGGTTACAAGTAATAAAGTCGATACCCCATTTGGCGAATGGACCAATGGCAATTATAGGGTGGAGAGGAGCAGGTGGTGCGCGCATCTTTCGATCAAACACTTGGCAGTTGTGGCACTTCCGGACTGCAATGATACAATCTTTAAACATAGATGGCCAGAAGTAACCAGCGCGCAACACCTTCTGAGCTGTGGCATACCCAGACATATGACCGCCACATGCTCCAGAGTGACAATCATTTAAAACTCTCTCAGCCTCTTCGTGAGTTAGACAACGTCGAAAAACTAATTCTGCCCCCCGGCGATAAAGTGTATCTCCAATAATTTTGTATTGCTGGGATTGAAACCGAATTTTTCGACGTTCCGCCTTTGAAGCTCCAGGCCGAAAGGTTTGGGTTTAGAGATAGATGATTATATCCCCGTACCACGGATCGAAAGTACTGATAAGAAACAAGGATTCGTCCGCAATGGACTCTTCTGCCACAGTCTCTGTGTCAGTACGCGGGAAATCACACATCAATTCCGCAAAAACTAAGGATTTCTTAGACTTGGACTTCTCGAATCCCAAGTCGAACTCTTGCAGGATAACGATCCATTTAGAGTACTTGCCCCCTAGCAGTTGTTTTGTCAAATGTAAATCATAGGGTTGCAATCCGAAATAACTGTAGTTTTACGGAGAAGAATGTAGTGACGAAAACGCTGGACAGCTTGAACGGCTGCCAGGGCCAACTTCTCCACATGCGAATATTTTAGCTCAGTGGGATTTAAGGTCCAACTGAGATAATATATCACATGCTCCGCTCCGAATTCATCTTCTTGAGCTAACACCATTCCAATGGTGGAATGCTAAGCTGCGAGGTATAAGAAGTAATCCTAGTTGTAGCTGGGAGGATGCAACAACGGTGCATGGGTCAACGCGTGTTTAAGTGCATCAAAAGATTTTTGGGCAATCTCGTCCCAAAAGAATTGAACATTCTGTTTCAACAACCGTGTAAAACCTTTAGTGACCTCGGCGTAGTTTGGGATGAATCGGCGTAAAAAGTTCGCTTTCCCCTGCAAACTTTGGAGTTGGCGCAAACTCGAAGGAGGAGGCAATTTGATGATAGCCTCGACTTTCGAGGGATCGACGCGAATGCCGGCTTTTGAAACAACAAATCCCAGCAATCGACCTGTTTCTATACAGAAAACACACTTGTGGGGATTCAACCGAATTCGATAATGCCTACACCTCATAAAGATTGCTCGTAGGTGGACAAGGTGATCAGCTCGACGTAAAGAATGAGCAGGCAAATCATCGAGATATGGTTGCACAATGTGCTTGATGTCGTGAAATGCGTAAGACATTGCCCGTTGAAAAGTAGCCCCGGCATTCTTAAGCCCAAAAGGTAATTTGCAATAAGCAAACGTCTCCCATGGACAAATGAATGTCGTTTTTGGTTGATCGGCAGGTAGAATATTGATTTGATTATAGCCCGAAAAACCATCCATGAAGGAAAACATTTCACTTCCGGCACAATCATCAATAATTTGATCGATATAAGGCGTAGGATAGTTGTCTTTTGGACAAGCTCGATTGATATCCCTATAGTCGATACAGATTCTTATTGTTCCTTGTTTCTTATTGACGGGAACAATATTCGATACCCAATCCGTTAATGGGATCGGATAAATGAAACCTGCTTTCAACAGCTTTTCAACTTCTGCTTTAATCGCAGCCGCTTTTCGACGGTGAATCTGACGCAACCGTTGCCGGACGGGTTTAGCATCCGGGTAGGTATTTATTTCATGAACAACAATGGCAGGATCGATTCCCGGCATTCCCTCGTAAGACCAGGCAAACACATCGCGGAATTCTTGGAATAGGGCCTTGTAAGTTTGGATTTCTTCTTCTGTACATGCGGCACCTATATGAATGTTCTCCTCAATTCCGGGCTTCACTGAAATATCAATGGGAATAGTACGAGAAATATTCCCTAAATTCAACTCTGAATCAGAATGTTTCGTTGGATCCTGAGCGTCTTTGACATATTTAGCGGTAAAGATAGATGAAAAATCATTTTCAAATGGATCATCCTTAGGTAAAAACGAAGATCTGTGATGGAGATCCTCCCATGGTAGATCGTCTACACTTAGGATTTCGCGAAGTTGTTCGTCAGATGACACGACTTCGGGAAACGCTATCCGTTCTAAGGTTGAGGTGAAAAGTGATTCTTCACTGACCACATTCATTTGGTCGACCTCGGTTGAATGAAAGTCGGTAAAAGACATGAGAGCTTCATAAGCAATTTCATATGGACTCAAGGGCATAGCATTACCGAATGAGTCTATCTCAGAGTCAGATGGGACAAACCGAGGATCATCATAAATAATGTTTTCTGATGTAATCATATGAATTGTTGCAAACGAAGGTTCTACGCTGAGTGGAGGGAGAGGAAAAGTTCCCAGTAAACCGGAATCCTTAACTAAACCTACACCAACGTCCCTATAAGGGATTGTCGTCTTACCGACATGCTGGATACTCTCTGAAGAGGCTGGGTCGGATGAAAAATATGTCAGTTGATCAATAGTCACGATCTTACCGTTATGTGGAAACTTAATTACTCTGAAGACCGAAGAAACGACCGCTGTCATAGCATATGACCAACTTCGACCCAAAAGAAGGTTGTAGTGTAGAGGGGCATCAACCACTTCCACATCCAGACTAACGGTTTTACCTTCTACCCCTATAGGCAATTCCTGTAGAATACCAAACGGACAGAAACCACGGCCATCAAAGGCCTTAAGGATGGTGGGGGATTGGTTCAACGAAGGAGAACAAAGGGATCTCCAACATTGAATCGACATAATACACGTAGAAGCTCCCTCATCAATCACAGTCCTATGAATAGGCCTGTTTTTGACTATCACTGGAATTTGGAAAGCCATTTGATGGGGGAGACGCGGTGTACTATTTTCTAGATCGAAGATCATTAGATTCGGATCCTGAACATCAACAGCTCCTATAGCCGACAAAATCAATTTTCGTTGTGCTGGGCATGATTGCAGCACTTCTAACGCCGACATCGCGGAGGGTGAAACAGCTAAGTCCTCAAGAATGTTGTAATTCTGGGCCGCTCTCACATGTGGATTGAAAGCAGACCTTCGAAGTACACCCTTGGCGGGCGGTTTAATTACTAAGTCTGGGTTAGGTTTCTCGATCTGTAGTGGATCGGAACTAGGAGCTGAGGTTGATGGGTTAGAGTGAGAAGATTCTGCTTCCTTACCATCAACAGGATTCTTACTACCATAATCTTGCGATCGAGTCGCAATCCTCACATGAGACATCATCAAAATGGGTTCTTCACTGGCATTCGAGGAAGAACCTATCATCTTATTCTCCTGCTCCGGAAATGGATTTTTTAACACAGCAGGAGTGGGAGAACCTTTGACTATTTTCACTACCTCGGCCCGATGAGGGCAATCTCTCGTAAAATGATCCTCTTCACAAATAAGACAAGGATATCGAGGTTTGTGCTTTTCGTCATTGGTTTCCGACTTTTCAGTTTTCTCCTTCGGAGCCTTGTTTGCTTTAGCCTTCTTCTTTCCTTTCTTCTTTCCACCATTTTTTGATTTGGCCGTAGATGACTCTACAGCGTGAATATCGGCGGTAAGTTCAGGAGAAGACTCTCCTGTTGGGGAATCGGGCAAAGTGATAATAGGAGTAGTTGAAGCCTTGGAAGACTTCTTCTTGCTCTTTGTATTCACGATACCAATCATACCATCAGCGGCATGAGATCCCGAAGGAGCAACAACGATTTGATTCGACTTTGGAAGATCCGGAATCTTCTCGTGTAATGTACCCGACTGAGTGTAAACTAAGTCAAGGTATTGCGCCTTAGCAATGACTTGCTCCTCAGTAACTACTCCGGCCTTAGCTACATCTTCAGTAATCCTTGGTAATAATGATTTAACAAACCATTCAGCTAAGATTTGGTCCGGGATAGAAACTTTCACTAGCCTTCGTCGACGTCTCCACTCATGAATGTGATCGGAAATATACGTGGAGGTTGATTGTTTTAGTGAAGTTAATAATTCTGTACCGTTATCGTATCTGACCGGTAACTGAAAGTGAGTTAAGAACGAGGTAGCTAACTGGCTAAAATTGTAAAAAGAGGCCCGTGGTAACTCAATGTACCACTTGGCCACGACACCAATGAGTGTACGCTGGAAAAGACGTAAGCGGATCGAATCATCCGAGATAGAATTTGAAGCACACCAGAGGTGGTAATTCATCACGTGATTGGACGGATCCTCTCCAGACTTACCTTCGAACTTGGGTATATCGCTGGGCAACTTATTTGGCATTGGCGGCCAGAATGGAAGATATTGAATTGGATCGTTCGTTAGGCGCATCAAGTCTGGTAAATCCAAAGTTGCGATAAACAGTAACTGCCGATTAGGATCTCTAAAACTTTGGGTCACAATACCGGCCCCAGGAGGAGGATATCCAGGATAACTAGGAACAGGAGTTGCATTTGGGATATTATATCCTCCTGGAAAACCAGGATTAACCGGACCGTACTGGGGTTGCTGAGGTTGTTGATAAGTGTACCCAGGATACGGTTGATACTGGTAGACCGGTTGTTGGACAGCTTGCCCAGGTTGATACTGTCCCTGGTACGGAGGTTGAACAAATTGAGGTTGAGTAGTGACAACCGTACTTATACCAGGCTGGCCTACAGGCATCTGGACCGTGGTTTGAATCGTAGATCCAGACAACGGTACAGATGTCTGAGGAGTGGTTACAGAGACAGTAGAAACCGCAACCGTCGATACTCCAGAAGTAAGTATGGTAGATGTGGCGGTAGTTGCAGCAGCCGTTTGAGATGGAGTACTAGGTGCAATTGGCGGCTGAGTAACTACCGAAGTTACAGAGGTTTGAACACTTGACTGGACAGGTTGCGGTTGCTGGGGTGGACCAGAAACTACAGGTTGTCCAGCTTGAGGTACCGACTGTATACTTGGCTGCAACACCTGTTGACCCTGTGATGGATCCCACACTAACATTCCAGGGTATTGACTCATAACAGGTTGAGGATACTGAGATCCATAGCCGGATTGAGGATAGGATTGATAATTGTAAGGTGCAGTTCCCATACCTTGACCGTATGATTGACCTTGAGGTGGTGGATAACCTTGACTTGAGTATTGACCTTGAGTTTGATAACCCTGAGGTAAATACGGATACTGGGGTTGACCTTGACCTTGAGGTTGGTATCCTTGAGGTTGATACCCTTGGGGTTGATACCCTTGGGGTTGCCATCCTTGAGGTTGCCATCCTTGAGGTTGATATTGATACTGAGGTTGACCTTGGGGTACATATTGAGGCTGGGGTTGACCTTGAGGTATGTATTGCCCCATAGGAGCGTACTGACCTTGAGGTTGCCCCCCAGACACGAATGAAGTACCTTGAGGTTGCCCCCCAGGCATTAACGGAGGCTGCCCCCCAGGCGGTAATTGGCCACCTTGAGGTTGGGAAACGGGAACTGAACCTGACATCATGTAAATGTCTCCTACACCCAATGGTACATTACCACTGTTTCCAACTAATAACCCATGATCAACGGGTTGAGGAGATGCTCCCGCAAAGGTACCAGAAAGAGATTGATACCCAGTAGGAACAGAAGGGCCGCCATGTAAAAAAGATTCAGGACTTTGTGTAAACACGGACGACTGACCAGACATATTTACAGGAGTATGAATACCTCCAGGTGGAAAAGGAGTACGAGGTGTAGAAAAACCTAACCCAAAGTTGTCTAAATAATTGGTTAACGAAAGGTACCAAGTAGTACTTCTAGGAGGACTGTAAAAGATAGATTCACGCTCCCTTAGATCAAGGGTAATTTGATCTTCAGGATCAGAGACGTCTATTTCTTCCTCTGGAACAAGTTCTTCAATAGAAATCAAACCAACAGGAAGATTTTCGGTGATAATTCTTTCTATTCTCGGTGAATTAGGAACACTAGGAGTCGGAGTAACAGGTTCGGATATTTCTGGTTCTTCGCCTGTATCACTAGCAGACAAAAAACTACCAACAAGCTCAGAAACTGTAACAGCTTCGGGATTATAACCTGTCTCTAAACTTTGGTAATCTGGATGGACCACCAAAGAAGATTCTCCTTCTTCAGGTGAACCTACTCTACTGCCACTAGGAGGAGTTACAAGGACCTTCAAACCTTCTAAATGACTGGACTCGTCTTGAGGAGGTTCACCCCTAAGTCTACGGGATCTTCTCAACAATTCGGCCACAGAAACAACTTCAGGAGACTGGCCCCGAAGTCTACGGGACTGTCTCGGTAATTCCGCCACAGATAAAAACTTTTAACTACTACACACGAAAACAAAATAAAATTTCAAATCAAACCACCTAAAGTCTCTAAAGAACCAAACAAATTTGAATCACATGCCTAAAGAATCTAGGGCGTCAAACCAAACACAAACAGTAGTCTTCCGGACCAAAAGCGCTAGTTGGTGATGAAGCCCAACCTCGCTGGATTCAGTACAGAAATGGCGGGTGGAACAATTACCCCGGCAACCTGCTTAATGAATAGACTTGACCAAGTTCCTCCACTTTAACCGTCTCGAGTGAAGTGAACCCCCCAGAAAATCCAAGTGAGTATAGCCGACGTCTGCTCCAGGTACAGTGGGACCTTCCCTCCACCGTCACCTCAGTAGAATCCTAAAGATAATGGCCACTAAGGTTACCAACCGCGACAAATGCACCTGGGGGAACAGTCTAAACTCCGACAGCACGCAAGGGCAGAGTAGCAAGCTCAATCCCCTTGCCGGCTCCTTGACAATAATCCAAGGTTTACCGACAAGTGACCCCTGGCTCCTCGACAATGGTTAATCCGAGGTTTACCGTTTGTAATACGTGCGTGTCTGGCGTCGTTCCCAACGAGGGGGGAATGATCCCCTCACTGGTTCGGACACGAGCTCGTGCTTCTCCTTTAAGAGGAGCTTTCCCAGAGTACAAATGAGACAATTGGATTTATTCTATCACAAGATAAGCTACTTGTTTGGTTTTGTTGTCTTGGAGAGTTAATTACTCACCTACTCCAAGACACTAGCCTGATCTAAATTGGTGTTTCAGAGCCCTAGTAAATAAAAGTTACTATTTCAATTTTACTTTAAGCGTTACTTTTATGGTTTTTCTTTAAAGTCAAAAGGTAGTGGAAGTTAAACCAATGGTGTGTAGACTCGACTCCAACCACTACAAATATGCACCTAAGATGATTTACGCTATTTTCCTTTTTCAATGAAATTCTTAACTAAGAGAGTTGAGAGAATGCAAATTTTAGAAGAAACAACTTCCTTAGAAAAGACAATCAAAGAAACAATTCCCTTTTTCTTTTCAAGCACACAAACATGACCACTCTTTATTTGCACGAAAAACTCTTTTTCTTTCAAAACTTTCAAAGCTACTTGAAACAAAACTTTTCAAAGGAGATGTTTTTGTATTTTCTCTTTTTAATAAAGCATATAAACCTATCTTAACACAAAATAATCTCAAAAGCTACAAAAACTATGAAAACTTGACTCACAAGCAAATCAAAAGAGAAATTACTCTAAACAAACCTAACAAGGCAAAAGCTCACAAAGATGATTCTAGGTTGTTTTACTTGATCAAAATCAAATCAAGGACCAACTAATGCAGAATCAAAAGACTAGTCAAAACAAAACTCAAATCTTTTTGTTCTTTTTGTAAAATGGAATTCAAGACTTAAACAACAAGCACTTCGAAATTGGCCCAAGAGACAACTCAATGGTAAGTTGCTCTCACAGGTAGACTTTATGAGAGATCTGACTTCTTAGAATGCTGACAAAACCAGAGAGATCTAAGGCTTGACAACTGCTACCGCCAAAGTCACTACAAGACCTACTCAAAATCAAACCCTAGGGCTTATACTTCGATGAAATCCACTAAAACACTCAATGCTATCGAAACAAGTTCAGGTGAAGATTCTTGGCAAGGGACTAATGAATCTGGGCAGAAAAAACTAAGAAAAAACAAAATCTAAGAGCAAAAAGTGTAAAAAATGGAATTTTCTCAAATTTTGGCAGGGGACGCAGGCAACCCGTTAGCACAGGTGCGGGCCCGCTCTGTGCACACAGCAAAAGTGCGTCCAGGGACGCACTGTGCAGCACTCAGAGGGTGCGTCCTACTGAAAAACTCAAGAAAAACCAAAATAAAACTAATCCTAAGCTAACCCACCCAGAGACAGAATCACAGAGCCAAAACCAGAAAAATAAACCAATTTTCTCAAAGCAAAGTTCACATAAAGGAAAAGACTTTTCTCATCAATGGATTCCCCAGTGGAGTCGCCAATTTGTCACACAGAATCAGTCAAGAGTGCGGACACAACCGACCTTCCTAGAAGTCTAAGACATTCTAATGACAAACAAAACAAACTAGAGCTATCCTTCTCTAAACATGCATTATGATATGAGAAATCAAGTGTTTCGTTCTTACCTTTGTCCAAACGCTGTTGTAGAAGTCCAAGCTTTGTTGATCTGGATGAGCTCCTCCTTTTCTCCAAAACCTGCAATCACCAACAGTCAAACAATTAAATAGCACCTGATTATAACATAAAACAAAGCATATTCAACATATAGACCAAGGAGTACATGAAATAACCCATAAACAACAAGTTATTGAGAAGAATGGACCAATTTGCATTAAAGGTAATCAAAAGGAACCATTACAACCTGAGCCTTGGTGTTGTGCAAGCTCCTTCCAGGGTCCACAAGAGTCTTCCTCTACTTTGACAAAGCTCACCCACTTCCAAATAGAACAAGCAAAGATGGTAATCTCTCCTCACAAGCTTCTAAATGGGAGTCCTAATTCCTCCAGAATTTACCCTTAGAAATGTATAGCTTTCAACCTCCCTCCTTCTGGCCCAATGCCTGTATTTATAGTGCTCAAGAGGAAGTTAATCAGGTCCACCATCAATGGGATAGTCCCCTCTTTGGATGGGATCACTCCCTTATTGATGGGATAAGTTCCTCTTTGGTAGGAGTGCATGAACCATCTGGAGGCGCTCAATACACGTCAAACAACCTTCTAGAATGCTCTAGAAATGACCACAAGTAAGTTTTTGAAGATAAAACTTGCGCATTTTAACCTTTTCAGAGGGACGCACCTGCCCCTTTAGATAGAGAGCGTCCTTGGACGAAGACCTCATGAACAATAGGTGCGTACCCGCAGGCAAGGTTTGAGAGAACCTGCGTACCCAGAGATAAACACATTTATAAAGACTTTCTCTCTTTCTTGGAGTTTGACATGGATAGCAGAGGCATAAGACTTGCTTAAGAGGGTAGTATGACTGTTGATAGAGCCATACCAACTGTAAATAGCCATGGTGACATTTTTTAGTGTAACACCTCCTTCCATAATTTCACAAACATTTGTGCCAAGTGATTGTAGATAGTATCTGGTTCTTATTTTGCAATATACTAAGTTTCTCCCATTGAAGATTGGTGGTTTGATGGAGCCCATGTATTCGTGATTGTTCAGCTTGGGAGATCTACCTTCAAGCGATCAAGCTTCTTCTGAAAGACCTGATCTAATACCAATTATTGGAAATAACACTAAGAGGCGACTGAATTAGTATTATTAGATCAATAATTTTATTTTCCAAACAAATTTATATATGCTACTTCAGTGAAGTGAACTAGCGTGTGCACACGACTATGATTACAGAAACTAGCGTATATCCAGAGAACCTGTGATTTAGACAATTGATCATGTGTTGATATTAAACGAATGCATCAGTAACATATTAGACAGTGTAGTAAAAATAGAATAAAGCATCACACATAAGAAATGCACATGAACACCAAGATTTAAGGTGGAAACCCAAAGTGGGTGAAAACCACCTGCTGCTGTCATCTTTGTCTTCTTTCAATAATAAGAAAATTTGTTTATAATCTTGTATTGGTGTAGACTCATACCTGTATGTAGGCACCCACATACAGAAGGCTACAACCTTCTCTCGTTTTTGAGCTTCTACTGGAAGCGAGCTACAACCCCATAGCTCTTTGTTGGGTTAGTGGGGCCTGACCCAGGTTTAGAAGTGATTTAGCTAAGACAATCCCCGTACTACTAGCCCTATTGGAAATAGTGCATGGAGCGCGGACTGAGGTCTCACCTAAAGTAGTATGGGAGGGTGCTAGAACCAAGTTTCCGCACCCTGGGGATGTCTGATATGAGGTGATTGGTACGTGATCCAACCTTCGCACTTACTATGCTACATGCACTAGTACGTGCCCCACGCCCTGCGATATTGTCTTTGCATAATTCTAGTCGCAGTGTGACCCATGTTATTTTACCCAAGTCTTCCTTAATTAGGCTCTATTTGTTGGCATTATGGCACAAGTTTGGAGCTATGGCACAGGTGTTGTCCTTGATGGCAACTCTCTTTGGTGACAGATCTCAAGTCCAGATCTCAGTTTAGGCTTTCAGAATGAAGAAAAAGATATATACGCAAGTTCACCTAGACAAAGGTGCGTATACACGCGGGTTAGACGTTACAAAGGCGCGTATGCATATACATGCACTTTCATGCAAGGAAAAGCGTGTATATGTTGGAGAACTTACTTTTGGTCTGTGGTAGTTAGTCCTTGGTATTTGAACCTATGGTTTGGACCATGGTATCTCATTAGAAGGGTTGATCCCAAAGTATTGGGCCCATGGTATTGTGTTATTATGGTTTTGGATCATGGTATTGAGAAAGGCCTAAGACTATAAAAGAGGAAGGAGATCATTTGGCAAAGCATCTTTGGAATCAATTGAATACCTAATAAGTGTGAGATCTGAAATATTGGTGATTGGGGTTATGGTGCAGATCTGGATCTGAACGAAGGAGGAACCTTAGCACAAAGAAGGATAAGTTCTATTGATGGTTCATAATATTTTGGCTTGAATGATAATATCTTTGCATGATTTTGATCTATTATATGTGGCGCATGCTTGATCTATAAATCTGATAATCTGTGTTAATTAGTGTCTAGATATTTGAAAGAGTGAATTATCTTTTATAGATATGTATGCAGGTTCAGTGAAGCAAAGGTGCGTATACAAGCTGGTTCAGTGAATGAAAACAGCGTATACACATGTTTCTCGAAACGCAGAAGCGTATGCACACAGGTTTTAGGTTATTGAAGTAGCGTATATGTTTTAAGTTGTGATCTAGCTGCTTCTGTTTATTGGCACAATATTCTGGGTTCATAATTGGTGTGTGGTTACAGTTACTGTGTTCTGGGTACATCTGTCAGAGAAGTGTTTATTTGGTTTCAGTTTTGATTGGTGAAAAGGTGATTGATTGATGAAGAAATTCTTGATGTTTGATTGATGTGGATCCAGTCTGAAAAGTTATGAAACGTGGTCCCTGGAAGAAAGAGAAGGTTGTAGCCTTCTATAAGCCAACACCTACATACTAGTATCTTGGCTAGTGCAAGAGCTAAGGGGGTTGTAGCTCCCTTCCAGGAGAAGATGGAGAACGAGAGAGGGTTGTAGCTCTCTGCAGGTTGCAGCCTGCGTACTGGTAAAGGACTGCACCAGTACATTGTAAAAATAAGTTTCTAATTCAAAGAAGAGTGAGATGAATTGCAGCAGGTGGTTTTCACCGACATTGGGTTTCCACCTTATATCTTGTGTTATTGTGTGTGATTGTCTTTAGATCTATTTTACTGTTTCTGGTTACTATTTATTAGATCCTAATACACAGATTAATGATCAACATCAGTAAGATAAACTAAATTATAAGTTTTCATTGCATACGCGGGTTTCCTTCTCTGTAGTTGCGTATATACGCAGTTTTATCTAACTGAGGTAGCATATATGATCTGGGTTTGAAAAAGAAAATATTTGACTTGATAATACTGATTCACCCCCCCTCTCAGTATTATTTCCAACAATTGGTATCAGAGTAGGTCCTTCAGAAGAAGCTTGATCGCTTGAAGGGAGATCCATCATCATGAGAAACTACGAGAGAGAAGCATCTATCAGGCCACCAATTTTTGATGGGACAAAATTCGTATATTGGAAGGTAAGAGTTACTACCTATCTTCAATCTCTTGGTACAGAAGTCTGGGATATCATAGATACAGGGTACACTTTTCCATCAGCAACTCCTACAGATCCGGTTGAGAAGAAGAAATATGAAACAAATGTAAAGGCTGTCAATACTCTATTAGAATGTCTATCCAATCAAAATTTGTGAAGTTTATGCAGTATAAATCCGCAAAAAAAATATGGGACAAGATTGTTCTGAGCTATGAAGGAGATGAACAGGTAAAACGAGAAAAACTTCAAACCCACAGAATTCAGTATGAAAATCTTAGAATGCATAATGATGAAAGTGTGGCTAACTATTTCCTTCGTGTAGATGAGATTGTTAATTTTATGAAAATTTTGGGTGAAGAAATAAAAGAGGTTGTTGTGGTTGAAAAGGTTCTAAGATCTTTGTCCCCTAGGTTTGAATCTAAAGTTTCTGCAATAGAAGAAAAAGAGAATCTACGAAACCTTACCATGTCACAACTGCACAGAATTCTGACTACTTATGAAATGAGGAAAGGAGGACCATCAGACAGGAGAGAAGCTGCCCTCAAGGCTTCAGGCAAAGGAGATTACTACGAGTCTGGAGACGTGTCTGAAGAAGAAGAAGAATCAAATTTTGTCAAAAACCTTCAACGGGGTGCTGGACGATTCCAAGTTACCTTTCAAATGCTTTGCTTGTGGAAGAGTCAGTCACTATGCTGCCAAATGTCCTCATAAGGATAAGATTGACAAGTGGAAGGAACCTGTTAGATGGAACAAGAAAAATAATGCAAATAAGAAAAACTATTACACTCATGAAGATAGTGATGGACTTTCAAATAGTGACGAAGATGAATGAGGTAATAATTATAAACTTTTTAATGGCTTTTGAAGATGATGATTACATGGATGCTATAGATGAAGAAGGTCTTTATGAAGAGATTTCTAATCTCAAAATTTGTTTGAAAGAGAAAAATGTGATTATCAATTCTCTGCAATGTCAACTGGCTGAAAGGGAAAAACATCATGAAAAATTGGAATGTGAAATTGTTGGTCTTAGAAAAGAGATTGAGAAAAAAAAATCTCTTAATCTTAAATTTGTTAAAGTATCTGAAACTTTGGATGAGATTATCAATGTGCAACGTTCTCCACTAATCAAGACAGGTCTGGGATATAATGGAGAAGCATCTCAAGCATCCACCTCCAAAAGTTATCTTGATGCAGCAAGGAGGAGCGAGCAAAGGTATAATAGAAATCATCAGGTAAATCAGGGACAGTTCACCTTAAGAATGAACAAAGACTATCAAGAAAATCGAGGGCAATCTACCTTAAGGACAAACAGAAGCCACAACCAGACATAGGTAAAATCTTCCCAATTTACCTCAAGAATGGATTTCAGTAAAAACTACAATCGGTTGGTTGATAGATTTGATAATCGCAGGAGTTTCTTCAATGGCCAATGTTTCTCTTTCCATAACTTTGGTCACAAAGCAACTCAATGTGTTGCCTATAAGACAATCATGAATAGAGAAGCTCAAAAACAAAGAAGTATGACTGGAATCACGAAGAGGACCCATAACAACTTTTCAGCCCTTGAAAGTGAAATTGATTGTTCTATTTATAATAACTTCAGTCATGAAGATTCTGAATGCAGGAGCAGGTTTCAGAAGACAACTCAGAAGGAACAAACCTCAAATGCCAGAACATGGAGAATGAAGGAACCACATCCAGAAAGATGTGGGATAGCTTTATATGCAGAAGGATAGGAAAATAAATGGTACATCGACAGTGGATTTTCGAAGCATATGACAAGTGATATAGAAAAACTGCAATCATATAGTGCTTTAGAAAAGGGAAAGAAAGTTTCTTTTGGAAATGATACCCCTGCAGTCATAAAAGGAAAGGGCACTGTTTAGTTGAAAGAGAAGGTCAAAGACAAAAAAAAAATTATGTTGATGGCTTGAAGCATAATCTACTGAGTGTCAGTCAGATGTGCGATCAAGGAACTGAAGTAATATTTCAATCAAATGGATGTAGTGTTCGTGATCTTGATACAGGAAAAACAGTGATCAAAGGCATAAGAACTCCAAATAATTTATACATATTTGAAGAAGGACAACAACAATGCTATTTGAGAAAGAATGATGAACAATGGTTATGGCACTGAAGGTTGGGGCATCTAAGTTTTTCACAGATAAGGAAAGCATGCAAATACCAGGCAGTTCGTGGTCTTCCAGACATCAGAATTCCAGAGAATACAATATGAAAATCATGTCAGTTTGGTAAGCAAACCAGAACTAACTTCCCTAAGAAGGAAGGATCAGCTAGCAGGCCTCTTGAACTAGTCCATACAGATGTATATGGTCCATTTAAGACAAGTTCACCTCGAGGAGAAGAATACTTTATATTATTCATTAACAACTTCTCCAGGATGATTTGGATAGGACTTATGAAGCACAAAGACGAAGCATTCAAAAAATTCAAATCTTTCAAAGCCTTGGCTGAAAACGAATCAGATCACAAAATTAAGTGCCTCAGGTCTGATAGAGGTGTGGAGTTTACCTCAAATGAATTTTTCGATTTTTGTGAAGAACATGGAATAAGAAGGGAATTCTCTACAGCTAGGACTCCTCAGCAAAATGGAGTAGTGGAAAGGATGAACAGAACGGTTCAACAAATGGCTCGTGCTATGCTTGATGAGTCTGGAACTCCCGCAACCTTCTGGGGTGAAGCTGCATTTGCTGCGGTTGTTATTCTCAACAAAACAAATGTCCAGGTGAACAACACTCAAACTCCACATGAGCTCTGGTATGGTGAGACTCCTTCGGTAAAACATTTCAAAACCTTTGGAAGAAAATGCTATATTAATAATAATTATGAACATATTGGCAAGTTTGAACCTAGAGCAGATGAAGGCATTCTCCTTGGTTATTCTCCTCAAAGCAAAGCATATAATTGTTAGAATAAAAGACTTGGAAGAATTGTTGACATCATTGATGTAGTGGTTGATGAACAAGGAAACATTCCTAGGCAAGTAAATTATGAAAATATCGAAGAGGATGAAGACCATCCTCCAAATCAGATTGATGATGAAGAAGAACCTTAAGAGGCACCAGAGGACGAGATAGAAGAGAAGACTCCACCTAGGTATGTTCAGAAGAATCATTCAGAATCTCAAATTTTGGGGCAAAAAGAGGTAGGTATACAAACAAGAAGAACAATTGCAGAAGCCTCAAGCTACTTGGCATTTCTCTCCTCCATCGAACCACAAAATGGAAAAGAGGCATAGAAAGATGAATGTTGGGTCAAGGCAATGGATGAAGAACTTGAGCAGATCAAAAAGAACAACACTTGGGAGTTGGTCTCTAGACCAAAGGATAAGAATGTCATAGGAACAAAATGGATCTTCAAGAACAAGTTGAATGAAAATGGGGAAGTGATTAGAAACAAGGCTAGACTTGTCTGTAAAGGATATGATCAACAAGAAGGAATAGACTTTGAAGAAACTTTTGCTCCTCTTGCTAGACTTGAGGCCATTCGAATGTTCCTTGCTCTCTCAAGCTTTCAGCAGTTCAAAGTATTTCAAATGGACGTGAAATCAACATTTCTGAATGGAGACTTAGAAGAAGAAGTGTACATTGAGTAACCAGATGGTTTCATTCTTGGGAATGATCCAAATCTTGTATGCAGATTAAAAAAGGATCTCTATGGTCTTAAACAGGCTCCAAGCACTTGGTACTACCGTTTGGACAAATATCTTCATCAACAAGGTTTTTCAAAAGGATCAGAAGATAGCAATATTTATATAAAAATTGAAAATGACAAATTGTTAATACTTGTTGTGTATGTAGATGATATTATCTTTGGCAGCAATGAAGAAGCTATGAGTCAAAGCTTTGCCTTGGTGATGCAAAAAGAATTTGAAATGTCTTTGCTTGGAGAACTGACATGTTTTCTTGGATTGCAAATCCAACAAAATGAAGGCGGTATCTTTTTGTCTCAAACCAAGTATCTCAAGAAGATCTTGAAGAAATATGGCATGGAAGATGCAAACCCAGTATGTAACCCCAAGGTTACAGGATGCAGCCTCAGTGCAAATGATGAATCAAGAACAGTGCGTCAACCAACCTACAGATCCATGATTGGAAGTCTTCTTTATTTGATATGTACTCGACCAAACATCATGCATGTAGTGGGAATAGTTGGAAGATTTCAGGAAAATGCTAAAGAAACCCATCTTCAGGAAGTAAAGAGAATTTTCAAGTACCTTCAAGGAACTCAAAACTATGGCTTATGGTATCCTAGAGATACAGATCTCACTCTACATGCTTATACAAATGCAGATTGGGCTGGAAGCGTGGATGACAGAAAGAGCACAAGTGGTGGAGCATTCTTTATGGCTTCCAAATTAGTGTCTTGGTTCAGCAAGAAACAGAGTTCAATTGCTTTATCTACAGCTGAAGCGGAATATATGGCTGCTGCATATTGCTGCACTCAACTCCTTTGGATGATGCAAACCTTGCATGATTTTCAAATCACTTGTACACCACCTATCTGCATCCTATGTGATAATACAAGTGCAATCAGAATTTCAAAGAACCCAGTCATGCATTCAAAGACCAATCACATACCGATCAAGTGCCACTTTCACCGGGAACAAGTGTTGGAACAAAAGGTCAAGTTGGAATATGTTCCCTCTAAGGAACAAGTTGCTGATATACTCACCAAACCACTGCCCGGGGAGACATTTGAATACCTCAGACAAAGGTTGGGAGTAGTTGATGCATCATCCTGTTGTTAAATACTGTATTTTTTAGAGAAAAATGGGTGTAAGCGAGTTTCCTGAGGAGGATACGCGTACATACACCAGTTTGTACAGAGACAGTCGCGTATATGGAGGTTTGATGGATATCAGTAGGGACAGGCTATGGTTGAATATATTATGATATGGGTCTGACAGAGACCATCCAGAACAGGTTCAGGGGGAGCAGATAAACTTCTAATGATGCATTGTTGGAATTATCTTAGAAGCTTTTGGTTCTAGTACACAACTGTTGTTGAGTTCAGGTGGAACAAACGCAGAGGGAGAACAGAAGGAAATCTCGGTTTCTGATATGAACGGTGATTGACAGATGCTGCTACAATTAGTTATTGGTGACTTTCATAAGTATTTTGTCTCTATGTCATGTATCTCTTTTGTGGTATCTCTTTTATGGTGTCAAGGTCATGTAACGACCTATTTTGGTTTCCCCACTATGCTTGGGATATACATGTAATGAACTTGGTTGTCATATGTAAATTTCTGATGTATCCCCACTTGGTTTGGTGGATCATCCCCACTTGGTTGGGTGATGGATGTATGTTTTGAATCTTTTGGTGATAGGAAGGTCTTTTATGATGTATAAGTTATCGTTCTTCTTGAAGAACATATTTTTGCAGGTCTTGCCTACAGTCAGCGGGAGCATGGTCAGCACAACAGGGCAGAGATTTCAGCATGTACTCAGGGGGAGCACAACCCTTTGACCTTGATGACAAAGGGGGACAATGACTTTGAGGATTGTGGGGTTGCCATGAAGTCCAAAGGGGGAGATTGTTGCCATTATGGCACAAGTTTGGAGCTATGGCACAGGTGTTGTCCTTGATGGAAACTCTCTTTGGTGATAGATCTCAGGCCCAGATCTCAGTTCATGCTTTCAGAATGAAGAAAACGATATATACGCAAGTTCACCTAGACAAAGGCGCGCATACACGCGGGTTAGAAGTTACAAAGGCGTGTATGCGTATACATGCACTTTCATGCAAGGAAAAGCGCGTATATGTTGGAGAACTTACTTTTGGTCCGTGGTAGTTAGTCCTTGATATTTGAACCTATGGTTTGGACCATGGTATCTCATCAGAAGGATTGATCCCAAAGTATTGGGCCCATGGTATTGTGTTATTATGGTTTTGGATCGTGGTATTGAGAAAGGCCTAAGACTATAAAAGAGGAAGGAGATCATTTGGCAAAGCATCTTTGGAATCAATTGAATACCTAATAAGTGCGAGATCTGAAATATTGGTGATTGGGTTTATGGTGCAGATCTGGATCTGAATGAAGGAGGAACCTTAGCACAAAGAAGGATAGGTTCTATTGATGGGTCATAATCTTTTGGTTTGAATGATAATATCTTTGCATGATTTTGATCTATTATATGTGCTGCATGATTGATCTATAAATCTGATAATCTGGGTTAATCAGTGTCTGAATATTTGAAAGAGTGAATTATCTTTTAAGATATGTACGCAGGTTCAGTGAAGCGAAGGTGCATATACACGCTGGTTTAGTGAATGAAAACAACATATACACAAGTTTCTCCAAACGCAGAAGCATATGCATGCAGGTTTCAGGTTATTGAAGCAGCGTATATGTTTTAAATTGTGATCTAGCTGCTTCTGTTTATTGGCGCAGTATTCTGGGTTCAGAATTGGTGTGTGGTTACAGTTACTGTGTTCTGGGTACAGCTGTCAGAGAAATGTTTATTTTGTTTTAGTGGTAAAAAGGTGATTGATTGATGAAGAAATTATTGATGTTTGATTGATGTGGATCCAGTCTAAAAATTTATGAAACATGGTCCCTAGAAGAAAGAGAAGGTTGTACCCTTCTGTAGGGCAGCACCTACGTACTAGTATCTTGGCTAGTGCTAGAGCTAAGGGGGTTGTAGCTCCCTTCCAGGAGAAGATGGAGAATGAGAAAGGGTTTTAGCTCTCTGCAGGTTGCAGCCTGCGTACTGGTAAAGGATTGCACCAGTACATTGTAAAAAGAAGTTTCTAATTCAAAGAAGAGAGAGATGAATTGTAGCAGGTGGTTTTCACCCACATTGGGTTTCCACCTTATATCTTGTGTTCTTATGTGTGTGATTGTCTTCAGATCTATTTTACCATTTTTGGTTACTGTTTATTAGATCCTAATACACATATTAATGATCAACATCAGTAAGATAAACTAAATTATAAGTTTGCATTGCATACGCAGGTTTCCTTCTCTGTAGTTGCGTATATACGCAGTTTTATCTAACTGAAGTAGCGTATATGATTTTGGTTTGAAAAAGAAAATATTTGACTTTATAATAATGATTCACCCCCCCCCCCTCCCAGTATTATTTCCAACACTATTAGTTGATCACATAGAGTAATTTTTTATATAAGCATTCATACAAGTATTCATCTATCGCGCACAGTAAATAAACAGAGTAAAGGTAATGTTTAACATCAAAATATGGATTGAAGATTGGATGCACAGAGTAAACTTCTCTTTATTAACTTTCAATCCCAAGTATATACCCGAGTCTACTCTATGCACTTAGTTGTAGGGGTCTGCACACTTAGCTTTGGACTCTACTAGGCCTCTGCGTAGTCAACTGCAAAGCCTTTTCCTAATACTATGACCTAGTACACTTCAGATTCCACTCTAGCCTTGAACCATGCCTTTGCTATTCTCTCTATTCTTCCTTTTCTTAGCTCCCTTTACACTTAGATCCTGGCTCTATTTATACAATCCCATGGTTTGTGGACCATGGGTAGGCTGACACAACTTTACATTAAATTACAATATTTTAGGGAAGACAACCCTATGACTCATCCTAGACTTCGCGCTCCGTACTCGTAATTCGTGGAGTCTTACAATATAATTGGCCAAAACTTGCGCTTTGAGCCCCAAGACCTGCTACGGTGGATCCCATGCCCAACATGTCCCAAAAACAATCATCATGACTCATCCCGAGTCACTCTGCTAGTGCAACAATCTTAGCACGGAGCCCCTCCAACTGCTCCTGTGTTGCGAAATGGTCTGCAGTGCATTGTTCTACTGTTTGCTAGATCTGCTCTACTCTTTTGGCCGAATGATCACTGTCAGGGGTACATCCCTAACTTACGACATGCATCACCTTCATCTTTTCAAGCTTTCCTTTGATATTGGCAGTGATGAGGAAGGCCTCATTAATCCAAGGCTGGACGAATGCTTTAAGTACTACTTCTTTTTGTCGCGAGGCATCAACCTGTTCCTTGAATGCCTTCACTTGTTGTTGCTTTTCCAGATGTTAGGTCAGGACAATTTTCTGTGTCATTCCGGGCACACTATCATAATACACTTGAAGCTCCCACACCTCTGTTTCCAAGCATTGTATGGTGGTGTCCTTCTGTAAGGAAGTGAGGACTGCGAAGGATTCTTCTGACATAGTAGTATAGTTCTGCATTTCTTGTCCTATTTTCACTAGCCCTTTTTAGATAGTGCCAACGCACTATTGGCAAGTTTGAACCTAGAGCAGATGAAGGCATTCTCCTTGGTTATTCTCCTCAAAGCAAAGCATATAATTGTTAGAATAAAAGACTTGGAAGAATTGTTGACATCATTGATGTAGTGGTTGATGAACAAGGAAACATTCCTAGGCAAGTAAATTATGAAAATATCGAAGAGGATGAAGACCATCCTCCAAATCAGATTGATGATGAAGAAGAACCTCAAGAGGCACCAGAGGACGAGATAGAAGAGAAGACTCCACCTAGGTATGTTCAGAAGAATCATTCAGAATCTCAAATTTTGGGGCAAAAAGAGGTAGGTATACAAACAAGAAGAACAATTGCAGAAGCCTCAAGCTACTTGGCATTTCTCTCCTCCATCGAACCACAAAATGGAAAAGAGGCATAGAAAGATGAATGTTGGGTCAAGGCAATGGATGAAGAACTTGAGCAGATCAAAAAGAACAACACTTGGGAGTTGGTCTCTAGACCAAAGGATAAGAATGTCATAGGAACAAAATGGATCTTCAAGAACAAGTTGAATGAAAATGGGGAAGTGATTAGAAACAAGGCTAGACTTGTCTGTAAAGGATATGATCAACAAGAAGGAATAGACTTTGAAGAAACTTTTGCTCCTCTTGCTAGACTTGAGGCCATTCGAATGTTCCTTGCTCTCTTAAGCTTTCAGCAGTTCAAAGTATTTCAAATGGACGTGAAATCAACCTTTCTGAATGGAGACTTAGAAGAAGAAGTGTACATTGAGTAACCAGATGGTTTCATTCTTGGGAATGATCCAAATCTTGTATGCAGATTAAAAAAGGATCTCTATGGTCTTAAACAGGCTCCAAGCACTTGGTACTACCGTTTGGACAAATATCTTCATCAACAAGGTTTTTCAAAAGGATCAGAAGATAGCAATATTTATATAAAAATTGAAAATGACAAATTGTTAATACTTGTTGTGTATGTAGATGATATTATCTTTGGCAGCAATGAAGAAGCTATGAGTCAAAGCTTTGCCTTGGTGATGCAAAAAGAATTTGAAATGTCTTTGCTTGGAGAACTGACATGTTTTCTTGGATTGCAAATCCAACAAAATGAAGGCGGTATCTTTTTGTCTCAAACCAAGTATCTCAAGAAGATCTTGAAGAAATATGGCATGGAAGATGCAAACCCAGTATGTACCCCCAAGGTTACAGGATGCAGCCTCAGTGCAAATGATGAATCAAGAACAGTGTGTCAACCAACCTACAGATCCATGATTGGAAGTCTTCTTTATTTGATATGTACTCGACCAAACATCATGCATGCAGTGGGAATAGTTGGAAGATTTCAGGAAAATGCTAAAGAAACCCATCTTCAGGAAGTAAAGAGAATTTTCAAGTACCTTCAAGGAACTCAAAACTATGGCTTATGGTATCCTAGAGATACAGATCTCACTCTACATGCTTATACAAATGCAGATTGGGCTGGAAGCGTGGATGACAGAAAGAGCACAAGTGGTGGAGCATTCTTTATGGCTTCCAAATTAGTGTCTTGGTTCAGCAAGAAACAGAGTTCAATTGCTTTATCTACAGCTGAAGTGGAATATATGGCTGTTGCATATTGCTGCACTCAACTCCTTTGGATGATGCAAACCTTGCATGATTTTCAAATCACTTGTACACCACCTATCTGCATCCTATGTGATAATACAAGTGCAATCAGAATTTCAAAGAACCCAGTCATGCATTCAAAGACCAATCACATACCGATCAAGTGCCACTTTCACCGGGAACAAGTGTTGGAACAAAAGGTCAAGTTGGAATATGTTCCCTCTAAGGAACAAGTTGCTGATATACTCACCAAACCACTGCCCGGGGAGACATTTGAATACCTCAGACAAAGGTTGGGAGTAGTTGATGCATCATCCTGTTGTTAAATACTGTATGTTTTAGAGAAAAATGGGTGTAAGCGAGTTTCCTGAGGAGGATACGCGTACATACACCAGTTTGTACAGAGACAGTCGCGTATATGGAGGTTTGATGGATATCAGTAGGGACAGGCTATGGTTGAATATATTCTGATATGGGTCTGACAGAGACCATCCAGAACAGGTTCAGGGGGAGCAGATAAACTTCTAATGATGCATTGTTGGAATTATCTTAGAAGCTTTTGGTTCTAGTACACAACTGTTGTTGAGTTCAGGTGGAACAAACGCAGAGGGAGAACAGAAGGAAATCTCGGTTTCTGATATGAACGGTGATTGACAGATGCTGCTACAATTAGTTATTGGTGACTTTCATAAGTATTTTGTCTCTATGTCATGTATCTCTTTTGTGGTATCTCTTTTATGGTGTCAAGGTCATGTAACGGCCTATTTTGGTTTCCCCACTATGCTTGGGATATACATGTAATGAACTTGGTTGTCATATGTAAATTTCTGATGTATCCCCACTTGGTTTGGTGGATCATCCCCACTTGGTTGGGTGATGGATGTATGTTTTGAATCTTTTGGTGATAGGAAGGTCTTTTATGATGTATAAGTTATCGTTCTTCTTGAAGAACATATTTTTGCAGGTCTTGCCTACAGTCAGCGGGAGCATGGTCAGCACAACAGGGCAGAGATTTCAGCATGTACTCAGGGGGAGCACAACCCTTTGCCCTTGATGACAAAGGGGGACAATGACTTTGAGGATTGTGGGGTTGCCATGAAGTCCAAAGGGGGAGATTGTTGGCATTATGGCACAAGTTTGGAGCTATGGCACAGGTGTTGTCCTTGATGGAAACTCTCTTTGGTGATAGATCTCAGGCCCAGATCTCAGTTCAGGCTTTCAGAATGAAGAAAACGATATATACGCAAGTTCACCTAGACAAAGGCGCGCATACACGCGGGTTAGAAGTTACAAAGGCGTGTATGCGTATACATGCACTTTCATGCAAGGAAAAGCGCGTATATGTTGGAGAACTTACTTTTGGTCCGTGGTAGTTAGTCCTTGATATTTGAACCTATGGTTTGGACCATGGTATCTCATCAGAAGGATTGATCCCAAAGTATTGGGCCCATGGTATTTTGTTATTATGGTTTTGGATCGTGGTATTGAGAAAGGCCTAAGACTATAAAAGAGGAAGGAGATCATTTGGCAAAGCATCTTTGGAATCAATTGAATACCTAATAAGTGCGAGATCTGAAATATTGGTGATTGGGTTTATGGTGCAGATCTGGATCTGAATGAAGGAGGAACCTTAGCACAAAGAAGGATAGGTTCTATTGATGGGTCATAATCTTTTGGTTTGAATGATAATATCTTTGCATGATTTTGATCTATTATATGTGCCGCATGATTGATCTATAAATCTGATAATCTGGGTTAATCAGTGTCTGAATATTTGAAAGAGTGAATTATCTTTTATAGATATGTACGCAGGTTCAGTGAAGCGAAGGTGCATATACACGCTGGTTTAGTGAATGAAAACAACATATACACAAGTTTCTCCAAACGCAGAAGCATATGCATGCAGGTTTCAGGTTATTGAAGTAGCGTATATGTTTTAAATTGTGATCTAGCTGCTTCTGTTTATTGGCGCAGTATTCTGGGTTCAGAATTGGTGTGTGGTTACAGTTACTGTGTTCTGGGTACAGCTGTCAGAGAAATGTTTATTTTGTTTTAGTGGTAAAAAGGTGATTGATTGATGAAGAAATTATTGATGTTTGATTGATGTGGATCCAGTCTAAAAATTTATGAAACATGGTCCCTAGAAGAAAGAGAAGGTTGTACCCTTCTGTAGGGCAGCACCTACGTACTAGTATCTTTGTCTAGTGCTAGAGCTAAGGGGGTTGTAGCTCCCTTCCAGGAGAAGATGGAGAACGAGAAAGGGTTTTAGCTCTCTGCAGGTTGCAGCCTGCGTACTGGTAAAGGATTGCACCAGTACATTGTAAAAAGAAGTTTCTAATTCAAAGAAGAGAGAGATGAATTGTAGCAGGTGGTTTTCACCCACATTGGGTTTCCACCTTATATCTTGTGTTCTTATGTGTGTGATTGTCTTCAGATCTATTTTACCATTTTTGGTTACTGTTTATTAGATCCTAATACACATATTAATGATCAACATCAGTAAGATAAACTAAATTATAAGTTTGCATTGCATACGCAGGTTTCCTTCTCTGTAGTTGCGTATATACGCAGTTTTATCTAACTGAAGTAGCGTATATGATTTTGGTTTGAAAAAGAAAATATTTGACTTTATAATAATGATTCACCCCCCCCCCTCCCAGTATTATTTCCAACACTATTAGTTGATCACATAGAGTAATTTTTTATATAAGCATTCATACAAGTATTCATCTATCGTGCACAGTAAATAAACAGAGTAAAGGTAATGTTTAACATCAAAATATGGATTGAAGATTGGATGCACAGAGTAAACTTCTCTTTATTAACTTTCAATCCCAAGTATATACCCGAGTCTACTCTATGCACTTAGCTGTAGGGGTCTGCACACTTAGCTTTAGACTCTACTAGGCCTCTACGTAGTCAACTGCAAAGCCTTTTCCTAATACTATGACCTAGTACACTTCAGATTCCACTCTAGCCTTGAACCATGCCTTTGCTATTCTCTCTATTCTTCCTTTTCTTAGCTCCCTTTACACTTAGATCCTGGCTCTATTTATACAATCCCATGGTTTGTGGACCATGGGTAGGCTGACACAACTTTACATTAAATTACAATATTTTAGGAAAGACAACCCTATGACTCATCCTAGACTTCGCGCTCCGTACTCGTAATTCGTGGAGTCTTACAATATAATTGGCCAAAACTTGCGCTTTGAGCCCCAAGACCTGCTACGGTGGATCCCATGCCCAACATGTCCCAAAAACAATCATCATGACTCATCCCGAGTCACTCTGCTAGTGCAACAATCTTAGCACGGAGCCCCTCCAACTGCTCCTGTGTTGCGAAATGGTCTGCAGTGCATTGTTCTACTGTTTGCTAGATCTGCTCTACTCTTTTGGCCGAATGATCACTGTCAGGGGTACATCCCTAACTTACGACATGCATCACCTTCATCTTTTCAAGCTTTCCTTTGATATTGGCAGTGATGAGGAAGGCCTCATTAATCCAAGGCTGGACGAATGCTTTAAGTACTACTTCTTTTTGTCGCGAGGCATCAACCTGTTCCTTGAATGCCTTCACTTGTTGTTGCTTTTCCAGATGTTAGGTCAGGACAATTGTCTGTGTCATTCTGGGCACACTATCATAATACACTTGAAGCTCCCACACCTCTGTTTCCAAGCATTGTATGGTGGTGTCCTTCTGTAAGGAAGTGAGGACTGCGAAGGATTCTTCTAACATAGTAGTATAGTTCTGCATTTCTTGTCCTATTTTCACTAGCCCTTTTTAGATAGTGCCAACGCACTATTCCCTAACTTCCTAGTGTGTGGCTAACTACACCTTTAATCACAGTTCAACAATCTGAAGGTTAAGGTCCAATTGTATCCTCGTTGCTTCCTCCTTTGCCTCACAAAATCCATAGGCCAATTTGTGAATCCACACTCCTACTGGTAGATCTATCACAATTTATAGCTCTTGAGTGAGATGACATGCTTCCTCTACTATTTGCTCCAGTTGTTGATTCTGTGCCTGCACTTCATCACATTGTAGACTAATATTCTCGATGTTGATTTTCTATTCGCTGAGCATCTGTACTGTGCGTCCTTCCCTAGCATGGAGTTTTTCTTTCGCTCCATCATGTAGTTGGTATAATATATCCCGTGGAAGGGCAACCAAGTTTAGGCTAAGTCCCTTGATCTGGCCCACCACATCTCTATCCTACGTGCTTTTCTCTATTAGTGCTCCTTCTGGCAACACATTGGTGTTAGCCATTTTGGCTTGTAGCAACTGCTCTGTTTCCAATGTACCTTGGCACCGTAGGCGACTACCATTCTCTCCTGTGGGGGCCGCACCTGAAGTTCTTGTAGCTAGGCCCTGAGGGCCCCCAACACATTCTGCTACTCTGTCATCGCTTCCTAGAGCACTTCCCTGGTGACCTCGCGAATTGTGTTGCCAATGTTGTAGAGGTCCCCCTCTTTTAGTGTAATAGGTTCACTGTCCACTTTGGAAGCCTTGGTCTTCTTCCATGGGCCTACTCATTCCATACCACATAGCTGTTTCAGTTGTGTAGATGTCATGCTTGGGTTTGCGCCTTTCGTTGTGTCCTGTGTTCCCTGTCCTGTGGTCAAGTCCAGGCCTCTTTACTCCCCCATCATGGTGGCCCCTGTTCCTTGTTCTATTGCTGCTTTTTCAACACCCTTAGTCTACTCTGCAGCAACCTTCACTACCTCGCAGAAAGCCCTTACCTCCTCGGCCAACTGCTCATTGCCCTTCTGCTGAGCCAACAGCTTGGTGTCATCCTTCTGTTTTTGTACCGCTGTCTTATCACCAGCCACCAAATATGGGGTGCACCACTCGGGTTGTCATGAGTTGAGCACATCGAAAATGGCATCATCAATTGAGATGAAAGGCAGTTTGGTCCAGTTCTGTGCTGGATCCTTATGTGCCTTAATATACATATTGTGCATATCCACCCTAAAGTCTGCAAAGCTCCGTAGACTGTCATACACTATGGGGGATAGGTGTAGTATTTTGTTGATCCACATCCAGACACTTGCCTCCATAAGCACCCAGAAGATCTTGGTCTCACAGATCCTCGTGGCATCTTTCGTCGCACAGAGCGACGCATATTTTTCCACCTCTAGCAAGTCCTGTTCAAGAGGAGGGAACTGACTATCCTCAGGTAGTTCCACGGTCACCAATAAGATAGAAAAGAGAAACCACGTGTAGTGGAAGGTCTTGCCCTGCTCCTAAGATTCTTTGCAGTTGGTTAGGAATTCTCCACAAAGGAATTCAGCCTAGTTGAATTAGACCCCTCCACACATTGTTCAGCCAGTGCAACGACCATTGCTAGTACCTAATTGCCGCGACATTTTCTCATCACCTTCCTAGCCAGCGTGATCCAGGTGGATGTTGGTGGCCACCCACCTATCCCATTTGGACCCCCACAACTGTCTCTTTCAGTTTTTCAGTTTGGTTAATTATAGCGCAGTTTACTATTTTTAGCAGTTTTTTGGGTCCTAAACTTCCGGAGCCGTTTTGAGGCCCTAAACGACGTTTTTTGGGAAATCTACCTCTGTGATTTTTTAAATAAAAATCGCCTTCTTTGTCATAGTCCTCGGAGAGATATTTCCAACAGGCTATCATGCGGACACATCTCTTCTCAGAGATAAGCTGCCATCGCCCTAGCTGGGTTATTTCTATTTGTAAGCATATTTCAGTATTCTCGATTAATGAAATGAATTATTATTTCTGCTGCATCTCTGTTTTTATGGTTATCGCATCTCTGTATTTATGGTTATCTCTGTAATCTATTGCGTTCCTGCTTAAATCCGGATCACAGCGGCTGGGTGGCTACGCGCACCCCTTTGTCTTGAATGCTACTAATTACGTAGCCTCTCTGCTTCTTTTCCAACTTGTATTTCCTCTTCATGGCCTCTGCGAGTGCCAAACCTCCGCTTTTGCCAAGCATTTTTGTGGAGTCCCTTCCCTTACAGGGAAGCTTAGAAATCCTATGAATAAGCTCCATCGTGATGGGAATAGGCTCCTCCAGCCACAAGTGCTGATCGTGTACCAGGCAAAGCAGCTGCCTGATGATAAAGATCGTAATTTGTGTGTGGTGAAAATGCGAAATCCATAGTAGATGGAGTAGCCTGGCCTTCTCCACACCATGCAACCATTTATGTGGTTCTAGTGTTGTAATGGACCCCTCCTTCCTCTGTTTCATGAGTTTCCTAGTCTCCAAATCTGGGAACTTTTCATTGTTTGTAAGCTCGCAATCTTCAAATTTCATCATGAGCATGCGGCCCAGAACCAAACCTTAAAACAAAATTCCATATGGAAGGATCGGGGTTTTGAGTGCACTCTTAGTGGCAACCAAATCCTTGGGTACATTTTCTCTCCCTTTCCGCGGAGGGACATACTTGGGCAATTTTTCTACAGTGCACACCGGCTGGATGTCTTCTTCCATTTCTTCATCTGCCTCTATCTCCTCTACAAAAGCCTAGAGTTCCTCCTCCTCATCATCTGTCTCGAGATTAATACTCTTGCCCTTGTCTTCCATAGAAATTTTACCAAACCACGGATTTCGCGGGGACATGCGGACTAGTCCCGCTCCCTATGTATCCATCTTGGGCCTTGGAGTCTAGGGCGATTTCAGAATTTTTGGTGCATCCCCCACCTGCACCGTAGGGCTCTACGTGGCTTCCTTAGTGGTACGTTCGACAAAACCCACACCTCTCCTAGTATTTTTTATCTCATTCGAGTTGTTTGTAGTTATTTGCGACTTTGGAGGCTCAAACATTGTTTGGCGCTCAACATTGTGGGCTCTATGTAACAGCTCAAATCTCAAACAAAAAAGTGTTGTCTTGTGGCCAGCCTTGGTAGTTTTATAGCATATTTCGAATTTGAATTTGACCGTTCCCCCCATTTCTGAGTCATTAATGAATTCTTGGTGGCAAATCGTACCAAATATAGTTCTGACTTTGTGTCTTAATTGCTCATCGCCTGCTCCTTTTTGTCTTAAATTGGATATCTTGTCATGAATAGTGATGCCAACGGTCACTTCCCAGCCTACCCGTGTGTAAGCACAACCCCTCTACATAGGTGCAACCCTTGTGACATGCCGATCCTGCACACAACCTCCTTTTCAAGCAGATCCCTCAAAGCCTCTTTTATAGTCCCGCACTCTCTTTCAACTGCTTGGAGCGCTGAGACTATGATCCCTATAGCTAGTCAGGTGGTTGCACCACCTGTGTGAGACTTCAATGCACCTTCCAGCCTAGTCTGTGCGTATTCCTCAATTTTCCTCATGACAGTCACCACTGCGCTTTCTCCCTTATGTGGTGCTCTCCCTTGGTTACTTTGTTTGGTAAGATGTGGTCGCGGCCATGGTAGTAGAGTCACAAATTCTCGCTGACAATCTTCTAATGTAGTAGTATGGTTGTCTGTATCTTGTCTTGTCATTCTTAGTTTGTCAAAGAGACATGCTTGTGTGATCTCATTTTCCAGTTTTTTGATCTCCGTGTCCATTAACATGCTTTTCTTCGTCAGTCATACCTGATCTTCTTCGAGTTCGTGAAGCTTAAGGTTCCCTTGCCTAATGGCTTTCTCAATTCACATATGTTTGCCCTCGCATAGCTGCATAATTCCTTCGTGCTGATCCTTTCATACTATCCCAACTGTGGGAGATATTGTGTGAGGATCCCTTTCCTTTAAAATTATGGTCTCGACTCTGCTCCTCTGCTTCGGAATCATTTCCACACTCAAGTTTTTGCACGTGGCCCTATAGGCCCATCAAATCGCTGGCATGCGGAGGTACCAATCAGTTTGTCTCGCCTGGTGAACCTTGTTCAGGACTCTGCATACCTTATTGAATGCTTCCACGTGGAATGTTTGTGGTCTATGTCGCCTTTCATACTATTGCGTCCTGTCCAGATTTTCCATCCCGAGTTTGGGGTGTTCTTGTGTGGGATGCATAACAAATGTCTGTACCCATTGAGACATGTGGGCGTGTAAGTTTCGTCCTTACTGACCGAATCTTGTTTAAAGCTAGGGGCCTCCAAACCATAGGCTCATCATCCTTCTACATCCATGCCAGTCCCCAAAATTTCCTTCATGTGTACCCTACCATCGTGTGAGTGTTGCGTGTAGTGCCCACTTCAATGCATCGAACTGCTACTGTTCCAATATTGCACTTTCAAATTTTCTCAGGAATTCATCCACCATTGTCAATCCATTATATGTCAGTAACTTTCTTGCCTCTATTGTCACGCAACACAGTGATCTAACCATCATGTTGTAATTCAGCGTTGTCACTTCGTGCAATCGATTCTGCCATTGCTCTACTTCTTCGTCTGAATCCGAAGTGCAGGAGCTTTCGCGCTCCCACGAGATCCTCCCATCTACCGTTAGATTCACCCAATCCTTGTCTCGCGTAGCTATCTTGTAAATACAATCAAGATCATCATTGCTATCATTCTCATGCATTGGTTTAGTGTAGCGTGCTCCTTCAGCTAGGTCCAATGGGACTACTATGTGTAGTTACTTTTTCTCGAAGATCATTTTGCGCTTCTTCAGGTTGATGACTCCATTCATATCAGTGGCCCAGTCTATTCCTAACCACGTGAGATAGGGATTGTTGTCATCAACAATCCCTATTACTTCAAAATCTGCATACGCACTTACGCTTTCAATGTCAGTTGTTAGCCCTTGCAACCTTCTCATGGGCAAAATCTTATGTTCGTTCGCCATTCATAATTAAATAGGGGACCATTGTAACATGGGCCTACCCATGCATTCACTTGTTTGCTTCGGTAATAAATTCACGTTCGAACCCAAATCTAGGATTACCTAATCCATTTCATACTCACCAATCTGTGAAGTCAACCTCATTTCCCTTCCATTGTGCAATGCATTCTTCCCCAATTTCTAGAGTACGCATGGTTTTCTTGACCCCGTGCAGCTAGTGATCAGCTCCTATAGCCCTTTAACTGCCTTGCTATGGCACAACAGTTTCTTGCATGTCTCTAGAAAAGTAGTGAGCATTGAAGGATCCATTCCTAGCTCTGGTTGATACTTACTACTGGAAGTGAAGGCCCCCGTGAAGCTCTTTTTGGCTTCCATAAATGTCTCCTTTGTACGTTCTAAGTCAAACTCAAGTCCCTTTGTAGGAGCCTTGCGAAACTAGGTACTTTCCTCTTTCTGATTCCCTATATCCTCTCCCGTGGTTGTACCACTTCTAAGCATCATGTTTACATTTAGGTCCTCTTCGCGTGACTTAGACCTCATCATTTGTATATTCTGAGTCGGAGGAGGCTAGAATACCCCTTTTTCGTGCATCTTTGTGACCAACATAGGACAATCTATTGTTTCATGATCAAACTGAGCAAAATACGAATAGGATATCCTCATCAAGTTGGTACAATTGCGGGCATAGTGCCTTGGTCCTCCGTAATTGTAACAGATTAATTGTCCGTGGCCCCTTCTTGGTCCCATTCCACCTCGTCCTCAACCTTACCCCTGAAATCCAGCGCATTCCACCCCTATGTTTGGGTTGAGGGCTCGCATTTTGGTTGCATCCTATAGGCAGGGGTCTAATCCATCATTAGCTCATAACTGCACCAAGTGCGCTCATTGTGGCCTACCGACCTATAGAAATTACAAAACAATTGTTGGGGTGTCGGCGTATACTTCTGCAACGAGCGACAATTATATGTCGTGTTTCTCTCCTATCTGACAGATCGTGCACCATAAAGCAGGTATCACACTCAACCCTACCTGTGCCTCTAGTATCAACGACATTGGCCCTCCTCCTGCCAAGTAGTTTGTGAACACTAGATAATGATCCTTGTCATGGTCTCGACCTTTGCATTTTATGCACCATACTTCCTCCCACGCCTCTAGCTGCGGTGCCCTATGTTGCTTCAAACTTTGCATTTCTAGACAAAGATTCTATAGTTGCACATGGATTTGTTCAACTCCCAACCCAGGGTCTTGTATCTAGGTCTCATATAATCTCATTGCCATTTCCAACGCTTCGGCCTGGGTAGAAAGATTCTGTTGTGATAACACTATCCTCAAGTGCGGTGTCAGAGATGCTACAAACCATGCACGATGTTGTCCATCTTTCAACATCATATTGGCTTTGCAGATCGTACTCTTCAGCCATTGATCTAGATCCCAGGGAGTCTCACCTGGGAGAATCACGATTTATTTAAACCCGATGATTGATTGTGTTTCTGACTTTGGCCTGCTAAATTCCCTGTTCAACGTGTTTTAGATCTCTGTTATCCCTGTGTTTGGGTGGTCATTAGAGTTCTTGATATACAATGTCAATGCATGATCCTGTAGCACGCTCACCAATGTAGCCTTCTTAATATTGTTGTCTATAACACCTTGTGCTTCCTATACTGCTCTTACCATCAACCAAAATTGGTTCGGATCTTCATTCCATACTCCTTTGAATACTGGTAGCTTTATTGCGCTCACCATACTATAATGTGGAGGTGGAGTGCGTGGAGATGGGGGTGAGGGAGGTGAAGCAGGTGGCGGTGTAGGTGGAGGTGGTAACAACGGAATGCAGTACCTTATCAAGCTGACTGCGCTTCTCAGAGAGACCTTAGCAACCTCTTCCTCACTCTCTCGTGAGGGTGAAAGTAAGGGACTGTTTTATAATTCTTTGCTACCTTTGTATATCCTTCCTCTCCATGTAGTCCCAAACATTAATGTATTTGCATGACCCCTTTTTCACACAATAGCATCATAATCCAAGTATTCAAAGATTTAATATACTTACCTTGCGGTCTCTTGAGCAAGCGTCACTCTGCCTCACTGTAGTTCATAATCATGTCTACTGCAAACTCAGTGATAAACCCCCCTATTATCCGGTCGAGCCAATGGTCCATAGCTCGCATGATCTTATCTTCTGATGCTTCTAGTCTGCACACTAATTCTGAAGTCCACACTATTGTTTTCTCAAGCCTACACCTTCCCTGTCTATCGGCTAACTTTGCAATCCACTCATACAGCTCAGAAGGAAAGGATGCAAAGAAAATATTGTGCATTTTTGTATACACGTAGTGCTCCAACAACTTTTCCTTAGATACTTGTGGAGCTCTATTTTCATGTGTCGTGAACTTGTGAACCTTCTTGTCCAACCACTCTTCAATTTCCTTCTTTGTTGGGTTCCAGTGGCATGACATCAGACATCCCTTATGTAGATCCCTATCCTGGCAATGGAACCATTTTTTGGCTTAGTGGGGCTTGACCTAGGTTCAAAAGTGATTTAGCCAAGCAAATCACGGTACTATTGGCCCTTTCAACAACAATGTGCAGAGTACAGACTGAGGTCTCACCCGAAGTAGTATGGGAGGGTGCTAGAACTAGGTTTCCACGCCCTAGGGATGTTTGATATGAGGTGATTGGTATGTTGTCGAACCTTCGCACTTACTACGCTATGTGCAGCAGCGGGTACCCCGTGCCCTGCGATATTGTCTTCGCGCAGTTCTAGCCGCAGTCCGACCCGTGTTATTTACCCAAGTCTTCCTTAATTAGGTTGTGTTAGCTGATTACTTAGAGTAATTTCGTATATAAGCATTCATACAAGTATTCATCTATTGCGTGCAATAAATAAACAAAGCAAACGTAATGTATAACATCAAAATACGGATTCAAGAACAGATGCACAGAGTAAACTTCTCTTTATTAACTTTCAATCCCAAGTACAAACACGACTCTGCCCTGCGCACTCAGCTGCATGGGTCCACGCACTCAGTTGCGGACTCTACTAAGCCTCTGTGCACTCAGTTGTACAGCCTCTTCCTACTACTATGACCCAGTTCTCTTTAGATTCCACTCTAGCCTCAAACCATGCCTTCACTATTCTCTCTATTCTTCCTTTTCATAGCTCCCTTTACACTTAGAGCTTCACTGTATTTATACAATCCCATGGTCTGCGGACCATGGGTAGGCGAACACAATTTTACATTAAATTACAATATTTTAGGGTAGACAACCCTATGACTCATCCTAGAGTTTGCGCTTCGCGTCCCCAATTTGCGGAGTCTATATAATTGACAAAAACTTGGGCTTTGAGCCCAAAAACCTATTGTAGGGGATCCCATGCCCAACACTCTTGTACTAGCCAATTTGTTTACTAGTAAGTAGGCATCGACATACAGAAGACTATGACCTTATTTCTTCCTCCAGGGACCATGTTTCATGAATTTTCAAACTGGATACTCCTAGAACACAACACCACAATATGAAGGCCATGTTTCATCCAATTTTCATACTAGACCCATCAACAACGTTTAAACTTAAACTACATCGACCAACATTCAGTTAATCTAAACAATCAGATCACTGAGACCAAAACATTTTTCTGAACCCAGGAACCTGCATCATCATTCAAAACCAGTTGTAACCTCAAAAACCATGCATCATACTATATATGCTACTTAAATGAACCGAATGTGCATGTATACAGTACTTCTGTTAATCAAACCTGTGTATACCTTCAAAACTACTACAAACATAAACTTTTGACTCAAGTCTGTACCAACCAACAATATACTAAACATCTACTATCAACTTACAAAGCTTTACACAAGCAACAATAAAGATCACTTCTACAATCAATCAATCAAATATCAAACTCCTTATTCATTCAGTTTTACATTCAAATCTAAGAAAACTTCATTGACAGACAACAATAAAACAGTTGCAATGATCTAATAAATCAGTCATCCTTTAACATCAAGGTTTTCTTTTGCATACGCTACTTACAAGAGTCGAACCAGCATGTATATGCACCTTCACCAAAGCGAACCAGCTTACAGATCTGCAAATTCTTACTTCGTAACTTCACTGCAATTTTGGACTTCAGAAAAACCCAGATAATGATATTTAAAGAATAAAGCAAGTGTATATAATCAAATCTAGCCCAATATCATATCATTAAATAATAAGTCATTTCAGGTCTCATGATCCTGATCCAATATTGAATTCAAGATGCACAAAGTATTTCAGATCAAATCACAATCATAGCCCCTAAAACATAAAATATACTTCATATAGAAGTATTCCTTAGAAAACCATACACTTGCACATAACACTTCATCATATATTCATTACTTCAGTGCTTAGCCCTTGACCTTCTCCTCCTTATATAATTAGATCCTTTGTAAATACCTTGGACCAAAACCACTTAGGGCGAATACCTTGGACCAAATACCTAGGGTCAATACCATAGACCAAATACCTACGGTCAATACCACAGGCCAAATACCTACGGTCAATACCACAGACCAAAACCTTGGTTTTCCAACATGTATGTGCTTTTCTTCCTGTGGGAGTGCGTGTATACGTATACACTCTTTTTGTTCTGTGGCCCAGCATGTATACGTTGTTTTGACAAAATGGACCTATGTATACTTATGAAATTTATTTTCATCAGCCTTTTGAAAATCAAGCTAAAATCTAAAATCTCCTCAACTACATGTAGTTGTAGCTCCCTCTCAAGGGAAACTCACATGGCCTTCTTGTCATCAAATTTGACATCCCTGCAAACCACTTTTGTTCTGATGGTCGGTAGGTACAACCGATAGTTGTGAGTTGTATCAATGTACCCCACAAATATCCCCAACTATATTGTCATCTCAAGCTTCTTCCGCGCATCGTTGGTCACATGGAAATATATCAATGACCCAAAAATCTTGACATGACCCACATCTGGTCTCTTCCCTAAGAAAGCCTCCTCTGGTGTACTCATCCAAAGAATTCGATGAGGGCTTCTATTCTGTAACTAAACAGATGTGCTACATGCCTTGGCTTATAAGTGTAGTGGTAGGCCCTGATCATGTAGCATCACCCGTGCTGCCCCTACAATGCTTCTATTCTTCCTTTCATCCACCCCATTCTGTTGTGGGTTATGGGTTGTTGTCAACTCTCATTTAATCCCTTCTGTTGTACAGATGTTTTTAAAATCATTTGACACATACTCTTCTTTGTTATCACATAGATTATTAAAATCATAATTTATTATCTGATGAATATATGCATATGCAATAGAGTAGCTATCATTTATATGGATGTTTTTTTCCCCTGGAAAAAATTGTAATTTTCATTATATGAAAGAAAATTACATGCTGTATATGCAAGCCACATATGTTGTAGATAAGTCAGAGTTTTTTTCAGCACTTATAGAGTTTCCATAATAGCAAAACCAAAAAGGTTCCTTGATCCATGCAGGGAGCCACATATGATTTAGTTCATCAAAAATCAAAACAAAATTACTCTCAACAAAGAGTACCTATCAAAATAAAGTCTGATAATTTAAAAGGAATTTATGAATATTTACAGATGATAATAACTTGTGATAAATACACAAAGCCAGGCTCCCTGTGAGCCCATTAGACTGAAATATCTATGAATGACTGATGATAGTATTGGTAGTGTGTCTTGTCCCTCTGTTCCTGGATCAACCAGATACCGAGAGGCATGTCTGCCACTTCTTTGGATAAGCTATCTACAGCTGCATTTTGTTCCCTATACATATGATGAAATACAAAGGAGTCAAAAAAAGTGATGAGTCGGTGTGCCTTGTCCAGTATCTGTCTCAGAGAAAAAGCTGAACATAATGATTTTTTATTTAGCCAGTCACATATCACTTTTGAATCTCCAAATAACTAAAAATCTCTGCATTGTTTTCCCAGTGCAAATTGAATGAGGAATTTTGTGGAGGATAGTTCAGCATAGTTGTTTGTGCCTCTTCCCAGGCCCATTTGTAGTTTGAAAAAATAGGAATATATTATGAACAGTAAGGCGTCTCCTCCACAGCCCTGCTTCTATGTAGAGCCATCAAAATATGCCCAAGGGATCTGATGGTTTATGGTTTCAGGAATGATGGTTCTAGGCTGAAAGATGATTTCATCATCGGGGATAGAGCAGTAGCCATTCAGAGTACGGGCCCATATGGATGTCTAGTGGGGTGGTATGTTTTGGAAAATGAGGTTGTTACGAACAATCCAAAGAGCCCAACAGAGGAGTAGAGGGAGAATTCTAGTTTTGGGAGGGGTTGCACTGGTCCAACAGATCATCCAGGCCTCATGAATCATTGCACCCTGCCACCTACAAGGGGATGGCAATGAAAAGGCCAAGTTCCATAGGTCTTTTGTTGCCTTACAATGCAGAAATAGGTGATCCACAATTTTGTTGTTGCTTTTGCACAGGCAGCACCAGAAAGGTCCATGTAGAGTGCGCTTTTGGAGATTGTCCCCAGTTGGGATCTTGTTTTTAAGGATAGTCTACATGAGAAGATGGGTCCTCTGGTGGGGCCTTAAACTTCCATATGTTTCGCCACCAAGACTCGAGAGCCTGGGGCTTGTATTTTTCTGCTAGGATCAGATACCCCTCCTTTGGGGAGTATTTCTGAGACTTTGCATGTGTCCATATTAATTCATCTGCCCCCTCTCGAATTATGATTTTGGCTTCAGTTAAGGTCATTGTGTATCTATTCCATGTCCGTTCCCATTTTTGTGGAATGAGCAGGCGTTGAGCTGATTTCTAGGCTTTTTGAAACATAGTAGAGTGGTCTAGGTTTGCTATTTGATTAATATGAGAAATACTAGCCCCACTGAGCCAGTCATTGAGATTGAGAGGTAGTCTGTGGGAATTTTCGCATCCTATATAGGGATCCTCCCTAATCCTTACTATGCTTCCATCTTGGATTCTCCATGTAAGGCTAGATCTGATAATTTCTATGGATTTTAGCACTGCCTTCCAGATTACAGATATCCCTGAAGTGTTCCTTGAGGGTTGTCTTAGTCAGTCCATTACACTTAAAGGTGCAATATATTTCGAGATGGCCACCCTTGTCCATAAGATATTTGAGGTGATGAGGTGCTAACCCAGTTTTGCTGCTAGTGCTCAGGAGAAATCCTCCACCTTCTTGATTCCCCAACCTCCTCGTTTTTTTGGGATGGATAAGGCGTCCCATTTGGCCCAAGCAAAAATTCTTCCAGATTGAGAGCCTTTCCATAGGAACCTACTACAGAGAGCTTATATCCTTGCAAGAATGCCTCTCAGGATCTAGGCTAGGGTGATCTAGTACACTAAGGTGGCCTCCAGTACTGCTTTTATTAGAGTTAATCTGCCATCCCTTGACAAGTACTTATGATACAAAATGTTCAATGATTTTTCCAGCTTGGCGATTAACTAGATCCAGTATGCTATTTTATAGCCCAAGGGATTGAGCTTGTATCCCAGATAACAAATCCCCTCTTCCATCTTTAGTAGGGTGTAATTGAACTGATGTAGGGCGAAATGAGTCTCCTGGGGTGAGCAACTAAGTGCTATTAAGGTAGACTTGGAGTAGTTAACAATAATTCCAGTGGCGATCTGGAAAAGGGAGAAGGAGTTCTTGAGGGATGTCAGATCTCCTATACTCCCATTCAGGAATATCAAAACATCATCCACAAATAATAAGTGGGTCAGAATACAACCTTCAGAGATTTTGATTCCTTGGAGTCTGCCTCTGGAGTGGTCATCTTTGATGAGCCCGCTAAGACCTTCCATGAAAAGCAGAAAACGTAATGGGGATAAGGGGCATCCCTGTTGAAGACTTCTTTTAGAATGGAAAAAAGGGGAGTTTGCTCCATTTATAATCACACTAAAAGGTATGTTGGTGATACAACTCATAATCCATTTAATGAAAAGAAAGGGGAATCCTATATGAGTTAGAAGCATTCTTATATAGAGCTAGCTTATTCTTTCAAACGCTTTTGAGAGATCCACCTTAAGGATCATACCTTTCAGTTTCTTAGTCTGAAGGGTGTGCAAGACCTCCTACTGTGCCAACTTCCTCATGAATCTACCTATTCTGGAGGAAAGAAACTTGCTCTCGGGCGATATGGGTTGATAAGATAGGCCATAGTCATATGGTAATGGTCTTGGTTATGATTTTATAGATAGATTTACATAATGAAATGGGCCTAAAATCATCAAAGGAGGAGGGGTTGGCAGATTTGGGAATGAGGGCTATAAAGGTAGAGTTGAAGGCTTCCATCATCTTCCTTCACTTCTCGTGGCCTCGACAACCTTGAGGAGATTAGGTCCTAAAGTTTCGAGAAATGCTAGGAAGAACTCCATTGTCCATCTGTCCTATCCTAGGCTCTTATCCCTCTTTAATCCCTTGAGAGTGGCCTCCAGTTCTCCCATCGAGACATCCTTTTCTAGCTCCAAAGCCTCCTCTTTCTCCATGAATATGGGGAAAAGTTGGGCTACTTGAATGATTTATGCAAGGGAGACACTGGTGGGAGCTCTATAAGTCTACTTAAAATGAGAAGTTTCCAAAGTCGAAAGTTGAGGGAAAGAGTTTAAAGGAGTCCCATTCTCATCGTTGAGCTGCCATATAGTGTTAACTGATTTTCTCCCATTTGCAAATTTGTGATAGAATTTCATGTTGTCATCCCCTTCTAGCATCCAGATTGCCCTACTTCTCAGTCTCCATGTCTCTTCTCTGTCTTTCAGGATTTTGCCTCGAGAGGCATATAGAGATGTTAGCTTTTATTTTTGGTCTATTGATGAGAAGACTCCCCCCTTCCCATTCTCATAAGAAGCAATCTCTGCTTCAGTATCCGGGAGGGTTTTGTCATCCTCCAGTCTCTTGTTGTGTGCCCAGATTTTAGAGAATTTCTTCAATTCTTTTAGATTAGACACAAACCCCTCATCAATATTCCCTCCAACATACGAGGGATGGGCCTTCTAGAAAGACTTGAACATATGATTATAGGAAGCCTCTTTTAACTATGAGGAGTTGAATTTGAAGGGGCCCCTAGGCTTTTCAATTCTTCCTCTGATTTTAAAGTAAATAGGAAAAGTATCAGATAGTCCACCTGAGCCTATCCATTGCTTGAGGTTGTATCCTAAGCTGAGTAGGCCTTCCTTGAGAAGGAAACGATCTAATCTTCTGGGTAGGTAAGCTTCCCCAACTCGATTGTTTTTCCAAGTGGGCTATAGTTTTGCTAAAGGGATGTCCACTAGACTGTGCTCATCTAAAATGTTTTCAAAGAACTCTGAAAAAGGATCAGACTAGGCATGGTGATCCCATGATTCAAAGTAGCCTAAGGAAAAGTTTAGTTCCCCTCCCAGAATTAGTTGGTCCTTCCAGAGCATCTTAGAGCTCAAAAGACTATCCCATAAATCCATTCTGAGGTGACAAGGTGTGTATACATTAATTAACATGATCTCTGTGCCTAAATCAGTTAAGAAGAGTTTGCCCCCAAATGTCCTAGGCCACCCCAATAATTTATGAGGTTGATGGTTCGGGCGTTGTAGCATAGGGCTCTTCCACCTGATTGCCTAGAAGAATCAAAGGCCTGGAAAGACTAGTTTAATAGCATCAAGGCAAGTAGAGCGAAGACAACTTCAGCGCTACCCAAGGTTTCTTGAAGGAGAATTACAGCTACAGGGTCTGCCTTTAGAAATATTTGAAAGGATAGTTTCTTATAAAGCCTAGCTAACCCTCTATGGTTTAAAGAGTGGACCTTCATGGGGGGGTGGGTTGGTGGACTTCCAAGGCGTTCAATGCTCTAAGTGCCCTTTGGATAGTAATTTTCCATCCTAAAACTACTTCCTCCCATACTTGCAATTTAGCTTTGGATAGTGATGATGGGCAGCCTTCGAGGAGTTTAAGGGGGAAAGGTGTCTAGTCGAGCCTGATGCCCAGTAGGTCCAAGTCTAGAGCTTTTGCCTTGGAACAGGTCAGGTATCAGGGGGGGGGGCAACCGGCTTCCTGGCCGCAGGACAGGGGAGGGGAGTCCGGGACAGAGGGAGGGATGAAGGAGATGGAGGGGAGGGGAGAGGGGATAGGACATGTCACTGAGGTAGGAGGAAAAATCAAGCCCTTATAGATTTTATTGTTAACTGAAGCAAAGTAAGAGAAATTAATAGGAAGAGTACTGATGTGAGATGAACAGGGGGCTGAAGAGCTCTTACCCGAAGTGCCCACAGCTCTAGCACCTGCCCTTGCCCTAGTGAGTGGTGGATAGGGAAGCCAATGCTGAGTTTTTGCTCGTTTCTTCGAGGCCTCCTTGGGGAGGGCTTCCTTGGCTCCATCAGGGTGAGTAGGTACCTCTATCTCTTTGGGAAGGGGGGTTTGTTCGTGAGCTTGCATGTTCCTAGCCAACGATCCCTTGCCTGTCTCCCCATCCTTGGGATTTTTGTTAAGAGGGCAGTCTCAGAATAGTTGACCAACCTTATGGCACATTCTACAGTGAAAGGGCACCCCTTTGTAATCCAAGATCTATGCTCTAGAGAAATTTCTCCATTATAAGGTAATGAATTCCTACAGACCCTCTCTAGTATCTAGATGGACCAAAATTCTAGCATAGGTCATCATTCTTGTTGTCTGATAAGCTTTGTCGCGGTCCAAGTAGTTGCCAAGGGTATTCCCAATGCACCTGAAAATATCCTCTAACGAGAGCTAGAAGGGAAGACCCGGCAATCTCACCCACAGCAGGTCTGCCCCTAGATTTTCACTCTCTAGATCGAAAAGTGGATTCCACCTACACAGTAGGAATGGAGCCTGCTCAATGCGCCAAACCATTGAGAGAACCTAATTCTTGTGTTTAACCTGTGAAAATCGGAGCACAAACCATCCCTTTACAAATGTTTGCATAAAGGGGAGGTTCGCTAAGTGATGGCCCCATAATTCATCCGTCCACTACTTCAGCCTTGCTGTTGTGTAGTGCCTCCCATGGACTCTACCTACGAGAACCCTATCTATTATTTCCATCATGTCTCCAAGCTGGATTTCCTCTCCCAAGCAAAGGAGTGATTCCCTTTCTCTTGTCTTAACACACTTTTTCTTCTTTACAAGTCGAAACTCTATGTCAAACTTGAACTGTGGAGTGTCACTCGGTGGCGAGGTAGTGGGAGGGTTAGGGTTTGGTGGCTATGAGGAATTCCCCACAGGGAAGGCTCCAATGATCAGGGGGATCTGAGTGAAATTTATTGAGAGTAGCACTATGGAGGTAATAACCACTGGGAGCCCAAGGGAGAGGCCTACATGGGTCAATGGGAGGTACTTAGAGCTTGCAGATAAGGGGAAAGAGCCCAGACTAGAGGAAGAGCCCAAACTAGAGGAAGAGCCAGCTAGGGCGGTACCCTCTATACTAAAAGTAGTGGTTTGTATTGGCTGTGGCTCAAGAGCGAGATGGAACGACGCTAAAACGGGGGAGGGCATAGGATGGTTAGCAGTCCAGGTCAAGGGGCCAAAGAAGGATGGTAGTGATTCAAGCTCCTCTGAAATCTCATTGGTAAAATGGTGTAGATCTGGTGGGTTTGAATGCGGGGTTGTCCAGATGGGGGTACCATCCAATGGGTCCTCCGAGTAATCAACCAATATCTCCATAACCATTCCGACAAAACCACGCTAGTTGCCACCTCAAAAAATTCAGTGCCTATTGCTATTGTGGCTGGGAAGCAAGTGGAGAGTAGGAGAAACAGTGGAGGGAGCAGGGAATATGCTAACTCGTGATGATAAACAACAAGGGGAACAAAACTGGTGTGGTCGTACGAAGACAGAATGGCCCTAGGACTGCACAAAGCTGGTCAAAGAAATGAAAAAACCTTCAGATTATCGACTGTAGGAAACCCTAACCCTTGTTCTGTCGCTTTCTTCATCTCCTCGCTATCGCCATTGCTCCTCCATTAAGTACAAGTTTTTATATTGATGTTATTTGTGCTTTTTGATAATATTAGTTGATTATTCAAATGTGGCCAAGGATTTTTGTGAAGTGAAGTACCCTATTATGCAAGGCCATTTGGAGCTCACTTTGAAACATGCACCATGTACATTGTACTTAATGATCAATGAGTTATTACAATTTTAGGTTCTAGTAATGTTAGTGAAAATTATAATATCTACAATATGTTTTATCATTCTAATATGATTGTTTTAATATTATATGTAAATGATCTCATAATTATAACAAGCTCAAGGAAACTCTTAGAGTTGTGAAAGATAAAGTTGTGAGAGAATTTCAAAAAGAATATTGGATTGATGTACCACATTTTATGTTTGAAATGTGGAAAATCCATGTAAATTTTTCCTTTGACAAGGTAAGTACACAGTTAATTTTCTGAAGACATTTTAGATAATGAACCACAAGCCCATGGATACTCCTATGCTAACAAATAGAAATTCCTTCATTGGTTTAGATTTAAATGTGATTAATCGATCAATGTACAAGTAGTTGATAGATCCTCTCATGCAAGCCTAGGGTTTCAAATTTAGATTAGGTGTGAAGTGAAAATTTGATGACATTTACATATTTTTCATGATTATCATTTTACATTTTATACATATTTCTGAGTGTCAAATTTGTTCATATATTTATACACACATTTTACCATTTCGCCTTATTTTGACTAGTAGGATATGAAGTACAGAAATATTAAATATAAGGGAGAAAATTCATTGAAAAAATGGAGATTAATAACTAAAATTCATGAGAGCATTTAAAAGAATAAAAAAAATATATTTAATTTCATAATTGTTATAGACATATTTGTTGGAAATAATACTGAGAGGGGGGGTGAATCAGTATTATCTAATTCTTTTAATAAATCTTCCTTATTTGTTCTTTGAATTATTTTTGCATGTCAGTACCATAAAATAATGAACATGAACAAAGAAAACAAATAGTCACACCAAAGAACGCAAGATGTAAGGTGGAAACACAATGTGGGTGAAAACCACCTGCTACAATATGTCTCTATCTTCTTTCAAATTAGAAACTCCTTTTACAATGGTTATGTACTGGTGCAGTCCTTTACCAGTACGCAGGCTGCAACCTTTAGAGAGCTACAACTCTCTCTCTCGTTTTCCAGTCTCTCCTGGAAGGGAGCTACAACCCCCTACTTCTTTTCTTACAAGGAACACTTTTCATAAATTTTCAAACTGGGTCCAACAACAACTTTGAAGCTCATAATCAAACAGCCTTCTAAATCACCCAATCATCAGATCCATACATATACAATGATATTATGAGAGTTCTCAACCAGATCTAGTACATCAGATCACATGAAGATAAGTCATTTTAAACCGATCCAATCATCCAACAAAACTGAAGTTAATCATAATCATTCACTCAATCACTGTTGTTATCTGAACATAATACCAGAACCAAACATCACTTCAACAACCCAGATCATAAAAATGATAAACAGAGATTTTAAGAGAAGTAAGCAGCTTCACCCATGTACTGCCTGCTTACAGTACGCACCCTGATCAACTGCTCGCTTGCTTACGTACACACTCTGCTCAACTGTTCACCTTCTTACGTACGCACTGTACTCAACTGCTCACCTGCTTACCTCTCTCTGTGTCCATTGAACTGCTTGCGGACCTCCGCACCTGAAACCCTTCTGTGCCTGCGTATCGGCGCACCTGAAACGCTTCGTTGCAGCGTATATCCGCACTTTTCTTTCATTGTACCTACGTACCTTCGGGCATAGATGATTTCAAGACTTCAAGAATAACCCAGACAGTCATATCTACAAATCTGATCATGCACCGAAGAGATCTCAATCCATCAATAGATTCGCCTTATTTAGATCTAGACATTACACCCAATAGATCATAATATTTCATATCTAGCTCTCATAAGATGTTCAACCCAAAACATGCACAAGCCAAATGATCTCCTTTGCTTTATATAGGAAAGCTCTTCCTTAAATCATGGATCAATACCACGGGCCGACGCCCTAATAACACAAATACCGTCGGCTAAATACCAAAGGTTAAACATAAGAAACCCCACGTGTGCTTTTCTTTGCCTTGAAATGTGTGCACTTGGTGTACGCACCTCCTGAACTGCTGACCTGCATATCAGGCCGCGGTCCCTTCACGGTGTACCTGCGGGTACGTACTTTCTGAACTAATCTCCTGCGTACTTCTTAATTTTCAACATATTGAGAGCCTTGCCATGGGTGTTGCCATCAAGTACAACATCTGTAACATATAGCCATACCAGAAACATAATGCCAACAATCTCCCCCTTTGGACTTGATGGCAACCTCAATACTTCAGCTTCATTCTCCCCCTTTGACATCAAGGGAAAAGGGTTATGCTCCCCATAAGAACATGCTCCCCCTGAATATGAACCAGATCTGCAACGAAGAACCATAATCCACCATGAAAGAGATAGAGACATATTGCAACTACTTCCAAGATCTCCTTCTGCACATCCTTCATAATGCCAACAATGCATTATATGCTCCCCCTGAACCTGTACCATCAATCAGAAGAGGTTCAGCAATAAGATGATGCATCAACAACCCCCAGCTTTTGCCTGAGGTATTCAAAAGTGTCCCTGGGCAATGGTTTGGTGAGTATATCAACAACTTGTTCCTTAGAAGGAACATACTCCAACTTGACCTTCTTTTCAAGCACTTGTTCCCGGAGAAAATGATACTTGATTGGTATGTGCTTGGTTTTTGAATGCATAACAGGATTCTTTGAGATGCTGATTGCACTTGTGTTATCACATAAGATGGGGATAGGTGGTGTACAAGTGATTTGAAAATCCTGCAAAGTCTGCATCATCAAAAGGAGTTGGGTGCAACAAGATGCAACAACAACATATTCCGCTTCAGTTGTAGACAAGGCAATCGAACTCTGTTTCTTGCTGAACCAAGATACCAGTCTGGAACCCATGAAGAACGCACCACCACTTGTGCTTTTCCTGTCATCCACGCTTCCGACCCAATCTGCATCTGTATAAGCATGAAGTGTAAGATCTGTATCTATAGGATACCATAAGCCATAATTTTGAGTCCCTTGAAGATATTTGAAAATTCTCTTCACTGCCTGAAGATGGGTCTCCTTCGGATTTGCCTGAAATATTCCAACTATTCCAACTGCATGCATGATGTCTGGTCAGGTACATGTTAAATAAAGTAAACTTCCAATCATAGATCTGTAGGTTGGTTGATGTACTGCTGCAGATTCATCATTTGCACTGAGGCTACATCCTGTGACCATGGGTGTACATACTGGTTTTGCATCTTCCATGCCATATTTCTTCAAAATCTGTTTGAGATACATGGTTTGAGATAAAAAGATTCCTCCTTCTTTTTGTTGGATTTGCAAACCAAGGAAATATGTCAGTTCTCCTAGCAAGGACATTTCAAATTCTTTCTGCATGACCAAGGCAAAGCTTTGACTCATAGCTTCTTCATTGCTGCCAAAAATAATGTCATCTACATACACACCAAGTATTAGCAATTTGTCATTTTCAACTTTTATATAAAGATTGCTATCTGCTGATCCTTTTGAAAAGCCTTGTTGATGAAGATATTTGTCCAAACGGTAGTACCAAGCCCTTGGAGCTTGTTTGAGACCATAGAGAGCCTTTTTCAATCTACATACAAGATTTGGATCATTTCCAAGAATGAACCCATCTGGCTGTTCAATGTATACTTCTTCTTCCAAGTCTCCATTCAGAAAGGCTGATTTCACGTCCATTTGAAATACTTTGAAGTTTTGAAAACTTGAGAGAGCAAGGAACATTCGGATGGCCTCAAGTCTTGCAACAGGAGCAAAGGTTTCTTCAAAGTCTATTCCTTCTTGCTGCGCATACCCTTTACAAACAAGTCTGGCTTTGTTTCTAATTACGTCTCCATTTTCATTCAATTTATTTTTGAAGACCCATTTTGTTCCGATAACGTTCTTATCCTTTGGTCTAGGAACCAGCTCCCAAGTGTTGTTCTTTTCGATCTGCTCAAGTTCTTCATCCATTGCTTTCACCCGACATTCATCTTTGCTTGCCTCTTTCACATTTTGTGGTTCAGTAGAGGAGAGTAATGCCAAATAGCTTGAAGCTTCTGCAACTGTTCTTCTTGTTTGTACGCCTGCTTCTTTCTGCCCCATAATCTGAGATTCTGGATGATTCTTATGAACATATCTGGATGGAGTCTTTTCTTCTATTCTTGTTTGCTCCTCTAGTTCTTCTTGAGGTTCTTCTTCTTCATCATTCTATTGTTGAGGGTAGCCTTCATCTTCTTCGATATCTTCATGATGTACTTGCCTAGGAATGTATCCCTTTTCATCAACCACTACATCAATGCTGTCAACAATTCTGCCAAGTCTTTTATTGTAGCATTTGTATGCTTTGCTATGTGGAGAGTAACCAAGAAGAATGCCTTCATCTGCTTTAGGTTCAAGTTTGCGAGGCTGCTCATCAGTATTCTTGATATAGTATTTGCTCCCAAAGATTTTGAAGTGCTTTACCGAAGGAGTCCTACCACTCCAGAGCTCATGGGGAGTTTGAGTGCTGTTCACCTGGACATTTGTTTTGTTGAGAATAACAACCGTAACATGTGCAGCTTCACCCCAGAATGTTGCGGGAGTTCCTGAATCATCAAGCATAGCATGAGCCATTTGTTGGACTGTTCTGTTCATTCTTTCCACAACTCCATTTTGCTGAGGAGTTTTAGCTGTAGAGAATTCTCTTCTTATCCCATGTTCTTCACAGAAGTCGAAAAATTCATTTGAGGTAAATTCCCCACCCTTGTCGGATCTAAGGCACTTAATTTTGTGACCTGATTCATTTTCAACCAAGGCTTTGAAGGATTTGAATTTTTCGAATGCTTCATCTTTGTGCTTCATAAGTCCTAACCAGACAAACCTGGAGAAATCGTCAATGAATAATATCAAGTATTCTTCTCTGTTGGAAATAATATTGAGAGGGGGGGTGAATCAGTATTATTAGATCAATAAAACTTTTTCAATGCTCAGAAACATATACGCTACTTCAGTTAAGTGAACCAGCGTGTACACGCTACCGTGTCTAAAGAAACCAGCGTATAACCATAAAACTTATAATTCAGTTAGTTTATCTCCAGTTAAATGCATCAGGACATTATTCATCATATTAAGAGCAAACAGATGCAATATAGCAGAACAGATCATCACACAAAAGCCACACACATGAACACCATGATATAAGGTGGAAACCCAATGTGGGTGAAAACCACCTGCTGCAAGTCGTCTCTATCTTTCTTTAATAAGAACTTCAGTTTACAATATATTGTACTGGTGCAGCCTTATACCAGTATGCAGGCTACAACCTGCAAAAGGCTTCAACCTTCTCTCGTTCTCCAAACTTCCTTGGAAGGGAGCTCCAACCCCCTTTGCTCTTGTACTAGCTAAGATACTAGTACGTAGGTGCTGGCCTACAATCTTCTTTCCTTCAGGTACCACTTTTCATCAATTTTCAGACTGGATACTCCTGAACCACAACATTGCAATCTGAAGACCATGATTCATTCACAAATCATGAAACAACCAATACTAGCATCATCAATCTTTGAATTACTGAACCACTGAAACCCTGTCAAACCCAGTCACCAGAACACAGAGCAGACTACAGAACTCTGCAATAACAGTCAGATCCAGCTGCAACCCAAAAATCAAGCTCCAAAAGATATACGCTACTATAATGAAGGCAACCCGCGTATACACGCGGTTTTACCAAAGACAACCTATGTACAGATCTAAAAATAATTTTTTTATAACTTGCAGCTGTATCAGATTTCAGTTATACCCAGAACATAACATTGCGTCAGTAAGCAGGTCTAGAAACACGCATAACCAACCATATAAAGATAGTTCATTTCAAACCATTTGATCCTGATCTCTCCTTAGATCTAGTTCTCCATTAACCGGTGAGATCTCTCCTTAGCTCAGATCAAGCAATACCTCATCAACCAATAACTTGCATACTGGATCTAATACTTCATCAGATATTCAAGACTTTTTCAGATGCTCTTGCCTAATGATTTCCTTCTCCTTATATAGCCTTAGGCCTTGTTCAATACCAAGATCCAAAACCATAGAAATCCAATACCATCATCTTCAAAACTAGGGATCAACACGTTTGTCGAGACATCAAGGTCCAAAATCATAGGCACAACTTCCAAGGAATAACCGCCGTGGACCAAAGAGAATTTTTCCACATACACGCGCTTTTACTGAATCCAACCAGCGTGTACACACGACTTGATATATAGAGAACCTGCATATATGAACTTTCTTGGCATGCTGTACTAAGATCTGTCCTCTGATTACTTGTACCAACCTCTGAGCACCTATACCAACCTCCGAGAGAGTTGCCATCAAGGACAACACTTGAATCATAATTCCAACAATCTCCCCCTTTGGACTTGATGGCAACCACCACACCAAGTCACTCTCCCCCTTTGACATCAAGGGCAAAGGGTTGTGCTCCCCCTGAGTACATGCTGATATCTTTGCTTGGCTGTGCTGAAACATGCTTCCTCTGACTGTAGGCAAGATCTGCAAAAGATGTTCTTCAAAGGAACCAAGACTTATACACCATAAGGGACCTTCCTATTGATGATGAGTCTTGCTCTAGACTCGAAACGTCGACATAAAAAAAAGAAGATGAACACTGTGGATTATCCGAATCTAATCTCTCAAAAACCACTCCACAGAAACCTGCAATCCAAAGACCTTCCTATTACCAAAAGACTCAATACATACACCCATACTCCCAACCAAGAGGGGATACATCAGAAACAACCAATTATATTACATCATTCATCCCAGGCATAGTGGGGAAACCAACATAGGCCGTTACATGACCTTGACACCATAAAAGAGATATCATAGAAGAGATACATGACATAGAGACAACAAATCTAGTCCAAGACTTATGAAAGTCACAAGCAGCATCTGATACACATCTTTTAGATCAGCAACCAAGATTTTCTTTTGAGCTCCTTCTCCTGAAACCAACAACAGTTGTGTACTAGAACCAAAAGCATCTAAATGCCAACAATGCTTTATGAGACTTTAATCTGCTCCCCCTGAACCTGTGCCTACTGCTCCCCCTGAACCTGTGCCTGAAGAATTCTGGCATACCCATCTCAGACCTTCTCCGACCGGAGTCTACCCTTGCTGTTCAGAACTCCATATACGCGACTTCCTCTGCAGAAAACGGCGTATGCACGTGGATATTCTTTCTGCAACACGCGTACACTATATACGCGACTTTCCCAGCATAATTCGGCGTATATACGCGTATATCCCTTACGTAACTTGCGTATACCAACTTTTCTATAGAACAGATAAGCTTCAACAGCAGGATGAAGCATCAAATACTCCTAGCTTTTGTCTGAGATATTCAAAAGTTTCCCTGGGCAGTGGTTTTGTGAGAATATCAGCAACTTGTTCCTTAGAAGGAACATACTCCAGTTTGATCTTCTGCTCAAGCACTTGTTCCCGAAGAAAATGGTACTTGATTGGTATGTGCTTGGTCTTTGAGTGCATGACTGGATTCTTTGAAATGCTGATTGCACTTGTATTATCACATAGGATAGAAACTGGTGGAGTGCAAGTGATTTGAAAATCCTGCAAGGTCTGCATCATCCAAAGAAGTTGTGTGCAACAAGATGCCGCAGCTACATATTCTGCTTCAGCTGTAGATAAGGCAATCGAACTCTGTTTCTTGCTGAACCAAGATACTAATCTGGAACCCATGAAGAAAGCACCACCACTTGTGCTTTTCCTATCATCCACACTTCCGGCCCAATCTGCATCTGTGTAAGCATGAAGAGTGAGATTTGTATCTCTAGGATACCATAAGACATAGTTTTGGGTCCCTTGAAGATACTTGAAGATTCTTTTGACTGCCTGAAGATGAGTTTCCTTTGGGTTGGCTTGAAATCTTCCAACAATTCCTACTGCATGCATAATATCTGGTCGGGTACCTGTCAAATAAAGCAAACTCCCAATCATGGATCTATAAGTTGGTTGATGAACTGCTGCTGACTCATCATTTGCACTGAGGCTGCATCCTGTAACCATGGGTGTACATACTGGCTTTGATTCTTCCATGCCATACTTCTTCAAGATCTGCTTGAGGTACTTGGTTTGAGACAAGAAGATGCCTCCTTCATTTTGTTGGATTTGCAATCCAAGGAAGTATGTCAATTCTCCAAGTAATGACATTTCGAATTCTTTCTGCATAACCAAGGCAAAGTTTTGACTCATAGTCTCTTCATTGCTGCCAAAGATAATATCATCTACATAAACAACAAGTATTAGCAATTTGTTATTTTCAACTTTTATATAGAGGTTGCTATCTACTGATCCTTTTGAAAAGCCTTGTTGGTGAAGATATTTGTCCAACCGATAGTACCAAGCCCTTGGAGCTTGTTTGAGACCATAGAGGGCCTTTTTCAATCTGCATACTAGGTTTAGATCATTCCCAAGAATGAAACCATCTGGCTGTTCAATATATACTTCTTCTTCTAAGTCTCCATTCAGAAAGGCTGATTTCACGTCCATTTGAAATACCTTGAAGTTATGAAAGCTTGAGAGAGCAAGGAACATTCGGATGGCCTCAAGTCTTGCAACAGGAGCAAAGGGCTCTTCAAAATCTATTCCTTCTTGCTGCGCATACCCTTTACAAACAAGTCTGGCCTTGTTTCTAATTACTTCTCCATTTTCATTCAATTTATTTTTGAAGACCCATTTAGTCCCTATGACATTTTTATCTTTTGGTCTAGGAACCAATTCCCAAGTATTGTTCTTTTCGATCTGCTCAAGTTCTTCATCCATTGCTTTGACCCAACATTCATCTTTACATGCCTCTTTCACATTTTGTGGTTCAGTAGAAGAGAGTAATGCCAAATAGCTTGAAGCTTCTGCAATTCTTCTTCTTGTTTGTATTCCTACTTCTTTCTGCCACACAATCTGAGATTCTGGATGATTCTTTTGAACATATCTGGATGGAGTCTTCTCTTCTATTCTTGTCTGCTCCTCTGGTTCTTCTTGAGGTTCTTCTTCTTCTTGAGATTCTTCTTCTTCATCATTCTGCCTTTGAGGGTAGCCTTCATCTTCTTCAATGTCTTCATGATGAACTTGCCTAGGAATATATCCCTTCTCATCAACCACTACATCAATGTTGTCAACAATTCTACCAAGTCTTTTGTTGTAGCACTTGTATGCTTTGCTATGTGGAGAATAACCAAGAAGAATGCCTTCATCTGCCCTTGGTTCAAGTTTTCCAAGTTGCTCATCAGTATTCTTAATATAACACTTGCTCCCAAAGATTTTTAAATGCTTCACCGAAGGAGTCTCACCACTCCAGAGCTCATGAGGTGTTTGAGTGCTGTTTACTTGGACATTTGTTTTGTTAAGAATAATAACCGCAGCATGTGCAGCCTCACCCCAGAAGGTTGCGGGAGTACCTGATTCATCAAGCATAGCACGAGCCATTTGTTGTATTGTTCTGTTCATTCTTTCCACAACCCCATTTTGCTGAGGAGTTCGAGCTGTGGAGAATTCTCTTCTTATCCCATGTTCTTCACAGAAATCGAAAAATTCGTTTGAGGTAAACTCCCCACCTCTGTCAGATCTGAGGCACTTAATTTTGTGTCCTGATTCATTTTCAACCAAGGCTTTGAAGGATTTGAATTTTTCGAATGCTTCATCCTTGTGCTTCATAAGCCCTAACCAGACAAACCTGGAGAAATCGTCAATGAATAATATCAAATATTCTTCTCCTCGAGGTGTCCTTTTCCTAAATGGACCACATACATCTGTATGGACTAGCTCAAGAGGTATGCTGGTTGATCCTTCCTTCTCTGGAAAGTTAGTTCTGGTTTGCTTTCCAAACTGACAAGATTTGCATATAGTGTTGTCTAGAATTTTGATATTTGCATGCTTTCCTTATTTGTGAAAAGCTTAGATGCCCCAACCTTCGATGCCATAGCCAGTGTTCATCATCCTTGCTCAAATAGCATTGTTGTGGTCCTTCTTCAAATATGTATAGATTATTTGGAGTCCTTCTTCCTTTGATCACTGTTTTACCTGTATCAAGATCACGAACACAACATCCGTTTGATCTAAATATTACTTCTGTTCCTTGATCGCACATCTGACTGACACTCAGAAGATTATGCTTCAATCCATCAACATACAAAACATTTCCAGCTTTGACCTTCTCTTTCAATGGAGCAACACCTTTTCCTTTTATAGCTGCAGAGATATCGTTTCCAAAAGAAACTTTCTTCCCCTTTTCTAATGCGGTATATGACTCAAGCTTTTCTTTGTCCCCTGTCATATGCTTCGAAAATCCGCTGTCAATGTACCATAGACTTTCTTGACCTTCTGCATAAAAGGCTATCCCACATCTTTCTGGTTGCGGTTCCTTTATTCTCCATGTTCTGACATTTGAGGTTTGTTCCTTCTGAGTTGTCTTCCGGAACCTGCTCCTGCATTCAGAGTCTTCATGACCAAAGTTATTACAAATAGAGCATTCAACTTCATTTTCAAGAACCGAAAAGTTGTTATAAGTCCTTTTCATGGTTCCAGTCATTCTGCCTTGCTTTTGAGCTTCTCTAGTCATGATTGTCTTGTAGGCAACACATTGAGCTGCTTTGTGACCGAAGTTATGGCAAGAAAAGCATTTTCCATTAAAGAAACTTCTGCGATAATCAGATCTATCATCTAACCGATTGTAGCTTCTATTCACATTCATTCTTGGAGCAAATTGGGAAGATTTTACCTGGGGCTGATTGTAGCTTTTGTTTGTCCTTAAGGCAGTTTGTCCCCAAATTTCTTGATGGTCTTTATTTGTTCTTGAGGTAAACTGTCCCTGATTCACCTGATGACTTTTATTTGGCCTTTGCTCGCTTCTCCTTGCTACATCAAGATAGCTTTTAGAGGTAGAGGCTTGAGATGTTTCTCCATTATATCCAAGACCTGTCTTGATCAGAGGAGATCGCTGCACATTGATAATCTCATCCAAGGTTTCAGATCCTTTAACAAATTTAAGATTAATCGCTTTTGTTTTCTCAATCTCCTTTCTAAGACAGACAATCTCACATTCCAATTTTTCAAGATGTTTTTCCTTTTCAGCTAGTTGACATTGTAGAGAATCAATAATAGCACTCTTCTCTTCTAAACAAACTTTGAGATCTTTCATCTCTTCATAAAAGCCTTCTACATCTATAGCATCCATATAGTCATCATCTTCAAAAGCCATTAACAATTTATATCTATTACCTTGTTCATCTTCATCACTATTTGAAAGACCATCACTATCTTCATGAGTGTAATAGCTTTTCTTCTTTTCATTTTGTTTCTTGTTCCATTTAACAGGTTCCTTTCCCTTGTCATTCTTGTTTTTGTGAGGACATCTGGCAGTATAATGACCTACTCTTCCACAAGTAAAGCATTTAAAAGGTAACTTACCTCTGAACCTTCCAGAACCCCTTTGAAGATTTCTGACAAAATTTGATTCCTCTTCTTCATCTTCTGGCACATGACTTGCTTCATAATACTCTCCTTTGCCTGAAGCCTTGAAGGTAGCTTCTCTTCTGTCTGATGGACCTCCCTTTCTCATTTCATAAGCGGTTAGAATCTCGTGAAGCTGAGACATAGTAAGAATTTGCAGATTTTCCTTTTCTTCTATGGCAGACACTTTAGATTCAAACTTGGGGGACAAAGATCTTAGAACCTTTTCAACCACAATAGCCTCTTTTATTTCTTCACCCAAGTTTTTCATGCAATTAACAATCTCATCAACCCTAAGGAAATAGTTAGCCACACTTTCATCATTATACATTCTGAGAGTCTCATACTTAATCCTGAGAGTTTGAAGTTTAGCACGCTTTACCTGTTCATCTCCTTCATAGCTCGTGACAATTTTGTCCCATATTTCTTTTGCAGATTTATAGTGCATTACCTTCATGAATTCTGATTGAGATATACATCCCAATAGAGTATTGACTGCTTTCGCATTTGTTTCATATTTCTTTTTCTCGGCTGCATCTGTAGGAGTAGCTGAAGGAAAAGTGTAGCCTGTCTCTACGATGTCCCAGACTTCTGTACCAAGAGATTGAAGATAGGCAGTAACTCTTACCTTCCAATAATTGAAGTTTGTCCCATCAAAAACCGGTGGCCTGATTGATGCTTCTCTCTCGTAGTTGCTCATGATGAACGATCTACCTTCAAGCGATCAAGCTTCTCTGAAGGACCGGCTCTGATACCAATTGTTGGAAATAATACTGAGAGGGGGGGTGAATTAGTATTATCAGATCAATAAAACTTTTTCAATGCTCAGAAACATATACGCTACTTCATTTAAGTGAACCAGCGTGTACACGCTACTGTGTCTAAAGAAACCAGCGTATAACCATAAAACTTATAATTCAGTTAGTTTATCTCCAGTTAAATGCATCAGGACATTATTCATCATATTAAGAGTAAACAGATGCAATATAGCAGAACAAATCATCACACAAAAGCCACACACATGAACACCATGATATAAGGTGGAAACCCAATGTGGGTGAAAACCACCTGCTGCAAGTCGTCTCTATCTTTCTTTAATAAGAACTTCAGTTTACAATATATTGTACTGGTGCAGCCTTATACCAGTACACAGGCTACAACCTGCAGAAGGCTTCAACCTTCTCTCGTTCTCCAAACTTCCTTGGAAGGGAGCTCCAACCCCCTTTGCTCTTGTACTAGCTAAGATACTAGTACGTAGGTGCTGGCCTACAATCTTCTTTCCTTCAGGTACCACTTTTCATCAATTTTCAGACTGGATACTCCTGAACCACAACATTGCAATCTGAAGACCATGATTCATTTACAAATCATGAAACAACCAATACTAGCATCATCAATCTTTGAATTACTGAACCACTGAAACCCTGTCAAACCCAGTCACTAGAACACAGAGCAGACTACAGAACTCTGCAATAACAATCAGATCCAGCTGCAACCCAAAAATCAAGCTCCAAAAGATATACGCTACTATAATGAAGGCAACCCGCGTATACACGCGGTTTTACCAAAGACAACCTGCGTATAGATCTAAAAATAATTTTTTTATAACTTGCAGCTGTATCAGATTTCAGTTATACCCAGAACATAACATTGCGTCAATAAGCAGGTCTAGAAATACCCATAACCAACCATATAAAGATAGTTCATTTCAAACCATTTGATCCCGATCTCTCCTTAGATCTAGTTCTCCATTAACCGGTGAGATCTCTCCTTAGCTCAGATCAAGCAATACCTCATCAACCAATAACCTGCATACTGGATCTAATACTTCATCAGATATTCAAGACTTTTTCAGATGCTCTTGCCTAATGATTTCCTTCTCCTTATATAGCCTTAGGCCTTGTTCAATACCAAGAGCCAAAACCATAGAAATACAATACCATCATCTTCAAAAAACTAGGGATCAACACGTTCGTCGAGACATCAAGGTCCAAAATCATAGGCACAACTTCCAAGGAATAACCGCCGTGGACCAAAGAGAAGTTTTCCACATACACGCGCTTTTACTGAAGCGAACCAGCGTGTACACGCGACTTGAGATATAGAGAACCTGCGTATATGAACTTTCTTGGCATGCTGTACTAAGATCTGTCCTCTGATTACTTGTACCAACCTCTGAGCACATGTACCAACCTCTGAGAGAGTTGCCATCAAGGACAACACTTGAATCATAATGCCAACATTCTCCTCGAGGTGTTCTTTTCCTGAAAGGACGGCATGCATCTGTATGTACTAGCTCAAGAGGTATGCTAGCTGATCCTTCTTTCTCTGGAAAGTTAGTTCTGGTTTGTTTTCCAAATTGACATGATTTGCATACGGTGTTGTCAGGAATTTTGATATCTGGAAGATCGCGAACTGCCTGATATTTGCATGCTTCCCTTATTTGTGAAAATCTTAGATGTCCCAACAGATAGCATTGTTGTTGTCCTTCTTCAAATATGTACAGATTATTTGGAGTTCTTTTGCCTTTGATCACTGTTTTACCTGTATCAAGGTCACGAACAAGACATCCATTTGATCTGAATATAACCTCGGTTCTTTGATCACACATCTGGCTGACACTTAGAAGATTATGCTTCAATCCATCAACATACAAAACATTTCCAGCCTTGACCTTTTCTTTTAACTGAGCAATGCCTTTTCCTTTTATAGTTGCAGGAGTATCATTTCCAAACGAAACTTTATTTCTTTTTCTAGAGCAGAATATGACTCAAGTTTTTCTTTATCACCTGTCATATGCTTCAAACAACCACTGTCAATGTACCATAGATTTTCATGTCCCTCTGCATAAAATGCTATCCCACATCTTTCTATTTGTGGTTCCTTTATTCTCCATGTTTTGGTGTTTGAGGCTTGTTCCTTTTTCTGCTGAAACTTGCTCCTGCATTCAGAGTCTTCATGACCAAATTTATTGCAAATAGAACATTCAACTTCTTTTTCAAGAACCGAAAAATTGTTATAGGTCCTTTTCGTAATCCCAATCATACTTCTTTGTTTTTGAGCTTCCCTAGTCATGATCGTTTTATATGCAACACATTGAGCTACTTTGTGACCAAAGTTATGGCAAGAAAAGCATTGTCCATTGAAGAAACTTCTGCGGTTATTGAATCTACCAGCCAATTGATTGTAATTTCTATTGTCATCTATTCTTGAACCAAATTGAGAATATTTTACATGTGGCTGGTTGTAGTTTTTTTTCACCCTTAAGATGGATTGCCCCTGATAGTTTCTATTTGCAATTCGTCCCTGCTTTACTTGATGGTCTTCATTGTGCTTTTGCTCATTTCTTCTTGCTGCATCAAGATAACTTCTTGAGGTGGATGCTTGAGAAGTTTCTCCATTATAGCCCAGACCTGTTTTGTTTAGTGGAGACTGCTGCACATTGATAATCTCATCCAAAGTTTCAGATCCTTTGACGAACTTAAGGTTAATAGCTTTTGTTTTCTCAATCTCTTTTCTAAGACCAACAATTTCACCTTCTAATTTTTCAAGATGTTTTTCATTTTCATCAATTTGAAATTGTAGAGTATCAATGATCATATTCTTTTCTTCTATACATCTCTTGAGTCTTGTAATTTCTTCATAAAGGTTATCCACATCTATAGCATCCATATAATCATCATTTTCAAATGCCATTAACAATTTATATTCATTACCTCGTTCATCTTCATCACTGTTTGATAGACCATCACTATCTTCATGAGTGTAGTAGCTTTTCTTATTTGCACTCTGTTTCTTGTTCCATCTAGCAGGTTCCTTTCCTTTATCCTTATAAGGACATTTTGCAGCATAATGACCTACTCTTCCACAAGCAAAGCATTTAAAAGGTAACTTACCTCTGAACCTTCCAGAACCCCTTTGAAGATTTCTGACAAAATTTGATTCTTCTTCCTCTTCTTCTGGGACGTGGCTTGCCTCATAATAATCTCCTTTGTCTGATCCCTTGAAAGCAACTTCTCTTCTGTCTGATGGACCTCCCTTTCTCATTTCATAAGCAGTTAGAATTCCATGTAGCTGAGACATAGTAAGAATTTGTAGATTTTCCTTTTCTTCTATTGCAGATACTTTAGATTCAAACTTGGGGGACAATGATCTTAGAACCTTTTCAACCACAACAACCTCTTTTATTTCTTCACCCAAATTTTTCATACAATTAACAATCTCATCTACCCGAAGAAAATAGTTAGCCACACTTTCATCATTATACATCTTGAGAGTCTCATACTGAATCCTGAGAGTTTGAAGTTTAGCACGCTTTACCTATTCATCTCCTTCATAGCTCGTGACAATTTTGTCCCATATTTCTTTTGCGGATTTATAGTGCATTACCTTCATGAATTCCGATTGGGATATACATCCTAATAGGGTGCTGATTGCTTTCGCATTTGTTTCATACTTCTTTTTCTCGGCTGCATCTGTAGGAGTAGCTGAAGGAAAAGTGTAGCCTGTCTCTACGATGTCCCAAACTTCTGTACCAAGAGATTGAAGATAGGGAGTAACTCTTACCTTCCAATAATTGAAGTTTGTCCCATCAAAAACCGGTGGCCTGATTGATGCTTCTCTCTCGTATTTGCTCATGATGAACGATCTACCTTCAAGTGATCAAGCTTCTCTGAAGGACCTACTCTGATACCAATTGTTGGAAATAATACTGAGAGGGGGGGTGAATCAGTATTATCTAATTCTTTTAATAAATCTTCCTTATTTGTTCTTTGAATTATTTTTGCATGTCAGTACCATAAAATAATGAACATGAACAAAGAAAACAGATAGTCACACCAAAGAACACAAGATGTAAGGTGGAAACCCAATGTGGGTGAAAACCACCTGCTGCAATATGTCTCTATCTTCTTTCAAATTAGAAACTCCTTTTACAATGGTTATGTACTGGTGCAGTCCTTTACCAGTACGCAGGTTGCAACCTGCAGAGAGCTACAACTCTCTCTCTCATTTTCCAGTCTCTCCTGGAAGGGAGCTACAACCCCCTACTTCTTTTCTTACAAGGACCACTTTTCATAAATTTTCAAACTGGGTCCAACAACTACTTTGAAGCTCATAATCAAACAGCCTTCTGAATCACCCAATCATCAGATCCATACATATAAAATGATATTATGAGATTTATCAACCGGATCTAATACATCAGATCACATGAAGATAAGTCATTTTAAACCGATCCAATCATCCAACAAAACTGAAGTTAATAATAATCATTCACTCAATCACTGTTGTTATCTGAACATAATACCAGAACCAAACATCACTTCAACAACCCAGATCATAAAAATGATAAACAAAGATTTTAAGAGAAGTAAGCAGCTTCACCCATGTATTGCCTGCTTACAGTACGCACCTTGCTCAACTGCTCGCCTGCTTATGTACACACTCTGCTCAACTGCTCACCTTCTTATGTATGCACTGTACTCAACTGCTCACCTGCTTACCTCGCTCTGTGTCCATTGAACTGCCTGCGGACCTCCGCACCTGCAACCCTTATGTGCCTGTGTACCGGCGCACCTGAAACGCTTCGTTCCAGCGTATATCCGCACTTTTCTTTCACTGTACCTGTGTACCTTCGGGAATAGATGATTTCAAGACTTCAAGAATAACCCAGACATTCAGATCTATAGATCTGATCATGCGACGAAGAGATCTCGATCCATCAATAGATTCGCCTTATTTAGATCTAGACATTACTCCCAAGAGATCATAATATTTCAGATCTAGCTCTCATAAGATGTTCAACCCAAAACATGCACAAGCCAAATGATCTCCTTTGCTTTATATAGGAAAGCTCTTCCTTAAATCATGGATCAATACCACAGGCCGACACCATAATAACACAAATACCGCCGGCTAAATACCAAAGGTTAAACATAAGAAACCCCACGTGTGCTTTTCTTTGCCTTGAAATGTGTGCACTGGGGGTACGCACCTCCTGAACTGCTGACCTACGTATCAGGTCGCAGTCCCTTCACAGTGTACCTACGGGTACGCACTTTCTGAACTAATCTCTTGCGTACTTCTTAATTTTCAACATATTGAGAGCCTTGCCATGGGTGTTGCCATCAAGTACAACATCTGTAACATATAGCCATACCAGAAACATAATGCCAACAATATTTGGGCACTGCAACCCCAATCACATATGTTGATAAACCAAGCGCTCTTAAACCCCTAAAAGTGTTGTTTTACACCCTAAAGGATCATGGTCAACTAATTACATCATTTCCTAGAAATTCCACATGAAGAACCACTCAGAACTAGCCAAAACTGGACCATATAGACTGCTCCATGGTTAGGGTGCGATGCATACTGGTTTTTCCACTAGCCAGGTGCGATGCATACTGAAAGAGCCTTCTATGGGGTGCGATGGGCGAGAGTAGACAAATGGTAGAGACAATTTGCTTAGTGGAAACCCAGAGAATCTTCTAGAAACTTCTCATATGACACTTGCCTCTTTGAATTCGCCCAAGGATGAGTAAGAGATGATGAAATCTCCAAGTGGAACCAGGAACTATCAGTGAAATGACACTAATCAAAAACCCAGAAACTGACACACCCCACTGCAAATATCTATAAATGGATCCCTCATCTGAGAGATCTAGAGGCTGAATTTTGTAATTTGTAAGTTTTGTTGGTTTCTCTTTGAGAAGAAACATTGTATTGTTGGGTGATCTTGCTTTTCATGAGGTGAAGAGGGCTTTCATGCTGGGAGGATGATGCTAGATTAGATAGCTAGGTTGTAATCCTCTCTTCTACTTGTATTATAAATAAAGTTCTTTGATTTTTCCTCCATATAATTGTGTATTTTTTAATCTTGTTATTTGTGGATGCAATTGTATGGTTAATGTATTTCTGATTCTACATTGTTTATGATATCATAGATCAAGATGCTTTGATAGTGTGTTGTTGCTTTGTCTTTACAGGTATTCTCTAAAGCAGGACAAGTAGGAGAAGAGTGGCAAGCTCTATCAAGGGAGAGAGGAAACAAGCAAGGAGCCAAGCGAAAGATACAGGTTGGTCCCCTTTTCTTCTCTCTTATCTATCATACATAAAGGAAAACTTGAAGCACTTTGAATTATTTGTTTCTAAGATAGCTACCCATCTTAATGGGACTAGCAGATCAAAAAGACACTAGTTTTCCTGGAAACAAAATGGAGACTCCACTAGGGAGAAAATAGTTTGTTTGTTTGTTACTATTGCTTGCTTTATAAATTATAGACAGAGCCTGATGTTAGCCCAGTTAGCCTTCAAACTACCCTTGCTACGCAATTGCAAAGTAGTTCAATGCTACTTCAGTCAATCTCCAGGTTGGTTTATGAACTGAACCTCTGACTTGCTAACATCCTAAGTGCCCTTGTGGTATCTCAATAACCTCATAAGATCATATCCCTATACTTTGTTTTTATTGTCTATCATAGCTCAGCCTAAATCACTGAACTTAGCTGCAACTTTTGAGTGAAAACTAAACTCAGTTTCGTTCCCTGGTCCATCACACTATCTGTAACTAGCGGCTTGGATGCGTCGCAGCTCCCATGTGTTGCAGGTGAGATGCATCCTTGTTTCCCTTAAGGACAGGTGTGATGAATGAATGATACTACTTCCTTCTACGGAATTTGGTTTTTTCTTCCTTGTTTTCAGCTCTATTCATTAGTTTTGCTGCTTATGATCAGTATATCATTGCTGAAGCCTTCTTCCTTTACATTATTCAGCCTCCATTAATCAGTTCTATGAATGTTTTTTTATGTATTTTTCATCATTTACAGTCCTCCTTTGTCAAAAGCAGCTTAATCGAACTGTCATTTTTTATGAAAAGAAGTGTTGTAATTGTCATTTTGAGGTGAAAAGAAGAGTGTCGTAAAGTCTTCCTCTTCTACATAGTCGATTATACTTTTTCCATTGTATTTGATTTGAATTATCAATATTTGAAGTGTTGAAAGTAGTTTTCCATTCGAAATTGAAAGTGTCATTTTAGTCTTCCTTCCGTTTTGAAAAGAAATCGTTAAAGTGTTGCTTTGAAGAAAATAGTTCCGATCTATACTTAGTTTTCTTTTTGGCATTCTCACATTAAGGGAATAGAAAAATAAATACATGCATGTACATTTGCATTTAGACTGCATACAAAAAATGATTTAGGGAAAGTGCACTTAGTGTGTGCTCTCTACTCTCTATTGAAAGAATCGAACTCTTCTTTCCTTAGTAGCTAGGATTTTCATTGCTAAAAGAAAACAAATGATTGTTTATCATTTTAGATTGCATATTTAGGAATTTTACATCTACATCACGAAACAAACATTGAAAGACAAACTTCTAAAAAAGATCAACTCTAAAATAAACCTCAATGAACATAAATATGATTTGGAACCTAACACACAACATCTAGAAGTCTAGGCTAGAGACGTATTATGGCATCGTAAAACTTGGTAGCTATTGTTTTCATCGAAGGTTGGGTGATTCCTCCTCTTTGATAAGACAAGTGCTAGTATGGACTTGTGCTCCTGTACCGTCGAGTATATATTGGGAGACAACAATAGGCTGATATCCTTTATCCTTAGGAATCTGTGTCTTCCACCCTATAAATCGCAGTGCACTAAACACAGCATTCGGGAAGATTGACTGCCATATGTAAAATCCTTGGTAATTTCTATTTGATTTACCACCAAGGTGTATATTGCAATTTTTTGATTGGTTTGGTAATCCCTCTGTCTAGATTTCTAGAGTAGTCACTTTTGTTTTTTTTCGACTCCGTAAAAGAAAAGGTCCATCTGAGCACTTGTCACTTCAAGCTCATTAAAAATCGAAGGCGACTAGAGTCATCTTTAGCTTTTTATTGACTTCTAAAAATTGAAAAAGCAAAGTTATGTCAAAGCATCATAAAATTCATTTAATTTCGAATAAAATTTTGCCCTTTTTTAATTTTGATTTGATCAAGTAATCCGCAATCGTGGAAGAAAGTCAATAAAAAACCCATCATTCGATGAGGCTAGCCAGTCAACTATCTTTGACTCTGGAAACGAAACCATTCCAGGTGAAACGGTCTCGTTTAAATGAGTCCACCTCTCTCGGTTTATTTGAAACTTGTGTTTCAACATCATCAGAGACTACAGTTACTCCAATCATTTCTGGTACATCTGCCTTTATAGAAGAAGTTTTTCAGTTACAAGAGGACATTAGAACTGATCCTAGTGTAATGGTAGATGCCTCTATACCTGAAACAACTCCATCTAGAGCTGATCTAGAAACTGAAATTCGCTCACCTGAACATTTGGGAGTTGAATTTCAGAATTCAGAAGGTGTCACCCCTCCAGTATCTATCGTTGCTGAAACTATACCTTCCTTGGCCCAAGAAATATTTTACGGACCTGACAGTCTACCACTTCCACCTGGAATGATTGCTATAGAATAAGTTGTAGAGGATCTTCAATCCAACACTCCATTGCATTTTCGATCTGGGATCCACTTATATCCTTCTATTCCCGAAGTTATTTCTTTCAATCATCCTTCATCGCAAGTTCCTATCGAATCACTAGGAAATATTTTGGATAGACTAAATATGTTTGAATAACCATCAACATCTAGGACTGTGTCATCTGATACAGTCGTGGTAGAACTTCCTACTACCACTCCTATGATGTTTGCCGGTATACCATCTGTCTCAACTAGTTATCAATCACTAGATGGAGTCCACCCAGGGACTGTTTCAACGACATGGTTTGTTCCCATTGGTTCCTTCAGAATCCTGTCTAGCATTTCTTATGTTGAAGCTCAGCAAATTGATCCCGCATACCAATTTCAATTTGGGTAGCCCAGTCTTCAAAGACCCATCTATCCTTTGAGCACTAGATTACCACCATAGGGGGGGCAGTATGCTTTTTCATTGTTCCCTCCTGGAGAACAACATATGACAGCTCACAACAAAATTCAAGACAAACTAGAATTACATCCGATGGTTGGATACCAATACTGCCTCAACAACCAAGGCTTGTATATTCAATGCAACCAACCCAACCTGTGTTGAATATTACTACTATACCTGCTATTGTGACTATGTCGCAAGTACAAGCACAGCCTGTTGTATTTCAACCTAAAATTTCTCAGGTTGCAGTACAACAACCTCTTGTCTGTACGACTTTGTTACAATCTTAGATTAGTGCTTCCTTAATCGGAACAACTCGGGCTCAAACAGGTGTTATGACTCCGCATCTTGGTCAATCATCCAGTATTGTGCAATAGCAAATGGTTCAACAACCATGGCTGGTGCAATACCAACAACCCCAATTCCAACAAGTTTACCGAGGACCTGAGCAACAAGGCAGTTTAGGTAATGGACAACCTCATTTTCAAAATGGTTATCAACAACCATCCTATACTGGTTATGTTCATCAACCTTATCAAGGTTACCAACATCAGATAAATTATGTTGGTATGCAAAGACCCACTGCTCAGGCGATCCCATCTTATCCTGGGTATGCTTCGCCAAACCTGAATCAATGGTTTCTCTTTGTAGCAACTTTAGAATTACTAAATTTGAACCTGTTAACAAATGATCCAATTGCTTACACCCCCTTGGTGGCCAGTAATTCCTCATAAACTTCCCTCAAGTATTCCTAAATTCAATGGAAATCTGGGCGAAGATCCATCAAATCATGTAATGACCTTTCATTTGTGGCGTTCATCCAACATCCTCAATGATTATTCGATTAGGCTTCGCCTTTCTCAGCAAACACTAACTGGTCTAGTAGCGAAACTTCATTCGATAACTTCATTCGATAACTTCAGCACCCTTGCCACTACCTTTTTAACCCAATTTCATCTACCCATAAAGTACGAAACAAGAATAGAACTCCTTACCAACTTGAAATAGACAACAACCACTCACATATCTGATCATATTCATGAGTGGCGATGTCGTCATCGAATGGTAAAGACATATGTTCCTGATTAGTTTCTAGCTAAGTGGTTTATTAAGTCATTATTACCTTCTATTATAGAAAATGTGGCGAAAGGAGGAGTTGTCACTGAAAAGAAAGTCATTGCTCGCGCGCAATATTTAGACTTGTTCTATACTCAGTCTGGCATGCTCTATGACAAAATCCCTGACACTCCTAGACCAGAATTTTTTATTCCTCCACCTCCTAAATAAAACACAGACTCTCATGCCGATGATGGCATGATTGGTACCTGAAGTACACAAACTGCAAAGGCTCAAACTGGTAAAACCCTTGTAGTTTCTAGTAAAAAATCAAATGACAAACTTCCTACCTCGAAGGTTAATGTGGTGTCATCCGACAAAGGCAAAGAACTGAAGAACCCTTGGGGTAAGAAGAAAGGGGAAAAAAAAAAGAAGAAACAAGAACATTCAACTCCTGAAAAATCTTCTGAAAACACTGCTGGGCAGAAGAAACCTAATCAACCATGTTTCAGATGTAATGAGGACCATTATACAAAAAATTGTCTACATCGAGTATAGGTCAAGAAATTTTTAAAAACTTCAAGTGCCTCATCAATATTGATTGATCCATTTCCAAACCAAGAAATTAATTTGGTTGCTATCAATAATGCTTCCCCATACCAAGTGCTTATGTTATCCATACCCAAGGAGTAAAATGATGCTTTGATATCTACAAGGAATAAATATTGCAGGAATCCACAGATGTCAAACAAAAAGGCTACAGATCAACCCACTATTTCAACAACAACTTGTTGGGTCCCTATAATACTAGTGATTACCCCATTAATATTGTAGTTATACCCCTTATTTATATTGTTGTGCCCCTATTGCCCCCATATTGTTATTAATGTGCCCCGCAGAATCCCTCTATTGTTATTTTTGTGGCTTTATATTATTATTGATAGGTCGGCTGGATTATATTGTGACTCCTTAGACTCTTATATATAGAAAGGAGGTTTTGTCATTTGAATCATTGAAGAATTGTTCATTTATGTAATGTAAAGGAGTTTTCCCCCTAGAAGAGACTGAATTCTAAGGCGTTGATCTATCTTTTCTATCTTTTCCTGAGCTAGTTTCATAACATTTGGTATTAGAGCTTTGGATTCTAGGGTTTCGCTGCTCCAAACAGGTCATCGTGGCATTTTCACTATAACTTTTTTTCTGTGACATTTCAGAAGTCGCAAAAAAGCCCATTTGAGAACACATCGCGCTAAACCTTGGGTCCAAATTTCAGAGCTTTTCGCGCTATATTTGCGGAGATATGATCTAAGGAAGTTGGTCTTTTTGCAGACTCCTGAATTACATTCCAAACAGGTGACCTGGGGAATGTCGTCATAACTTTCTCTCTGGGGATCGGATTGAAATTTCATAAGAAGGTACAGAAATAGGATGGACTGTAGTTTCTTGTATGCATTTTTCAGATCCATAGGTCGAAACGGTGACTCATGGCACGTCGTACAAGTTTGCTCTACTAAACTAGTCTATAAGCAAGTCACTGTGGGAGATTTTGCATAACTCTTTCTTGGAGAAACCAATTTGGGTCAGACTTCTGGCATTGGAAAGAGGACTCAGAAGGCTACTACAGGTCAAAAGTTTAGAACTGGATGATCCAAAATTATAGAGATACATCAGATTCAATATCGGGCTTCTACAAAGTGAAAAAAGGTGTGTAGTTTTTTTTTTTTTTTTTGCATAAGCTTGGTTTGAAGGAATTCAAAGGGCATAGTAAAGCATTACTATCGGTAACTAATGCCCCGAGGAAAGAAAATGCAAACACCTAGTAAGGAACCTGAAAGCTCTAGCATGACTCATGAAGAAGAGGAAGAAATGCTACATGATATATCAAAATTACAAGAACAAGCACAACAAATGTCACACTCACAAAAGCTAACAGACACTAAGATAAATGGTGTGGAATCTAAGATAAATGGTGTGGAATCTAAGATAAAGGGCATGGAAGCTAAGATGGATGATTTGAAGACAGATTTGAGGACAGGTTTGAAGGCAGACATGGCATGTTTGAAGACAGATTTGACAAATTTTCTACAAGAAATACTTACTAATGGTGAAAAGGTTGTAAAGGAAACTCATGATGTGAACAAAAGAAATGTTAATCATGATTCCATAGACTCTAATGTTGGATCGAAGACCCACCATATCCAAAAAATCAATATGAGGAAGTTTGATGGCAAGGATCCCACAACATGGATATTACAGATGGAGCAGTTCTTCGATCTCAATAATGTGCAAAACACACAAAAGGTACGTATGGAAACTTTATATTTGGAACCAAATCAGTTTGTATGGTATCAATGGCTTTGCTCTTGTAAACAATTTATCACTTGGGCAATTTTTACGGAAGAATTGATAGCACATTATGAGGATACAAAAGGAAACACTTTTTTTAGCCAATTGATAAGTCTCAAACAAAAGGGTTCAATAATGGAGCACATTGAGGAGTTCCAAAAATTGAACATAAGGGTAAAAGATATTATAGAGGAGCATAGGATTGATGTGTTCATAGGGTCTTTAAAGGATAATATCCAACATGATGTTCGCCTTTTTGAACCTGATTCATTAGAGAAGGCATTCAGGTTAGCAAGAAAAATGGAAAGCAAAATTATGGCAACCAGGAAGCATACCACTCACAACTATAAAGATGGAAGTGCAGTTGCCCCTAGTCTTCCACAACCTATAAGGTTGACACCACAACAATTGGAAGAAAAAAGAGCAAAAGTGCTTTGTTACAGTTGTGATAGCAAATACACTAAAGGTCATAAGTGTGCTGAGAAGAAATTATTCTACATAGATTGTGAAGAGGAAGAAGAAAAGGAGCAAGAAAGGTCAAAAGAAGAGGATATGCTCCAGGAACAAAGCCTAGATGAAGAACAAAGAAATCCAACCATATCTTGTAATGCATCAGTGGGAATTACCACTCCTCAAACCATCAAGATAGAAGGACAAATCAAGAAGAAAAAGGTAATAGTGTTGATTGATTCAGGAAGCACCCACAATTTTATTCACTATAGCGTAGCAAAAGAATTGAATTGCTTCCTATATCTAGCACTAGAGTGTCAAGTGATGATTGCAAATGGAGGAACAATAAATTGCTCTAGAAAGCGCCATAATATCAAGCTATCCATGGGAGAATATGTATTGACTAGCCCAATGCTTTCCATTCCAATGGGAGGTGCTGATGTTGTACTAGGAGTCCAATGGCTACAATCCCTGGGTACAATAGCTTTTAATTTTCAAGAACTTTTCATCAAATTTTCTATGGAAGGAAAGGAATTTGAATTAATGGGTATTGCAGGGAAACCAGGAAAGATAATCAGCTCTAATGGTATGACAAAGCTTCTAAAAAAGGAGCAAAGGGGTGTAATTGCACAATTATGTTCGCTAGATGTTTCCACATTAGAATCATCTATTTCTCTAGATCTCCAAAAGGTCCTGGACAATCATTCCAAGGTATTTAAGACTCCCAAAGGTCTCCCACATATGCGTGATCATGATCATGCTAGTCATCTGATTCCAGGAAGTGTTCCTCCAAACATCAGGCTGTACAGATATCCCTATGTCCAAAAAAGTGAAATTGAACGTATGGTTGCATAAATGCTAGAGGCTGGTATAATTCAACCGAGTCAAAGTTCTTTCTCTGCTCGAGTAGTATTGGTGCACAAGAAGGATGGATCATGGTGCATGTGTCCGGATTATAGGGAGCTCAACGAGCTCACTATTAAAGATAAGTTCCCCATTCCTGACATTGATGAATTACTAGATGAATTACATGGATCAATTTACTTCACCAAGTTGGATCTTCGTTCGGGATATCATCAAATCAAAATGAAGATTGAAGACATTCCAAAAACGGCATTTAGAACTCATGAGGGTCATTATGAATTTTTGGTCATGCCTTTTGGCCTTACCAATGCACCTTCAACATTTCAAGGTTTGATGAACTCAATTTTCAAACCATTCCTTAGAAAATTTGTGTTCGTATTTTTTGATGATATACTTATCTACAGCAAGTCTTGGAAGGATCATGTTGAACATGTTTACAGGGTGCTATAACTAGTGGAGGAGAAACAATTATATGCAAAAAGATCCAAATGTTTCTTTGGAGTCCAGGAGGTGGAATATTTGGGTCATATTGTATCTCATGAAGGAGTTAAGGTAGACCCTAGCAAAATTAAAGCCATTAAGGAATGCGAAATCCCCACATCCATAAAGTATCTGTGCGGATTTCTTCGGTTGACATGGTATTATCGCAAGTTTGTTAAGAATTATGGGAGAATAGCAGCACCTCTAATGACATTATTGAAGAAAGATGCATTTTCATGGACTCCAGAAGCAACAAAGGCCTTTGAACATCTTAAAGAGGCAATGTGCCAAGCACCGGTCTTAGCTACACCAGACTTCACAAAAACATTTATTGTGGAATGTGATGCTTCAGGAAATGGAATTGGTTCCGTTCTAATGCAAGATGAAAGACCCATTGCTTTTGAAAGTCGCCCAATCAAGGGAAAGTTTTTAAGCAAAGCTATTTATGAGAAGGAAATGTTGGCAATACTCCATGCACTTAAGAAATGGCGACCCTACCTAATAGGAAGACACTTCAAGGTAAAAACGGATCATGATAGCCTTAAATACTTTTTAGAACAAATATTATCCTCTGAAGAGCAACAAAAGTGGGTGACAAATATGTTGGGTTATGACTTTGAATTCATCTACAAAATAGGGAAGCAAAATGTGGTGGCAGATGCACTCTCAAGAAAGGATGAGGATGTGGAAGCATTGTTGTGCGATATTTCTATTATCCAACTAGATTGGATAAATGAAGCAAGGGAGGAATGGAAGAATGATGAAGAAGTGTGGGCACTTATTCGAAAGCTACAATGATATTCCAGCACGTCTGATACATTTAGCTGGAAAAATTATTCGTTATGGTACAAAGATCGCTTATAACTTTGTAAGAATTCCCAGCTAAAACAAAAGATTCTTATGGAATTGCACACTTCTCCCTTAGGAGGGCACTCAAGATTTTTAAAAACTTACCACAGGGTTAAGAAGGAATTCTTTTGGGATGGCCTTAAATCAGATATTCAAAAGTTTGTGGCAGAATGTTTGGTTTGCCAACAAAATAAAGTTGAAACAATTAAGACACCGGGTCTATTACAACCTTTATCCATTCCAAGCCAACGTTGGGAGGAGGTTTCAATGGATTTTATCACAGGTTTACCCAAGTCTGAGGGAAAGAGTGTCATCATGGTGGTAGTTGACATACTTACCAAGTATGCACACTTTTGTGCATTATCACATCCATTTAAAGCCAGTACAGTTTCTATTGCATTTATGGAAACAATTCAAAAGCTACATGGAAACCCAAAGATTATTGTAAGTGACAGAGATCCCATTTTCACTGGAAATTTTTGGACATAATTATTTTCTTGTCTTGGTACTCAGTTAGCTCATAGCTCATCTTATCATCCTCGATCTGATGGGCAAACTGAGATAGTAAACAAATGTTTGGAAGGATATCTCCGTTGCTTTGTATATGATAAACAGATACAATGGGTCAAATGGTTGCCTCTGGCTGAATGGCGGTATATCACTTCCTTTCATATAGCAACAAAACTGACCCCATCTATGGCACTTTATGGGTATCAACCACCATCCATCACATCATATTTAAGAGAAAATTCTAAGGTTCTGGCAGTGGAACATCACATCGAACATCAACAACAAGTCCTCCAACTCTTAAAGGATAACCTCGTGCTGACACATAATAGAATGAAACAACAGGCAGATCAACATCGCAGTGAAAGAAGTTTTGATGTAGGTGATTGGGTATTCCTACGGCTACAACCATATAAGCAAATTTCCCTCAAGCAACCTGAGAATGATAATAAATTATCACCAAAGTATTATGGTCCGTACAAGGTGTTGCAAAATATTGGTACTATGGCATACAAATTGGAGCTTCTTGCAGCTTCTCGATTGCACCCAGTTTTCCATGTTTCATGTTTAAATAAGGTTATAGGCGACAAGCTCCCAGTTCAAACAATATTGCCAGAACTTGACGAGGAAGGAAAAATTATATTGGAACCAGAAGCAATTATAGAAACAAGAACTCGATAGCTATGAAATCGATCAATTTCAGAGTATCTTATCAAGTGGAAGAACTTATCCGCTGAAGATTCCACATGGGAGGATGAGAATTTTATGCAGAAGTATCTAGAACTACTCAAGCGTTGAGGACAACACTTTTTTGAAGGCGAGGGCATGTTGGGTCCCTATAATATTAGTGATTACCCCATTAATATTTTAGTTATACCCCTTATTTATATTGTTGTGCCCCTATTGCCCCCATATTGTTATTAATGTGCCCCACGGAATCCCTCTATTGTTATTTTTGTGGCTTTATATTATTATTGTTAGGTCAGCTGGATTATATTGTGACTCCTTAGACTCCTATATATAGAGAGGAGGTTTTGTCATTTGAATCATCGAAGAATTGTTCATTTATGTAATGTAAAGGAGGTTGCCCCCTCGAAGAGGCTGAATTCTAAGGCATTGATCTATCTTTTCTATCTTTTCTTGAGCTGGTTTCATAACACAACTTCGTCAGAAGTTGTGCCACCCATCATTACTGAACTAACAATAAAGCCGCCAAAGGGAGTAGTAAATAAATCAACATTTAATCTTTGTGCTTGAGTAGCATAGAATTATAACATAGTAGAGGATATAGCTCAATCGCCATCCACTATATCAAAGCTTGAAGTACTGCAGAATTGCCCCTCCCAAGAGCAAGCTTTATTATCAGCAATAGGTGGGATTGATCCAACGGATTCTAACCTTGTGGCCTTTAACCACAAAGGATATGAACCTTAGTTACCAACCCAACTCGCTTTCCTTATATAGGTAAAAGCCCTCAACAAAAATGTTCATCGGACAATCATTGACAAGGGCACATCTACCTGTATTATGTCAATGAGCTACTGGAAAACTTTAGGCACCACCCTTGTCATGATCATCAATGACATTAAAAGTGTTTGATGGAAGAACATACATGTCGTATGGAATATTAACTAACTTTCAAGTTGAACTGGGGGGAAAGACAATAGAAATTAAAGTCGAAGTTATCAATGGAAACCTTGATTACAATATCCTACCAGGAAGGCCCTAGATTTATGCTCTGGCTACTGTTGTGTCAACATATTTTGGAATGATTGCATTTCCCTTCCAAGGCAGAATTACAATCATTTACAAACTAACCTTTTTTTCAACAGTTCACAAGCTACGGGAAGCATTCCAATGATCCATTGAAGCTCTCAATTACTTCAAAATGTCGGAGTGGGCCTCCTAAAAGACCCTGCCTTAATGGGTACTTTTTCCCTCCCACCTCTAAGTAATTTGGTGGAAGTGGCCGCGGTGGAAACCTGTCATATGGTATCTTCTACATCATCAAAGATTAAGAAGATTTCCAAACATTTTGTTAGCATGGATCATCACCAAGTATTGCCCCCAAGCCCCATAGAAATTTTGTAGCAATCAATTTTTTGAGCCTGGGTGGAAAAACCAAATCAATGCTAATTGAGTGTTTGGATAGACAAGTCTCTAGAGTATGGCACCTCTTCCGATCCTTGGTCTCGTATACATTCTATAGATGAAGGAATCATTCAGTCAATGATGATAGAAGATACACCATGGGAAGATTACCACCGTCGTTCCCATCTTCAAGATAACAACGAAGATTATTCCAGTGACCTTAATGATCCTTCAGTTTTTATTTTCTATCACATACTGTAAATACAGTGGATTTGGAGCGAAATCAACATATCTTGAACCTTCATTCTATCCACCTAATTGCCATGAGTAGTGTGGTGAATGCAACAAAGTTTAGGGGGCATGCACCTTTGTCTATTCTGCAGACGAAGCCAAGGAAGTGTTTTGTATATTCTACCAGTGAAATCGTCCTACCTAACTTTAGTAGTTTCCATATGGTTACAAGAGACTCTACTTTTCATCATGCTAGGGGCATGCAAACATATTTCAATTTCATCTTAATGAGAAAATTTTCGCATGGTGCAAGCTCACTAAAAAATGAACCTACCAATGAGAGACATCTTTAAAATGATTGGCATGAGCAATGTTTCTGCAACGTTCAAGCTCATTAAAAACTAAACCCGCCAATGAGAAATGTTTCCGCAAGGTTCAAGCTCTTTAAAAAATAAACTCACCACTAAGTATAGTTTGTTCCGATTCAAGCTCACTAAAAAATGAATCCACCAGCTCATTCATGAAAGCAAACTGATCATCCGCAACATTTGAGAGCTACATTTCTTTGTTGCCGAGACTACAAAATATGACTCAATCCACACAAATGTGTGTTTTGTGTCAGTTCTGGTCGTTTACTTGGTTTCGTAGTTTCTAAGGACGGGATTCAACTTGACCCATGCAAGGTTCAGGCAATCATCGACATGCCTCCACCTTTAGATTTGCTACAGATTCAAAAACTCCAAGGGAAAGAAAGCTTTCTAAGGAGGTTCATTCCAAATTATGCCAAACTTGCTAAATGTTATACACGTTTTTTGAAAAAAGAAGTGCCCTTAAACTGGGATCAGGTTGTGCAAGCTTCCTTCGACGCTTTAAAGGATTACCTAATAAAAGAATCATTAATGTACGCTCCTGACTATCAGAAAGACTTTAACATGTATCTCTTTGCAACAGATACAACCATCACAATGGTTTTAGTACAAGAAGATGGTGGAATTGAACATCTAATCTATTAGTTAAGCCAAAACTTAAATGATACAAACAACAAGTACTCCTATGTTGAAAAGCTAACTCTAACAGTTGTTCAAGTAGTACAAAGATTTCAACACTATATCCTCTTTCACAAAACTACCATTCTGTCACATTCCAACCCTATGACCCACATTTTATCGCATTAATTACTAGGGGGAAAATATTCAAAATGGATAGCCATTTTACAAGAGTTTGATTTGGAATTCACAAAATCAAAATCAAAGAAATCTCTATTTTTTGCGGAGTTACTATGCGACCTCCCATCGTCATCCAAAAATTCAACATCTGAAGCATCAATCATGGATGAATCACTGTTTTTGATATCGTCAAGCGATCCATGGTATGGAGACGTACTGATCTACCTCCAAACACACAAACCTTTAGGCCTAACACCTCTCTCTCTGAATAATGGCGCACTTGATACCAAGCTAAAGACTACATGTTCGTCGGTGATACACTTTACCATCGTGCTGTCGATACAGTTCTGCAAAGGTGCCTCATGCATGAGGAGGCTGAAAAAGTTGTGAATGATTGTCATTCAAGTGTGTGGGGGGGGCATAAATTTGGTTACGCTATGACAAAAAATATCTTATTAGTGGGTTACTTCTGGCCTAATATATTCAAAGATTACATAATCGCAGTCAGAAGTTTCCATGCTTGTCAGATCTTTGACCGCAAAACCCGACTACCACCCACACTGCTGCATCTAGTAGTTGTTGTTGGGCCATTCACCAAATAGGGCATAGATTTCATGACATGTAACCCCACCTTAGCGGGGGGGCATGAGTACATCATAGTAGCAGTCAACTGTTTTACAAAATGGGTCGAGGCAATGCCTACATTAAACAACAATGGCGAAACGGCTGCTATTTTCTTTTGCAATCATGTAGGGGCCTAACACTAATGGACAAGTTAAAGGCATCAACAAAGTCCTGAAGTGCATGCTGCAAAGGATGATTAGAGTCAAAAAACAGAATGGGCACTTAATTTTGTACTCAGTTTTGTGGGCATATAGTACATCGGTGAGAAATAAGACCGAATTTACACCCTTTCAGTTGGTGTATGGCCTAGAAGCGGTCTTACCAATTCAGTGTGAAATTTCATCTCTCAAGCTCGCAGTCGATCTACTCCCCGAAACTTCAGAGGAAGAGGCTCATTTCTTGGAACTAATCTAATTATGTGAAACCCATCGTGATGCTTCTTTGGCTAATGAAGCTCATAAGAAATGTGTCAAGGTGAAATTTGACAAAAATGTCAAACCCCGTGTCTTCTCAGAAGGTGACTTGGTCTTGCTATATGATCAGGACTTTGATAAATTGGGAGCAGGTAAGTTTGAACCATTGTGGATGGGCCCTTAAATTTTTAAACGAGTATTATAAAAATAACCCTACATGCTAGTAGATTATGATGGGATTCCACTATCGCAACCCCGAAACGGGTTGTATCTTAAGCGTTACTATGCTTGATTAAGTGTAGTAATCTCTTTATAAATATTCTTTTGTTACATTTTTGTTTTCATTAAGAGTCATCATTTTGTTTAGGTAATATACTTTGCATTTGTTTCAGATGTCAGACCTGTCGGAGTCAGTCGTTGGATATGCCAACGGAACTAGTCGTAGTATGAGAAATCTATCTTCTGTAGCCTGGGCCATTTTTTATCCAAGCGGCGAGTTACTGAGTTTTAGAGGGATATGCATTGCTCAATCAATGAACAACATCGCTGAGTATAACACTTTGATGGAGCTTCTCTCTGATGCCATCAGACGTGGCATACACTGACTTGTTGTCAGGCTAGATTCACAACTCATCATCCTACAAGTTTACTAGCGTCTATTCCATTCGGAATACAGCTATCTATCGTATGTTCCTAAGGGTCAAGATTTTGGAAAGACAATTTGATCCTATTCAATATCAACTCATTTCCAGAAACTTAAACACATTAACTGATTCATTAGCAAATTATGTGTTAGATAGATATTTGTTGCAATTATAAAGGAAAAAGCATTTCAATTAACATTTGCATTAGGATCACATCACTTAACCAAAATAAAACTTTGAAAATAAAAAATACATATAACTGTTTGTAGTTTTTACAAATTGTTCTGTGTCCAGGACAAAATTGGTCATACGACCCGAAAACTCAAAAAGGAAGAAAATCACCCTAAGCTAATGGTGCTGGTGATAGCAAGTCATCGCCTGAATGATCATACGTAATAGCTTAGTCCATCGACTCAGCATGCCAGTGGTATGGCACTGTAATCTCAGAGGTAACTCATCAGTCCTCAAATCCTGAATACCAATGGTAAGACCCTCGATCTGATCCTGCAACACTGCAAGGGTTTCTGCTATTTCTAGATCATGAAGGACAACCCTCCCTATAGCCTCTCCTACTGGAACGACAACTGCTACCCTCGGGCGTGTTGTTGGTCACACTGGTCCAACATCTGCACACATATATGAGTTTGATTAGTCTTGATAACATTTTAAAAAACACAAGAACATTATAAAAACTAATAAACAAAGATATGGTAAGATCATTTTACCCATAACACTCCACTACTCGATAGCCGGTAACACCAAATTTGGGTCACCTCGGAAATCCATCCCAACGTATGGATACTTGGTGAAGACCATCTCCTGACGATCAAACCACTCAAAGAAGGCATCAGAGAATGAAATCTCTGACTGGCCGGCATGTTTGGCCATGAGGTCAACCCATCTCTGCATCTGTGGTTCCCTCAGTGCTGGCAATCCTAGTGAAATGTACTGTGGCTGCATCAGTGGAATCCTCTCCAAGGTGAAAGCAATTAGAATGGAACCGTAACCAAAGTTAATGGACCTTCCATTCTTCACCTAGGAAATTTGTTCTTTTATAACCAGAAGTACTGCCTCACACCAGTTGAATACCTTTGGTTCAAGGCATTCCAAGGCGTACTGCATATAATATCTTTTGGCCAAATGAAGAGCTGCGCTACCAGCCAATCTAGAAAAGGTGAATAAAATGGTCGTCAAGGACCAATCAATGACATCTTGGATATTGATATTTCCGTCCCTACTTGGCTAAGATCCATCTCTACAAAACTGGAGAATATAATCCCTCACAGATTCACCCCCACGGGTGGATCCAAATAGTGAGAGAGGGGCACCATGCCTCGATAAACCAGTCAAAACGTAGATATCCTCGACTGTCAAAGGAATGGATTTGCCTATAATCTGGAACACCTGGTTGATTGGATCCCATTCATCGAGAAGATATTGCAAAAAATTGATTTGTTGCCTCATGCTGGATATGCGGAAGAATTTGAGCAAGCCACAGTTTCGCAAAGCAGTAATTGTACCCAGATCATGCAAGGAAATCATGTTCTCTTCTTCATGCTCACATTCATGCCATATAATGACCATATTGATCCGATGAATCTCTGAAACAAAAGTAAAAGATGAATTAGGATCCTGATCTAGGCAAAAACAGGCAAAATTTCATGAAAAAACACTGCACAAACTTTCCCTTCTATTCCCATTGCACCCTGCATGTGTACAGGGTGAGATGCATACTAACTGGACAATGTCCAGCTCAGTATGCATTGCACCTTTCGATGCAAGACAAGTGCGATGGGGAGAGAAAGAATTCTTAAAACCCCTGGGGCCCAGAAAAAGAGGAAAGCTTGCTCAAAATCAGAAAAGGATGGAATGCAATTGAAGAGCTTAGGGTTAGCTCCTACCTAGTCCTGACGGTGCGAAGAATAGTCCACGAGATCTCTAGAAATTAGCTGACGAAATTTGAGGGGGAAAACACCTCCAGAGTTCCAAGAATCCCAAATTTGAATGAAATAGTAAAAATGTGAGGTAAAACTACTTTTATGTTACTATTCACGTAATTCAAGTAAAATGTATGTTTTTAACTCATTTTTTAGGAATGTATTTGTATTTCTAATCAATTTGATGGAGAAATTGAACAGGTGGTATGACCATCAAAAGAATATAGTGTTATTGGTAAATTGAACATCTCTGACTATTATCATGAGCAAAGTTTTGGATGGGGCAAGCTCACTAAAAAATGAACCTACTAATAAGAGACATCTTTAAAATGACTGGATGAGCAATGTTTCTGTAGGGTTTGAGATCGTTAAAAGATAAACTAGCAACTGAACATAGTCTCTTTCGATTCAAGTGCATTAAAAAATGAATCCACCCTCGGTAAATAACCTTTGTGATTGCCTTGCTATCAGCCTTTTTAAGCCTTGGTTGTGTTCTTACAGTCACCTCCATTCTTTTGGCTGATCATACACTTCCACTTGATTGTTACCCTTTTGAGGAATAGCTACGACGAGTGATTCTATTAGCCACCCTCTTTACACTGTCGTGTTTTAGAAGTTCCAAACTTACTTGGAACCAGTTGCTACCTGAAAACATAACTAGTTACTAAAAAATGAGTCTCTTTTAAGCTCTTTTTAGACTCATAAAATATTAAAATATTGCCGAGCTACTGACCTTGACAGCTCGTTAAAGTAAGGGGAAGCACCATCCCTCTACATTTTAATCTTTCTGGACCTGAGGGATCATTCCACAAAAAGATCGAGCGCTTGTCTTATTGGGCTTGCTAAAGCAATCAAAAAGTCATCCATTTCATATTATTTTATACTTTTTCGGAATTAAGGGATTATGCCACGAAGAAGGACTGTTGGAGTTTCCTTTCCATCCCTTTTCAAACTCTCTAAACATGAAAAGGACTGAGTTATCCTTGTCATTAAACTCGTTAAAACAATAGCGACAAACTTGTCCATCCAAACAAGAGCAAGTTTCACTGTCACTAGGCTCGCTAAAACATACCGACAGGTTTGCCTGAAGGGAAAATTATAGAACAATCATATGTTATCCTCGTCAAGCTTGAAAAAAATAAAGAGGTACTGGTCAGCAATGACTGGGGAAAAAGGGAAGAAAACCCGAAGAAATTCATTGGTAGCAGGTCGCTCTTGAACATGACACTTTCACTCCATCACCATGATTGAGTCAGGTTGGGTTATTCCGTTCACATCACCATTGGTCCTCCGTACCATCCATTTCTGGGGTTAACACTACCAATCCATCTTAGTGTCACTGATATGTTCAAGAGAAGTCATTCATAAAATTCACCACCCAGCTAATGCCTCATCCACTGCAATACTTTCACCCTCCATTTTTCATGACTGCCATTCCTGAACCTTGTATCATCAGATCGTTTTCACCTCTAGAAAATCATTCGCTTCGTTTCATGTCATAGATGTTGAATTCATTAAGGCCCTCCTATGACGGGTCACTTCTTGTCGACATTAGCTCATTGTCCAAGAAGTTAACTTAGGAACAACCCTTTTAGTACTTTGAAGCTTGCATGCCTCATGGAAAGTCTTTCACTTCCAGCGATAGGTTTACATCAATGGCCTTCGATCAAAAGATTTTGCATGGTGTTCGACATCAGATCATATGTTCACACCACGTGAATTGTACTGCAGTACCTTGACGGTCATTATCATTATCGGTGTTTCATATTGTGCCTATTAAGAATTTACATCATTGGCTGGTAATCAAGAGATGTCTTTCCGTGTTCTACTTTAGAACATATTTTCACATGGATTGACTTGTACATTGGGAAAAGATTGAATTCCTGCTTGTTTCATGAATGAATTCCTTACTTCCTCCTTCCAGAAGGCCCAGCCCGACCGGCTTACCCATCGTCAGGACCTTTGCGTAATTACATATATAATATATGCTTTGAATCTCCCTCATTCATCCGGCTCTACAAGAATCACCAGTCTACAACAACAGACAATTATTTGTCCTATTTACATGAAATGAATTTATAAAGTTGAGCATGGGAATTCCTGCCTCAGCTAGACCATGAAAATAACATGAAGATGATGTATTGTATTATATTTTATACAAGTCACCTTCTAGTTTGAATACCTCAGATCCTCATGATAAAGCATTTCACCCGACATCAGAAGATTTACAACCTCATGCTTTAGGGGGCAACTATTATAGATATATTTGGGCACTGCAACCCCAATCACATATGTCAATAAACCAAGGGCTCTTAAACCCCTAAAAGTGTTGTTTCACACCCTAAAGTATCATGGTCAGCTGATTACATCATTTCCTAGAAATTCCACTTGAAAAAACACTCAAAATTGGCCAAAACTGGACCATATAAACTACTCCATGCTTAGGGCACGATGCATACTGGCTATTACACCAGTCAAGTGTGATGCATACTTAAAGAGCCTTCTTTGGGGTGAAATGGGCGAGAGTAGACAAATGGCAAAGATAGTTTTCTAAGTGGAAACCCAGAGAATCTTCTAGAAAATTCTCATATGACACTTGCCTCTCTGAATTTGCCCAGAGATGAGTAAGAGATCATGAAATCTCCAAGTGGAACCAAGAACTATCACTGAAATGACACTAATCAAAAGCCCATAAGCTAACTCACCCCTCTACAAATATCTATAAATGGATCCCTCATCTGAGAGGTATAGAGGCTCAAATTTTGTAATTTGTAAGGAAGTAATGTTGGTTTCTCTCTACTAGTCCCACTAAGATGGGTTGCTATCTCAGAAACAAAAAATTCAAAGCACTTCAAGATTTCCTTTATCTATGATAGATAAAAGAGAAGCAAAGGGGACCAACCTGTATCTTTCGCTTGGCTCCTTGCTTGTTTCCTCTCTCCCTTGATAGAGTTTGCCACTCTTCTCCTACTTGTCCTTCTTTAGAGAATACCTATAGAGGAAAATCAACAACACACTATCAAAGCATATCGATCTATTATATCATAAACAATGCAGAATCAGAAATATATTAACCATACAATTGCATCCACAAATAATAAGATTCACAAATACATGATTATATGGAGGAAAACTCAAAGAACATTATTGATAGTAGAAGTATAAGAGAAGATTACAACCCAGTTGTCTGATCCAGCATCATCCTCCCAACATGAAAGCCCTCTTCACCTCATGAAAAGCAAGATCACCCAACAATACAATGTTTCTTCTCAAAGAGAAACCAATAGCACTTCCTTACAAATTACAAAATTCCAGCCTCTAGATCTCTTAGATGAGGGATCCATTTATAGATATTTGCAGAGGGGTGAGTTAGCTTCTGGATTTTTTATTAGTGTCATTTCTCTGATAGTTCTCGGTTCCACTTGGAGATTTCATGATCTCTTACTCATCCCTGGGAAAATTTAGAGAGGCAAGAGTCATATGAGAAGTTTCTAGAAGATTCTATGGGTTTCCACTTAGCAAAGTGTCTCTGCCTTTTGTGTACTCTCGCCCATCACACCCCACATAAGTATATTTTAGTATGCATTGCCCTTGGCCAGTGTAATAGCCAGTATGCATTGCACCCTAAGCATGGAGTAGTCTGTATGGTCTAGTTTTGGCCAGTTCTGAGTGGTTTTTCAGGTGGAACTTCTGGGAAATGATTTAATCAGCTAACCATGATCCTTTAGGGTGTGAAACAACACTTTTATGGGTTTAAGAGCCCTTGGTTTATCGACATATGTGATTGGAGTTGCAGTGCCCAAATATGTCTATAACAGTTGCCCCCTAAAGCATGAGGTCGTAAATCTTCTGATATCGGGTGAAATGCTTTATCATGAGGATCTGAGGTATTCAAACTACAAGGTGACCTATATAAAATACAATAAAATACATCATCTTCATATTATTTTCATGGTCTAGCTGAGGCGGGCATTCCTATGCTCAGCTTTATAAATTTATTTTCATGTGCATAGGATAGATAATCGTCCATTGTTGTAGACTGGTGATTCTTGTAGAGCCATCATCCTTTAGCTTCGATGATCATCTATGAAACTATTGTGTACATTTGATGTCTTTATCTTCCTAAATATATTGCAGCCCAGATGGATGAAACTAGATCCAGGGTCTTCAAATTCATTCAATATTCGCTCGGTGTACAATTCAATCCATGTGAAAAGATGTTTTGAAGTCGAACATGGAAACACATCACCTAATTACCAGCCAATGATGTAATTTGTTAATAGACGTGAGAGGAATCACCAATAATGATAATGACCCTCACGATACTACAGTACAATTCCATGGTGTGATGATAGGATCTGATTTCTAACACCATGTAAAATATTTTGGTCGAAGGCCATTGATGTAAATCTGTCATCAGAAGTGAGAAACTTGCCATTGAGACATGCAAGCTTCAAAGTACTAAAATGGTTGTTCCTAAGGCAACTTCTTGGATAATGAGCTGATGTTGACAAGAAATGGCCCATCGTAGGAGGGCCTTAATGAGTCCCACATCTATGACACATAATGAAGAAAATGATTTTCTGGAGGTGAAAATGATCTGATGATACAAGGTTCAGGAATGGCGGTCATGAAAAATGGAGGGTGAAGGTATTGTAGTGGATGAGGCGTTAGCTGGGGTGGTGAATTCTCTGAATGAATTCTCTTGAACATATCAGCAACACTGAGATGGATTGGTAGCATTAACCCCAAAAATGGATGGTACAGAGGACCAATGGTGATGTGACCGGTGAACGGAATAACCCAACTTGACTCAATCTTGGTGATGGAGTGAAAGTGTCATGTTCAAGAGCGACCTGCTACCAATGAAGTTCTTCAAGTTTTATTCCTTTTTTCCCCAATCTTTGCTAACTATTACCTCTTTATTTTTGTCAAGATTTAGGAGGATAACATATGCTTGTTCTATAATTTTCCCTTCAGGCAAACCTCTCACTATGTTTCAGCGAGCCTAGATACAGTGAAACTTGCTCTTATCTGGATGGACAATTTTGTCACTATTGTTTTAACGAGTTTAACGACAAAGATAACTCGCTCCTTTTCATGTTTAAAGAGTTTGGAAGGGATGGAAAGGAAACTCCAACAGTTCTTTTTCGTGGCATAATCCCTTAAGTCTGAAAAAGTATAAAATAATATGAAAGGGATGGCTTTTCGATCACTTTAGTGAGCAGAATAAGACAAGCGCTCGATCTTTTTGTGGAATGATCCCTCAGGTCCAAAAAGATTAAAATGTAGTGGAGGGATGGAGCTTCCCCTTACTTTAATGAGCTGGAATGGCTAGTATCTTGGCAATATTTTCATATTTTACGAGTCTAAAAATAGATTAAAAGAGACTCATTTTTTAGGAGCAAGTGATGTTTTCAGGTAGCAACTGGTTCTGTGTAAGTTTGGAACTTCTCAAACACGGTAGTGTAAAGAGGGTGGCTAATAGAATCACTCGTCGCAGTTGTTCCTCAAAAGGGTAAAAAATCAAGTGGAAGTATATGATCAACCAAAAGAATGGAGGTGATGGTAAGAACACAACCAACGCTCAAAAAGGTTGATTGCAAGGAAATCACAAAGGTTATTTACCGAGGGTGGATTGATTTTTTAATGAGCTTGAATCAATAGAAACTATGCTCTGTGGCTAGTTTATCTTTTAGCGATCTTGAACCCTGTGGAATCATTGCTCATCCAGTCATTTTAAAGATGTCTCTTATTAGTAGGTTCATTTTTTAGTGAGCTTGCTCCTTGTGAAACTTTGCTCATCAACGGGTTTATTTTTTAACGAGCTTGAACCCTGTGTGAACATTGCTCATCCAGTCATTTTTAAGATGTCTCTTATTAGTAGGTTCATTTTTTAGTGAGCTTGCCCCATGCGAAACTTTTCTCATTGCCTTTTTATGTAGGCTAGAAATGACCAAACTACAGAGATAACTACACTAAATGTTAAAGAACTACTGAGGTTAGGTAGGATAGTTTTGTCTTTTGCCTATATAAAACATTTCCTTTGATTTTCCTGTGTGTTATCGGCAAAGGTGAATGGTAGATCAGACCAATTCACCTAACGTAAGCAGTTGAACTAAAAGTTAAGACAAAACAGTATGAGGTTAGAGTTAAAATCATCACTTTTCACTTGCATAAAAGGGTTTGCATGCCCCCGAGTGTTGAGAAAAGGAGAATTTCTAGGTTACCTTATGGAATTTCCTATATTTAAGCATGATTATTTCATCTGCAGAGTAGACAAAAAACTTACTTGGCTCTGTCCATCGAAATAGACAAAGGTCAATGGTGTGAGCTTCCAATCACATAACGTGTGAGGAGATAAATGTTTCATATTGATCACATATCCTACATGGAGATGGCGTTTCAGAACAATCATATAACCTACAAGGAATTTTTTTTATTTTTTTTTCGATTGGGTTCACCTGCTGAAGCAGACTAGGGTGCATGCCCCCAAGCTTCATTACATTCAACAAATTACTCACAGTAATTAGGTGGATGAAATGGAGGTTGAAGAGACATTCTTGATGCAAAACAACCATTTACGGATGGCGTTTGACTTGTAGTTGTGTTCGAACTGGGAATTGAAAGTTGGTTGACAAGTTGCACCATTCTGCTTTCATGTGGGAAACACATCACTCGAAAGAGTGTGGAAACAATAGCTCCCATGCTATAAACTTAGTCATGCCCAAGGAGTACATTGTAATCTAGTGGCCCTTGGACTACCATCACGTTCAAGTGAATGGTTTTCCTTCCCAAAGTTATAGGCAAATTTGGAAGGATCCCTAACGATCAACTGGTTCCTTTGTTGAAGCCCGACAAATTTAGATTCTCAAGAAGAAGTGATGGCAAACAAAGCTCTTTTCAAGCAGTTGAGGAAAGGATACTCACGGAAGCCCCTTCATCTATGATAGTGCCAGACATGATCATTTTGTAAGCTTGTACTATGATTCATAATGGTACATTAGATGGAAGGCGAGGACCCACTAGTAGATTCCAATCAAAGGAAATGACTAGATTTCTTGGAGGGGGGACCAAATAAATGACTAGATGAATCTCTTGAAATGGGGAACTTCCCTCCTGCCATAAAGGAATGGGTAGATTTCCCCCATGTTCATCGGACTCTGTGTTAACAAAAATAATTTGAATGGTGTCGTTCTCATTCTCTTTGCAAATTGTATCATCTGAAGGTGGACCTTTTGAAGGCAAGACTGGGTTTGTTGCCATCTCAACCTGTTGAATTTAGTCTGGTATGGACTCAGAGGGTTTATCTTCATTGAAGGTGTTTTTATTGACAACTAAGGTATGTTAGTCGAATTTTTAACTAGTGATGGACTAGGCAAGAGTTTCTTGTATCCAAGCAGGAGTCACTACGGTGAGGTAGGACGGTTATCCAAGACACTTTTAGCTTCATCCAGAAAAGGAAAATGGTGAAGGGCATGATTGCCTTCAAACAACCTACAAGGAAATCTAAATCTTCTTTTTTATCCATTGACTTCATTTTCACTAGTCGATGGTGTGTTCTCAACATGATCGACAGAGGTTGATGACACTGGATGGTGCAAGCAGGGAGACCAGTCTCTCAAGATCTACGGAATGCAAGGAAATCTCGATGAAAGTGGTTTGCTTTACAAATTGTGCATGGAGATTTGGGTTTGGAAGGTTCTATGTGCATATTTTCACTGGATGATGCATGGTTGCCCCCTTGCTTGACTTACTTCTTCTCCCTTTCTTCTTCTTCTCAATTACTTGGTTTTTAGTATCATTAGTTTCACCAAGTGTAGAGGAAGAAGGAGAGGGAGAAGCAAATGAAGCATAAGGTGAGGGAGAAACTCCATTATCATCCGGTTTCTGATTCGATTGTTGAGGAATTATAGTGTTTTGAATGACAGAGGTTGAGAATAGCCATACTGGCAGACCAATTGTGATTCCTAGAAGGGGCAATGTAGCCATATATGGAGCACCAATATCTCTCCAAGAAGAGAAAGGACTAGGATTCCCCCCAAGGGGAAATCCTTGATTGGTGGACTCCATTACCTCAACCTAAGATCAACGAAGGAACAGGGATGTTATTCTGAATTAAATAAATTTTCTGATGCTTTGACACAACTATGCTTTTTCAACTTTTAAGAGTCGAGAGAAAGCTAAATATGACTCTAGTCGCCTTCGATTTTTAATGAGCCTAAAGTGACAAGTGCTCAGATGGACCTTTTCTTTTATGGAGTCAAAAAGGAACGAAAGTGACTACTCTGGAAATCTAGACAGAGGGATTACCAAACCAATTGCAAAACTGCAATATACACCTTGGTGGTAAATTAAAAAGAAATTACCAAGGATTTTACTTATAGCAGTCAATCTTCCCAAATGTTGTGTTCAGTGCATTGCGATCGATAGGGAGGCAGGCATGGCTTCCTAAGGATAAAGGATATCAGCCTATTGTGGTCTCCCAATATATGCTCGACGGTATAGGGAGCACAAGCCTCAACTGGCACTTATCGTATGAAAAAGGAGGAATCACCCAACCTTCGATGAAAATGATAGTTACCAGGTTTTATGACGCCAAAATATGTATCTAGCCTAGACTTCTAGATGTTGTGTCTTAGGTTCCAAAGAATTCTTATGTTCATTGAGGTTTATTTTAGAGTTGATCCTTTTTAGAAGCTTGTCTTTCAAGGTTCACCGCATGATGTAGATGTAAAATTCCTAAATATGAAATCTAAAATGATAAACAGTCATTTGTTTTCTTTTAGCAATGAAAATCCTACCTACTAAGGAAAGAAGAGTACGATTCATTCAACAGAGAGAAGAGAGCACACACTAAGTGCACTTTCCCTAAATCATTTTCCACATGCAGTCTAAATGCAAATGCACATGCATGTATTTGTTTTTCTATTCCCTTAATATGAGAATTCCAAAAAGAAAACTAAGTACAGATCTAAACTATTTTCTTCAAAGTGACGCTTTAACGATTTCTTTTCAAAACAAAAGGAAGAGTAAGATGACACTTTCAATTTCAAATGGAAAACTACTTTCGACACTTCAAATATTGATAATTCAAATCAAATGCAATGGCAAAAGTACAATCGATTATCTAGAAGAGGAAGAGTTTATGAAAATCTTCTTTTCGACTCAAAATGACAGCTACGACACTTCCTTTCATAAAAAACGACAGTTCGATTAAGCTACTTTTGACAAAGGAGGACTGTAAATGACGAAAAATAAATAAAAAAACATTCACAAATCCTAATCAATGGAGGCTAAATAATGTAAAATAAGAAGGCTCCAGTAATGATATACTAATCATAAGCAGCAAAACTACTAAATAAAGCTGAAAAAAAGGAAGAAAAAACCAAATTCCATAGAAGGAAGCAGTATCATTTAGTCATCGCACCTGTCCTTAAGGGAGACATGGATGCATCTTACCTGCAACACATGGGAGGTGTGATGCATCCAGGCTACCAGTTACAAATAAGGTGATGGACCAGGGAACGAAACTGAGCTTGGTTTTTCCTCAAAATTTACAAGTAAGTTCAGTGATTTAGGCTGAGCTATGATAGACAATAAACACAAAAGTATAGGGTTATGATCTTATGAGGTTATTGAGCTACCACAAGGGCACTTAGGATGTTTCAAGTCAGATGTTTAGTTCATAAACCAACCCAGAGATTGACTGAAGTAGCATTGATCTACTTTGCACTTGCATAGCAAGGACAGTTGGAAGGCTAGTTGGCTTAACTTCAGGCTTCGTCTGTACTTTATAACGCAAACAACAGTAAAAAATAAACAAACTATTCGCTCCCCAGTGGAGTCACCATTTTGTTTCTAGGAAAACTAGTGTCTTTTTGGTCTGCTAGTCCCAATAAGGCAAGTAGCTATCTTAGAAAAAACAATTCAAAGCACTTCAAGATTTCATTTATGTATGATAGATAAGAGAGAAGCAAAGGGGACCAACCTGTATCTTCTTCTTGGCTTCTTGCTTGTGTCCTCTCTCCCTTGATAGAGCTTGCCACTCTTCTCCTACTTTTCCTTCTTTAGAGAATACCTGTAGAGGCAAAGCAACAACACACTATCAAAGCATCTCGATCTATGATATCATAAGCAATGTAGAATCTGAAATACATTAACCATACAATTGCATCCACAAATAACAAGATTCACAAATACACGATTATATGGAGGAAAACTCAAAGAAATTTATTGATAGTAGAAGTAGAATAGAGGATTACAACCCAACTGTTTGATCTAGCATCATCCTCCAAGCATGAAAGCCCTCTTTACCTCATGAATAGCAATATCACCCAACAATATAATTTTTCTTCTCAAAGATATCTCAGATGACGGATCCATTTATAGATATTTGTACAGGGGTGAGTCAACATCTGAGCTTTTGATTAGTGTCATTTCAGTGATAGTTCTTGGTTCCACTTGGATATTTCATGATCTCTTACTCATCCCTGGGTGACTTCAGAGAGGCAAGTGTCATATGAGAAGTTTCTAGAAGATTATCTGGGTTTCCACTTAGAAAATTGTCTCTGCCATTTGTCTACTCTCACCCATTGCACCCCACAGAAGGCTCCTTTAGTATGCATCACACCTTGCTAGTGTAACAGCCAGTATGCATCGCACCCTAAGCATGGAGTAGTCTGTATGGTCTAGGTTTGGCTAGTTCTAATTGGTTTTTCAGGTGGAACTTCTAGGAAATGATGTAATCTGCTGACCATGATCCTTTAGGGTGTGAAACAACACTTTTATGGGTTTAAGAGCCCTTGGTTTATCGACATATGTGATTAGGGTTGCAATGCCAAAATATGTCTATAACAGTTGCCCCCTAAAGCATGAGGTCATAAATCTTCTAATGTCAGGTGAAATGCTTTATCATGAGGATCTGAGGTATTCGAACTAGAGGTGACCTATATAAAATACAATACAATACATCATCTTAATATTATTTTCAAGATCTAGCGGAGGCAGGCATTCCCATGCTCAACTTTATAAATTCATTTTCATGTACATAGGACAGATAATCATCTGATGTTGCAGACTGGTGATTCTTGTAGAACCATCATCCTTTAGCTTGGATGATCATCTGTGCAGCTACTGTGTAGATTTGATGTCTTTAACTTTCCTAAATATATCATAGCCCAGATGGATGAAACTAGATCCTGGGTCTTCAAACTCTTTCAATCTTCACCCGATGTACCAGTTGATCCATGTGAAAAGATGTTCTGAAGTAAAACATGGAAAGGCATTGCCTGATTACTAGCTAATGATGTAAACTGTTAACGGGCACGAGAGGAATCACTGATAATGATAATGACCCTCAAGGTACTGTAGTAAAATTCACGTGGTGTGAATATAGGATCTAATGTAGAACACCACGTAAAATCTTTCGGTCAAAGGCCATCGATGTAAACCTATCACCGGAAGTGAGAAACTTGCCATTGAGGCGTGAAAGCTTCAAAGTATTGAAAGGGTTGTTCCTAAACCAAATTCTTGGATAATTAGTTGATGTCGATAAGAAGTGGCCTGTCATAGGAGGGCCTTAATGAATCCTACATCTATGACACAAAACAAAGAAAATGATTTTCTAGAGGTGAAAACGATACGATGATACAAGGTTTAGGAATGGTGGTCATGAAAAATGGAGGGTGAAGGTATTGCAATGGATGAGGCATTAGCTAGGGTGGTGAATTCTCTGAATGAATTATCTTGAACATATCAGTGACACTAAGATGGATTAGTAGCGTTAACCCCAAAAATGGATGGTAGAGAGGACCAATGGTGATGTGATCGGTGAACGGAATAACCCAACTCGACTCAGTCATGGTGATGGAGTGAAAGTTTCATGTTCAACAACAACCTACTACCACTGAAGTTATTCAAGTTTTCTTCCCTTTTCCACTAGTCATTGCTAACCAATACCTCTTTATTTTTTCAAGCTTGACGAGGATAACATACGCTTGTTCTATAATTTTCCCTTTGGGCAAACCTATCACTATGTTTTAGCGAGCCTATCGACAGTGAAACTCGCTCTTGTCTGGATGGACAAGTTTATCCCTATTGTTTTAACAAGTTTAATGAAAAAGATAACTCTATCCTTTTCATGTTTAGAGATATTGAAAAGGGATGAAAAGTAAACTCCAGAAGTCCTTTTTTGTGCCATAATCCCTTAAGTCCGAAAAAGTATAAAATAATACAAAAGGGATGACTTTTCGATTGCTTTAGCGAGCCGAAAGACACAAGTGCCCAATATTTTTGTAGAACGATCCCTCAGGTCCAAAAAGATTAAAATGTAGAGGAGGGATTGTGCTTCCCCTTACTTTAGCGAGTTGGAAAGGCCAATAGCTTGGCAATATTTTCATATTTTATGAGTCTAAAAAGAGCTTAAAAGAGACTCGTTTCTGAGGAACGAGTGATGTTTCTGGGTAGCAACTGGTTCCAGGTAAGTTTGGAACTTTCCAAACACAACAGTGTAAAGAGGGTGGCTAATATATTCACTCGTCACAGCTATTCCTCAAAAGGGTAAACAGTCAAGTGGAAGTGTATGATCAGCCAAAAGGTTGGAGGTGATAGTAAAAACACAACCAAGGCTCAAAAAGCTGATAGCAAAGCAATCATAAAGGTTATTTACCAAAGGTGGATTCATTTTTTAATGAGCTTGAATCGAAAGAAACTATGCTCAGTGGCGGGCTTATTTTCTAATGAGCTTGAACCCTACAGAAACATTGCTCATTGGTGGGTGTATTTTTTAACGAGCTTGAACCCTGTGGAAACATTGCTCATGCCATTTCTTATAAAGATGTCTCTCATTAGTAGGTTCATTTTTCAGTGAGCTTGCACCATGCGAAAATTTGCTCATTAAGATGAAATTGAAAGAGGCTTGCATGACCCCAGCATGATGAGAAGGAGAGTCTCCTGTAGCCATATGGAAGCTAGTGAGGTTAGGTAGGATGGTTTCATCCGCAGAATAGACAAAACACTTCCTTGGCTTCATCCGTAAAATAGACAAAGGTGCATGCCCCCTAAGTTTCTTTGCATTCACCAGACTACTCATGGCAATTAGGTGGATGGAATGAAGGTTCAAAAGATACCGATTTCGCTCCAAATCCATTGTATTTACTGTATTTGATAGAAAATCAAAACGGAAGGATGAGTAAGGTCGGTGGATTAATCTTCATTTTTATCCTGAAGATGGGAATGATGTTTGTAATCTTCCCATGGTGTCTCTTCTATCATCATTGACTAAATGATTCCTTCGTCTGTAGAATGTATACAAGACTAAGGATCGGAAGAGGTGCCATACTCTAGAGACCTGTCTATCCAAACATTCGATGATCGTTGATATGGGTTTTCCACCAAGGGTAGAAATTTGATTGCTACAAAATTTCTATGGGGTTTGGGGGCAATACCTGGCGATGACCCATGCTAACAAAATTTTCAAAAATATTCTTAATCTTTGATGATGTAGAAGATACCATATGATAGGATTCCACCATGGCCACTTCCGCCAGATTACTCAGAGGTGGGAGGGCAAAAGTAACCATTAAGGCAGGGTCTTTTAGGACGCCTACTACGACATTTTGAAGTGATTGAGAGCTTACATGGATCATTCGAATGCTTCCCATAGCTTGTGAACTGTTGGGGAAAAAGGTTAGTTGGTCAACAATTGTAATTATGCCTTGGACGGGAAATGCAATCTTTCTAAAATATGTCGACACAATAGCAGCCATAGCATAAATCCAGGGCCTTCCCAGTAGGATATTGTAATCAAGGTTTCCATCGATAACTTCGACTTCAATTTCTATTGTCTTGCCCCCCAGTTCAACTTGCAAGTTACTTAATATCCCATACAGCCTATACGTTCTTCCATCAAATTCTTTTAATGTCGTTGATGATCACGAAAAGAGTGGTGAGCCTAAATTTTCTTAGCAAGTCATTGACATAATACAGGTCGATGCACCCTCTCAATGATTATTCAATGAACAATTTTGTTGAGGGATTTTACCTGTATAAGGAAAGTGAGTTGGGCAAGTAACTGAGGTTCATATCCTTTGCTTTTAAAGGCCACAAGTTTGGAATCCGTTGGTTCAATCCCACCTATTGCTGATAATAAAGATTGCTTTTGGGAGGGCCAATTCTGCAGTACTTCAAGTGTCGACATAGCAGATGGCGATTGAGCTAGATCCTCTAATATGTTATAATTTTGTGCTACTCGAGCACGAGGATTAAATGTCGATTTATGTACTACTCCCTTTGGTGGATTTATTGTTAGTTCAGGAATGATGGGTGGAAAAACTTTTGACGAAGTTGTTGTCAAACTATTAGGTTGATCTGTAGCCTTGTTGTTCGACATCTATGGATTCCTATAATCTTTATTCCTTGTAGATATCAAAGCATCATTTTGCTGCTTAGAGATGGATGAAATAAGCACTTGGGATGGGGAAGCATGATCGATAGGAACCAGATTAGTTTCTGGGTTTGGAAACAGATCAATCAATACTGTTGAGGTGCCTGAAGTTTTTAAAAATTTCTTAACCTCTGCTTGATGTGGAATTTTTTTTGTATAATGGTCCTCATTACATACGAAACATGGATGATTAGGTTTCTTCTGCCTAGCAAGGTTTTCAGAATATTTTTCAGGAGTTGAATCTTCCTATTTCTTCTTTTTGTTTTTCCCTTTCCTCTTGCCCCTTGGTTGCTTCAGTTCTTTGCCTTTGTCAAATGACATGGCATTAACCTCTGAGGCAGGAAGTTTTTCATTTGCTTTTTTACTAGAAAATACAATGGCTTTACTATTTTGAGCCTTTGCATTTTGTGTACTTGAGGTACCAATCACGCCATCACCAGCATGAGAGTCCCTATTTGATTTAGGAGGTGGAGGAATGGAAAATTATCATCTAGGAGCATCAGGGATTTTATCATAGAGCGTGCCAGACTGAGTATAGATCAAGTCTAAATATTGTACATGAGCAATGACTTGCTCTTCAGTGACAACTCCTCCTTTCATCACATCTTTTGTACTAGAAGGTAATAATGACTTAATAAACCACTCAGCTAGATGCTGATCAGGAACATATGTCTTTACCATTCGATGACGACATTTCCACTCATGAATATGATCAGATATGTGAGTGGTTGTTGTTTGTTTAAAGTTGGTAAGGAGTTTTGTCCCAGTTTCATACCTTATGAGTAACTAAAAGTGGGTTAAGAAGGTAATGGCAAGGGTGCTGAAGTTGTCAAATGAAGCTCTAGGCAATTCGATGTACCATTTCGCTGCCAAAACAATTAGCATTCGCTGAAAAGGGAAAAGCCTAATTGAATCATCATTCAGGGTGTTGGATGAACACCACAAATGAAAGGTCATTACGTGATTTGATGGATCTTCACCTAGATTTCCATTGAATTTAGCAATATCAAAGGGAAGTTTATGAGGAATCACTGGCCAGAAAGGGGTGTAAGCAATTGGATCATTTTTTAACCGGTCAAAATCTGGTAATTTCAGAGTTGCTATGAAGGGAAATTCTTGATTTAGGTTTGGCGAAAGATACCCAAGATAAGATGGGATCGCCTGAGCAGCGGGTCTTTGCATGCCATCATAATGTATCTAATGCTGGTAACCTTGATAAGGTTGATGGACATAACTAGTATAGAATGGTTTTTGATAACCATTTTGAAAATGTGGTTGTCCATTACCTAAAGTGCCTTGTTGCTCAGGTACTCAGTAAACTTGTTGTAATTTGGGTTCTTGATATTGCACTAGCCATGGTTGTTGAGCCATTTGTTGTTGCCGAATACTGGATGATTGACGAATATGCAGAGTGATAACACCTATTTGAGCCTGAGTCATTCCAGTTAAGGAAGCACTAATATAAGATTGTAACAGAGCCGTAGAGAGAAAAGGTTGTTTTATTGCAACCTGAGAAATTTGAGGTTGACATACAACAGGCTATGCTTGTACTTGTGACATAGTCACAATAGTAGGTGTAGTAGTAATATTCGACACAGGTTGGTTGGTTGCATTGAATATACAACCCTTGGTTGTTGAGGAAGTATTGTTATCCAACCACCGGATGTAATTCCAGTTTGTCTTGGATTTTGTTGTGAGCTCTCATACGGTTGTTTTCCAGGAGGGAACAATGAAAAAACATACTGCCCCCCGTATGGTGGTAATCCAATGCTGAAAGGATAAATGGGTCTTTGAAGACTAGGCTACCCAAATTGAAACTAGTATGCAGGATCAATTTGCTGAGCTTCAACATAAGAAATGCTAGACAGGGTTCCGGAGGAACCAATGGGAACAGACTATGTCGTCGAAACAGTCTTTGGGTGGACTCCATCTAGTGATTGATAACTAGTTGGGATAGACGGTATACGGGCAAACATTGTATGAGTGGTAGTAGGAAGCTCTACTATGACTATATCGGATGACACAGTCCTAGATGTTGATAGTTGTTCAGACATATTTAGTCTATCCAAAATATTTCCTAGCGATTCGATAGGAACTTGCAATGAAGGATGATTGAAAGAAATAACAACAGGAATAGAAGGACATAAGTGGATCCCAATTCCAAAATGCAATGGAGTACTGGATGGAAGATCCTCTACAACTTGTTCTATATCAATCGGTCCAGGTGGAAGTGGTAGACCGTCAGGTCCGTAAAATATTTTTGGGGCTGAAGAAGGTATAGTTTCTCTAGTGACAGATACTAGAGGGGTGACAGCTTCTGAATTCTGGAATTCAACTCCCAGATGTTTAGGTGAGTGAACTTCAGTTTCTAGATCAGCTCTAGATGGAGCTATTTCAGGTATAGAGGCATCTACTATTACACTAGGATCAGTTCTAATGTCCTCTTGTAACCACATAACATCTTCTGTAAAGGCATATGTACCAAAAATGATCGAAGTAACTGTAGTCTCTGAAGATGTTGAAACAAAAGTTTCAAAGAAACCAGAAGAGGTGGACTCAGTTAAACAAGACCGTTTTACCCCGAATGGTTTCGTTTCCAGAGTCAAAGACGGTTGACTCACTAGCCTCTGTGAATGACAAGGTTTTGATTGACTTTATTCCAAGGTGGAATTATAATCGTTTACCAACTAACCCTTTTTCCCAATAGTTCACAAGCTATGAGAAGCATTCCAATGATCCATGGAAGCTCTAAATCGCTTCAAAATGTCATAGTAGGCCTCCTAAAAGACCCTACATTAATGGGTACTTTTTCCCTCCCGCCTCTGAGTAATCTGGCGGAAGTGGCCGCGGTGGAAACCTGTCATATGGTATCTTCTACATCAGCAATGATTAAGAAGAGTTTCGAACATTTTGTTAGCATGGATCATCGCCAGGTATTGCCCCTAAGCCCCATAGAAATTTTGTAGCAATCAATTTTCTTGGCCTGGGCGGGAAACCCAAATAAACACTCATCAAGTGTTTGGATAGATAGGTATCTAGAATATGGCACCTCTTTAGATGCTTGGTCATGTATACATTCTACAGATGAAGGAATCATTCAATCAATGATGATATGAGAGGCACCATGAGAAGATTATCACCATCTTTCCCAGCTTCAAGATAATGACGAAGATTATTGCAGTGACCTTAATCATCCTTCAGTTTTTGATTTTTATCAAATACTGTAAATACAGTGGATTCCAAGTGAAATCTATCCAATATTGAAGAAACTATCGTCATAAATATCTCAACCAAACCTAATGTTGTAGAGAATATTCATGTTGGCAAATCTTGTTCTTCTTCGGAACTAGAAATATACTCCGCCCTCTTTCGCGAATTCAGAGATGTATTTGCGTGGTCATATGAAGAAATTCCAAGCATTGACTCGAGCATCATTGAACATGAAATCAAGATGTATCCAGATGTCAAACTAGCATGACAACATCTTTAATAGGTACACCCGAAGAAAGCCATTGCCATCAAGGTAGAAGTTGAAAAACGTTTACATGCTGGTTTCATTTACCCTATTCCTTTAACTGATTGGGTATCGAATGTTGTTCATGTGATGAAAAAGAAAGGAACGATTAGAGTGTGTGTCAATTATAGGGATGTAAATCAAGCTTGTCCAAAGGACAACTACCCTACACCCTTCATTGACTAGATAATTGATGAATGTTCCAGATGCAAAATCTTTTCATTCATGGATGGATTTTCCATACATAATCAAAGAAACATCAGCACACAGGACCAGTCGAAGACTGCATTTATATGTCTGTGGGGCACATTCACATACCGTAAACTACCTTTTGCTTTAAAGAATGTAGGGGAAACTTTTCAGAGGGTAATGAACTACGCCTTCCATGACATCAAACACATCGTTCAACCATATCTCGACAATCTACTGGCTCATTCGCGAAAGCAGAGTGATCATCGAAAGCATTCGAGAGCTATATTTCTCCATTAACGACACTACAAAATACGACTCAATCCACACAAATGTGTGTTTTGTGTTGGTTCTGGTTGTTTACTTGGTTTCGTATTTTTTAAGGATGGGATTCACCTCAACCCATGCAAGGTTCGGGCAATCATCGACATGCCTCCACCTTCAAATTTGCTTCAGATTCAGAAACTCCAAAGGAAATCAAACTTTATAAGGAGTTTCATTCCAAATTACATCGAACTTGCTAAAGCTTATACACGTCTTTTGAAAAAATAAGTGCCCTTCAATGGGGATCAGGTCGCGCAAGATTCATTTGATGCTTTAAAGGATTCCCTAATAAAAACAACATTAATGTATGCTTTTGACTATCAAAAAGACTTTAACCTATATCTCGCTATAGTAGATACAGCCATCGCAATGGTTTTAGTACAAGAAGACGATGGAATTGAACATCCAACCTATTATTTAAGCCAAAAATTAAATGACATAGAAAGCAAGTACTCCTATGTTGAAAATCTAGCTGTAGCAGCTGTTCAAGCAGTACAGAGATTTTGACACTATATCCTCTTTTGCAAAACTACCATTCTATCAGATTGCAACCCTATGACCTACATTCTCTTACGTCAATTACTAGGGGGGAAATATTCAAGATGGATAGCCATTTTCCAAGAGTTTGATCTGGAATTCACAAAATCCAAATAAAAAAAATCTCTAGTTTTTGCAAAGTTACTACGCAACCTCCCATCATCATCCAACAATTCAACATCTAAAGCATCAATCGTGGATGAATCTCTGTTTCTGATATCGTCAAGTGATCCTTGGTATGGATACATACTGATCTATCTCCAAACCCAAACCTTTAGGCCTAACACCTCTTGCTCCGAAAAAAGGCGTACTCGATACCAAGCCAAAGACTACATGATTGTCACGGATACACTTTACCATCATGGTATCGATACAGTTCTGTGAAGATGCCTCACGCTTGAGGAGGCTGAAAAAGTCCTAAATGATTGTCATTCAAGTGCGTGTGGGGGGCATCAATCTGGTTACACTATGATAAAAAAGATCTTACGAGCAGGTTACTTCTGGCATACTATATTCAAATATTGTATAATCACAGTCAAAGGTTACCATGCTTGCTAGATCTTCGACCGTAAAACCAGACTACCACCTGCACTGTTGCATCCAGTAGTTTTTGTTGGGTCATTCACCAAATAGGGCATAGATTTCATGACATGTAACCCCACCTCGGCTGGGGGGCATGGGTATATCATAGTCGTAGTTGAATATTTTACAAAATGGTCCAAGGCGATGCCTACATTAAACAACAACAGAAAAATGGTTGCTCTTTTCTATTTCAATCATGTAGTCTCTAGATTTGGTGTTCCACAATCTATATCACAAATCATGGATCGCATTTTCGCAACCACATGATGGTTGAATTGATTGCCAAATTAGGAATGTCCCACGACAGTTATACTCCATATTATCCACAAGCTAACAGACAAGTTGAGGCCATCAAGAAAGTCCTAAAGTGCATGCTGCAAAGGATGATTGGAGTCCACAAACAGAATGGGTAGTTAATTATGTACTTAGCTTTGTGGGCATATAGGACATCGGTGAGAAATTCAACCGGATTTACACCCTTCAGTTGTTGTATGGCCTGGAAGTGGTCTTACTGATTCAGTGTCAAATTTCATCTCTTAAGCTTGCAGTCAATATACTCCCCAAAACTTCAGAGGAAGAGGCTCGTTTCTTGGAACTAATCCAATTGGATGAAACCCGTTGTGATGCCACTTTGACTAACGAAGCTCATAAGAAATTTGTCAAGGCACAATTAGACAATAATGTCAAACCCATGTCTTCTCAGAAGGTGACTTAGTCTTGCTATACGATCAGGACTCCGATAAATTGGGGGTAGGTAAGTTTGAACCATTGTGGATGGGTCCCTACATTGTTAAACGAATATTAGCAAAAGGAGCCTATGAGCTAGTAGATTGCATTCTACTGTCGCAACCCCAAAACGGGTTGTATCTTAAACGTTATTATTCTTGATTAAGTGTAATAATCTCTTTATAGATATGCATTTGTTACATTTTTGTTTTCTTCAAGATTCATCATTTTGGTTATGTAATCCACTTTTCATTTATTGCAGATGTTAGACCTATTGGAATCATTCATTGGATACACCAACGAAGCCAGTCGTAGTATGTGGAATCTATCTTCTACAGCCTGGGCCATTTTTTATCCAAGCAGCAAGTTAGTGATTTTCAGAGGGATATGCATTGGTCGATCAACGAACAAGATCACTGAGTACAGTGCGTTGATGGAGCTTCCCTCTGATGCCATCGCACGTGGCATACACCGACTTGTTATCAGGCTATATTCAGAACTCATCATCCTACAACTTACTGGCATCTATTCCATTCAGAATCTAGCTATCTATCATGTGTTCTTAAGGGTCACGATTTTGGAAAGGCAGTTTGATTCTATTCAATATTAACACATTTCCAGAAACTTAAACACATTAACTAATTCATTAGCAAATTATGTGTTAGATAGACATTTGCAACATGTATATAGGAAAAAACATTTCAATTAACATTTGCATCTGGATCACATCACTTAACCAAAATAAAACTCTGAAAATAAAAAAATATATATAATTGTTTATAGTTTTTACAAAAAAATTTGTGTCCAGGACAAAATCGGTCATATGACTCGAAAACTAAAAAAGGCAGAAAATCACCCTAAGCTAATGGTGTTGGTGATATCAAGTCACTGTCTAGGCAATCATACGTAAGAGCATAGTACATCGACTCGGCATGCCAGTGGTATGGAGCTATAATCTCAGAGGTAACTCGTCGGTCCTCACATCATGAATACCAAGGGTGAGGCCCTCAATATAATCCTGCAACATTGCAAGGGTCTGTGCTATGTCGAGATCATAAAGGACAGCCCTCCCTACAGCCTCTCCTACTCGAAGGACAACTGCTACCCTTGGGTGTGCTGCTAGTCGCATTGGTCCAACATCTGCACACAGATATGAGTTCGATTAGTCTTGATAACATTTAAAAAAAATGCAAGAACATTATTAAAACCAATAAACAAAGATATGGTCAGATCATTTTACCCATGCAAATGTTAATTGAAATGCTAATCTAGAAAACCTGGTTGATTGGATCCCATGCATCGAGAAGATATTGCAACAAATTGATTTGTTACCTCAAGCTGGATATGTAGAAGAATTTGAGCAAGCCACAGTTTTGCAATGCAGTAACCATACCTGGATCATGCAAGGAAATCATGTCCTCTTCTTCATGCTCATTTTCACGCCATGTAACAACCATCTGGATCTGATGAATCTCTGAAACACAGGTAAAAGATGAATTAGGATCCTGATCTAGGCAAAAATAGGCAAAATTTCATGAAAAAACACTGCACAAAATTTCCCTTCTGCGCCCATTGCACCCTGCATGTGTACAGGGTGAGATGCATACTGACTAGACAATGTCCAACTTAGTATGCATCGCACCCTTCTATGTAGGACAAGTGCAATGGGGAGAGAACGAATTCTCCAAACCCCTGGGGCCCATAAAAAGAGGAAAGCTTGCTCAAAATCAAAAAAGGATGGAATGCAATTGAAGAGCTCAGGGTTAGCTCCTACCTGTTCCTGACGGCTTGAAGAATAGTCCACCGGATCTCCCGAAATCAGTCGATGAAATTTGAGGGGGAAAACACCTCCAAAGCTCCAAGAATCCCAAATTTGAATGAAATGGTAAAAATGAGAGGTAAAACTGCTTTTATGTTACTATTCACATAATTCAAGTAAAATGTTGGTTTTTAATTCAATTTTCAGGCATGTATTTGTATTTCTAATCAATTTGATGGAGTAATTGAATAGGTGGTACAGTCATCGAAAGAATATGGTGTTAATGTTAAATTGAACATCCCTGACTATTATCATGAGAAAAGTTTCGAATGGGGCAAGCTCACTAAAAAATGAAATTACTAATAAGAGAATCTTTAAAACAACTGGATAAGAAATGTTTCTGTAGGGTTCAAGCTCATTAAAAAATAAACTTTCTACTAAGCATAGTTTCTTTTTATTTGAAGCTCATTAAAAAATGAATCCACCCTCAGTAAATAACCTTTGTGATTTCCTAGCTATCAGCCTTTTTGAGCTTTGGTTGTGTTCTTACCTCACCTCCATTCTTTTGGCTGATCATACACTTCCACTTGATTGTTTACCATTTTTAGGAACAGCTATGACAAGTGATTCTATTAGCCACCCTCTTTTCCACTTCTACTATTAATAAAGTTCTTTGAGTTTTCCTCCATATAATCGTGTATTTGTGAATCTTGTTATTTGTGGATGCAATTGTAGTGTTAATATATTTTTGATTCTGCATTTTTTGTGATATCATTGATCGAGTTGCTTTGATAGTGTGTTTTTGCTTTTCCTCTACAAGTATTTTCTAAAGCAAGACAAGTAGGAGAAGAGTGGGAAGTTCTATCAAAGAAAAGAGGAAACAAATAAGGAGCCTAGAAGAAGATACAGGTTGGTCCTCTTTGCTTCTCTCTTATCTATCATACATAAAGTAAATCTTGAAGCACTTTGAATTGTGTGTTTCTAAGATAGCTACCCATCATAGTGGGACTAGCAGATCGAAAAAAGACTAGTTTTCCAGGAGACAAAAAGGTGACTCCACTGGGTAGTGAATAGTTTGTTTGTTTGTTACTATTGTTTGCTTTATAAACTACAAATGGAGCTTGAAGTTAAGCCAAAGAGCCTTTGAACTTCCCTTGCTATGCAAGTGCAAAGTAGATCAATATTTCTTTAGTCAATCTCTCAGTTGGTTTATGAACTGAACATCTGACTTGAAAACATCGTAAGCACCTTTGTGGTAGCTCAATAACCTCATAAGATCATACCCCTATACTTTGTTTTTATTATCTATCATAGGTTCACCTAAATCATTGAACTTAGCTGCAAATTTTGAGTGAAAACCAAACTGAGTTTCGTTCCCTAATCCATCGCACTTTCTGTAACTGGCAGCCTAGATGCATTGCACCTCCCATGTGTTGCAGGTGAGATGCATCCCTGTTTCCCTTAAGGAAAGGTCTAATGACTAAATGATACTGCTACCTTGTTCCTTTACATTATTCAGCCTCCATTGATTAAGATATCTAAATGTTTATTTATGTATTTTTTATCATTTACAGTCCTCCTTTGTCAAAAGTAGCTTAATTGAACCGTTGTTTTTTATGAAAGGAAGTGTTGTAACTGTCATTTTGATTCGAAAAGAAGAGTTTCGTAAAGTCTTCCTCTTCTAGATAGTTGATTGTAATTTTTCCATTTTATTTGATCTGAGTTATGAATATTTGAAGTTTCGAAAGCAGTTTTCCATTCGAAATTGAAAGTGTCGTCTTAGTCTTCCTTCCGTTTTGAAAAGAAATCATTAAAGTGTTGCTTAGAAGAAAATAGTTTAGATCTGTACTTAGTTTTATTTTTTGGCATTCTCACATTAAGAGAACAGAAAAAAAAAAATAGATGCATGTGCATTTTCATTTAGACTTCATGCAGAAAATGATTTAGGGAAAGTGCATTTAGTTTGTGCTCTCTGCTCTCTGTTGAAAGAATCGTACTCTTCTTTCCTTAGTAGCTAGGATTTTCATTGCTAAAATAAAATAAACGACTATTTATTAGTTTAGATTGCATATTTAGGAATTTTACATCTACATCATGCGGTGAACCTTGAAAGACAAACTTCTAAAACGGATCAACTCTAAAATAAACCTCAATGAACATAAAAATGCTTTGGAACCTAACGCACAACATCTAGAAGTCTAGGCTAGAGATGTATTCAGACGTCATAAAACCTGGTAACTATCGTTTTCATCGAACTTGTGCTCCCTGTAGCGTCGAGTATATATTGGGAGACCACAATAGGCTGATATCCTTTATCCTTAGGAAGCTGTGTCTGCTGCCCTATCGATCGCAATGCACTGAACACAACATTCAGGAAAATTGACTGTCGTACATAAAATCCTTGGTAATTTCTCTTTAATTTACCATAAAGGTGTATATTGTAGTTTTTCGATTGGTTTGGTAATCCCACTATTTAGATTTCCAGAGTAGTCACTTTCGTTCCTTTTCAACTTCTTAAAAGAAAAGGTCCATCTGAGCACTTGTCACTTTAGGCTCATTAAAAATCGAAGGTGACTAGAGTCATCTTTAGCTTTTTCTCGACTCGTAAAAATTGAAAAACAAAGGTGTGTCAAAGTGTCATAAAATTCATTTAATTCGGAATAACATTTTCCCCTTTTTTAATTTTGAATTGATCAAGTAATCCAAAATCATGGAAGAAAGCCAATCAAAACCTCGTCGTTCATAGATGCTAGCGAGTCAACCATCTTTGCTTCCAGAAACGAAACCATTCCAGGCAAAATGGTCTCGTTTGACTGAGTCCACCTCTCCTAGTTTATTTAAAACTTGTGTTTCAACATCATCAAAGACTAGAGTTACTCTGATCATTTCCATTACATCTACCTTTACAGAAGAAGTTCCACGGTTACAAGAGGACATTAGAACTGATCCTAGTGTAACAGTAGACAAATCTATACATGAAATAGCTCTATCTAGAGTTGATCCAGAAACTGAATTTCGCTCACCTGAACATCTGGGAGTTTAATTCCAGAATTTAGAAGGTGTCACCCCTCCAGAATCCATCGTTGTAGAAACTATAACTTCTTCAGCCCCAGAAATATTTTACGGACCTGATGGTCTACCTCTTCCACTTGGACTAATTGCTACAGAAGAACTTGTACAGGATCTTCCATCCAGTACTCCATTGTATTTTGGAACTGGGATCCACTTATATCCTTCTATTCCCGAAGTTATTTCTTTCAATCATCCTTCATCGCAAGTTCTTCTCAAATCACTAGGAAATATTTTGGATAGACTAAATATGTTTGAACAAGCATCAACATCTAGGACTGTGTCATTCGATACAGTCGCAATAGAACTTCTTGCTACCACTTCTACGATGTTTGCTGGTATACCATCTGTCCCAACTAGTTATCAATCACTACATGGAGTCCACCCAGAGACTGTTTCAACGACATGGTCTTTTCCCATTGGTTCCTCTGGAATCCCGTCTAGCATTTCTTTTGTTGAAGCTCAAAAAATTGATCCTGCATACCAGTTTCAATTTGGGTAGCCCAGTCTTCAAAGACCCATATATCCTTTGAGCATTGGATTACCACCATAAGGGGGGCAGTATGCTTTTTCATTGTTCCCTCCTGGGGAACAACTGTATGAGAGCTCACAACAAAATTCAGGACAAACTAGAATTACATCTGGTGGTTGGATACCAATACTGCCTCAACAAACAAGGGTTATATATTCAGTGCAACCAACCCAACCTGCGTTGAATATTACTAATACACCTGCTATTGTGACTGTGTCGCAAGTACAAGAACAACATGTTGTATATCAACCTCATATTTCTTAGGTTGCAGTACAACAGCCTCTTGTCTCTACAACCCCGTTACAATCTCTGATTAGTGCTCTCTTAACTGGAATGACTCATGCTCAAACAGGTGTTATCACTCCACATATTGGTCAATCATCTAGTATTGGGCAACAACAAATGTTTCAACAACCATGGCTAGTGTAATATCAACAACCCCAATTCCAGCAAGTTTACTGAGGACCTGAGAAACAAGGCACTTTAGGTAATGGACAATCACATTTTCAAAACGGTTATCAACAACCATTCTATACTAGTTATGTCCATCAACCTTATCAAAGTTACCAGAATTAGATACATTATGCTGGTATGCAAAGACCCACTGCACAAGTGATCCCATCTTATCCTGGGTATGCTTTGCCAAACCTAAATAAATAGTTGCCCTTTGTAGCAACTCTGGAATTACTAGTTTTGAACTGCTTAACGAATTATCCAATTTCTTACACCCCTTGGTGGCCAGGGATTCCTCATAAACTTCCCTTAGATATTCCTAAATTCCATGGAAATCCGGGTGAAGATCCTTCGAATCACGTAATGACCTTTCATTTGTGGTGTTCATCCAACACCCTCAATGATTATTCGATTAGGCTTCACCTTTTTCAGTGAACGCTAGTTGATCCGACAACGAAATCGAATGGTAAATACATATGTTCCTAATCAGCGTCTATCTAAGTGGTTTATTAAGTCATTATTACCTTCTATTAGAGAAGATGTGGCGAAAGGAGGAGTTGTCACTGAAGAGCAAGTCATTTCTCGTGCACAATGTTTAGAATTGATCTATACTCAGTCTGGCATGCTCTATGACAAAATCCCTGACGCTCCTAGACCATAATTTTCTATTCCTCCACCTCCTAAATCAAACAGGGACTCTCATGCCAACGATGATGTGATTGGTACCTCAAGTACGCAAACCACAAAGGCTCAAACTAGTAAATCCCTTGCAGATTCTAGTAAAAAAGAAAATGAAAAATTTCCTGCCTCGGAGGTTAATACCATGTCATCTGACAAGGAAAATAACCGAAGCAACCAGGGAACAAGAAGAAAGGGAAAAACAAAAAGAAGAAATAAGAAGATTCAACTCCTGAAAAATCTTCTAAAATCCTTGTTGGGCAGAATAAACCTAATCAACCATGTTTCATATGTAATGAGGACCATTATACAGAAAAATGTCCACATCGAGTAGAGGTCAAGAAATTTTTAAAAACTTCAATCACCTCAGCAGTATTCACTGATCCGTTTCCAAACCCAGAAACTAATCTGGTTGCTATCGATCATACTTCCCCATCCCATGTGCTTATGTTATCTGTCTCCAAGCAACAAAATGATGCTTTGATATCTACAAGAAATAAAGATTACGGGAATCCACAGATTTTGAACAACAAGGCTACAGATCAACCCAGTAGTTCGACAACAACTTCGTTAGAAGTTGTGCAACCCATCATTCTTGAACTAACAATAAAGCCGCCAAAGGGAGTAGTGCATAAATAGACATTTAATCCTCATGCTCAAGCAGCACATAATTATAACATAATAGAGGATCTGGCTCAGTCACCATCCCTATGTCGACACTTGAAGTATTGTAGAATTTCAAGTCCCAAAAGCAAGCTTTATTATCAGCAATAGGTGGGATTGACCCAACGGATTCCAAGCTTGTGGCCTTTAACCACAAAGGATGTGAACCTCAATTACCAGGCCAACTTGATTTCCTTATACAGGTAAAATCACTCAACAAAACTGTTCATCGAACAATCATTGACGAGGGTTCATCTACTTGTATTATTTCAATGAGCTGCTAGAAAACTTCAGTCTCACCACCCTTGTCGTGATCATCAATGACATTAAAAGTGTTCGATGGAAGAACATACTCACCGTATGGGATATTAAGTAACTTGCAAGTTGAACTGGGGAGCAGGACAGTAGAAATTGAAGTCAAAGTTATCAATGGAAATCTTGATTACAATATCCTACTGAGAATGCCATGGATTTATGCTATCACTGCTGCTGTGTCAACATATTTTAGAAATATTTCATTTCCATTACAAGGTGAAATTACAATCGTTGACCAACCAACCTTTTCCCCAATAGTTCACAAGCTACGGGAAGCATTCCAATGATCCATGGAAGCTCTAAATCGCTTCAAAATGTCAGAGTAGGCCTCCTAAAAGACCCTGCCTTAGTGGGTACTTTCTCCCTCCCGCCTCCAAGTAATCTGGTGGAAGTGGCCACGGCGGAAACCTGTCATATGGTATTTTCTACATCATCAAAGATTAAGAAGATTTCTGAACATTTTTTTAGCATGGATCATTGCCAGGTATTGCCCCCAAGCCCCATATAAATTTTGTAGCAATCAATTTTTTTGGCCTGGGCAGAAAAAACAAATCAACACTCATGAAGTGTTTAGATAGACAGGTCTCTAGAGTATGGCACCTCTTTCGATCCTTGGACTCGTATAAATTCTACAGATGAAGGAATCATTCAGTCAATGATGATAGAAGAGACACCATGGGAATATTACCACCATCATTCCCATATTCAAGATAACAACAAATATTATTCCATTGACCTTAATCATCCTTCAATTTTGATTTGCTATCAAATACTGTAAATACAGTGGATTCAGAGTGAAATCGATATCTCTTGAACCTTCATTCCATCCACCTAATTTCCATGAGTAGTCTGCTAAATGCAATGAAGCTTAGGGGGGATGCACCTTTGTCTATTCTACAGATGAAGCCAAGGAAGTGTTTTGTCTATTATGAAAATGAAACCGTCCTACCTAACATCACTAGCTTCCATATGGTTACAAGAGACTCTCCTTTTCATCATGTTGGGGGCATGCAAGCCTCTTTCAATTTCATCTTAATGAGAAAAGTTTCGCATGGTGCAAGCTCACTAAAAAATGAACCTACTAATGAGAGACATCTTTAAAACAAATGACATGAGCAATGTTTCCGCAGAGTTCAAGCCCGTTTGACCTCCATTATTTCGGCCGATCATATGCTTCCACTTGATTTTTTACCCTTTTTAGGAACAACTACGATGAATGATTCTATTAGCCACCCTCTTTACACTGCCATGTTTGAAAAGTTTCAAAGTTACCTGGAACCAGTTGCTACCCAAAAACATCACTCGTTCCTAGAAAACAAGTCTCTTTAAAGCTCTTTTTAGACTCATAAAATATGAAAAGATTGCCGAGCTACTGGCCTTTCCAACTCGTTAAAGTAAGGGAAAGTGCCATCCCTCCACTACATTTTAATCTTTTTGGACCCGAGGGATCATTCAACAAAAAGATCAAGTGCTTGTCTTATTCGGCTCGCTAAAGCGATCGAAAAGTCATCCATTTTGTATTATTTTATACTTGTTCGGACTTAAGGGATTATGCCACGAAAAAGGACTGTTGGAGTTTCCTTTCCCTCCCTTTCAAACTCTCTAAACATGAAAAGTACTGAGTTATCTTTAATTTTAAACTTGTTAAAACAATAGCGACAAACTTGTCCATCCGAACAAGAGATAGTTTCACTGTCGCTAGGCTCGCTAAAACATAGTGACAGATTTGCCCGAAAGGAAAATTATAGAACAAGCATATGTTATCCTCCTCAAGCTTGACAAAAACAAAGAGGTACTGGTCAACAATGACTGGGGAAAAATGGAATAAAACTTGAGAAACTTCATTGGTATTAGGTTGCTCTTGAACATGCCACTTTCACTCCATCACCATGATTGAGTTGGGTTGGGTTATTCCGTTCACCAGTCACATCACCATTGGTCCTCCGTACCATCCATTTTTGGGGTTAATGCTACAAATCCATCTTAGTGTCACTGATATGTTCAAGAGAAGTCATTCAGAGAATTCACCACCCCAGCTAATGCCTCATCCACTGCAATACCTTCACCCTCCATTTTTCATGACCACCATTCCTAAAACTTGTATCATCAGATCGATTTCACCTCCATAAAATCATTTGCTTTGTTTCATGTCGTAGATGTGCGATTCATTAAGTCCCTCCTACAATGGGCCACTTCTTGTTGACATCAACTCATTATCCAAGAAGTTGGCTTAGGAACAACCCTTTCAATACTTTAAAGCTTGCATGCCTCAATGGAAAGTTTCTCACTTTCGGCGACAGGTTTACATCAATGGCCTTCGACCGAAACATTTTACGTGGTGTTCGGCATCAAATCCTATATTCACACCATGTGAATTGTACTGCAGTACATTGATGGTCATTATCATTATCAGTGATTCCTCTCATGCCTGTTAACAGCTTATAGCATTGGTTGGCAATCAGGTGATGTCTTTCCGTATTTGACTTTAGAACATCTTTTCACATGGATCGACTTGTACATCGAGCAAAGATTGAATGAGTTTTAAGACCCTGGATCTAGTTTCATCCATCTGGGCTGCGATAAATTCAAGAAGATAAAGGCATCAAATGTACACAGTAGCCTCATAGATGATCATTGAAGCTAAAGGATGACGACTCTACAAGAATCACGAGTCTGCAAGAGTGGAAAATTATCTGTCCTATGTACATGAAAATGAATTTATAAAGTTGAGCATGGGAATGCACAGCTCAGCTAGATCATGAAAATAATATGAATATAATGTATTGTATTGTATTTTATATAGGTCACCTTCCAATTAAAATACGTCAGATCCTCATGATAAATCATTTCACCCGACATCAGAAGATTTATAACGTCATGCTTTAGGGGGCAACTTTTATAGACATATTTTTGAACTGCAACCCCAATCACATATGTCAATAAACCAAGGGCTCTTAAACCACTAAAAGTGTTGCTTCACACCCTAAAGGATCATGTATAGCTGATTACATCATTTCCCAGAAGTTCAACTTGAAAAACCACTCAGAATTGGCTAAAATTGGACCATATAGACTGCTCCATGCTTAGGGTGCAATGCATACTAGATGTTACACTGGTAAAGTGTGATGCATAATGAAAGAGCCTTCTGTGGTGTGTGATGGGCGAGATTAAACAAATGGTAGAGACAGTTTGCTAAGTGGAAACCCAGAGAATCTTCTAGAAACTTCTCATATGACACTTGCCTCCTGAATTCGCCCAGAGATGAGTAAGAGATCATGAAATCTCCAAGCGGAACCAAGAACTATCAGTGAAATGACACTAATCAGAAACCCATAAGCTGACTCACCCCTCTCGAAAATATCTATAAATGGATCCCTGATCTGAGAGATCTAGAGGCTGGAATTTTGTAATTTGTAAGAAAGTGATGTTGGTTTCTCTTTGAGAAGAAACATTTTATAGTTTGGTGATATTTCTTCTCATGAGGTGAAGAGGGCTTTCATGCTGGGAGGATGATGCTGGATTAGATAGCTGGGTTGTAATCCTCTCTTCTACTTCTACTATCAATAAATTTCTTTGTGTTTTCCTCCATATAATTGTGTATTTGTGAATCTTGTTATTTGTGGATGCAATTGTATTGTTAATGTATTTTTGATGCTGCATTGTTTATGATATCATAGATCGAGATGCTTTGATAGTGTGTTGCTGCTTTGCCTTTACAGGGATTCTCTAAAGCAGGACAAGTAGGAGAAGAGTGGCAAGCTCTTTCAAGGGAGAGAGGAACAATCAAGGAGCCAAGTGGAAGACATAGGTTGGTCCCCTTTGCTTCTCTCTTATCTATCATACATAAAGGAAATCTTGAAGCACTTTGAATTGTTTGTTTTTAAGATAGCTACCCGTCTTAGTGGGACTGGTAGATCAAAAAGACACTAGTTTTCCTGGAAACAAAATGGAAACTTCACTGGGGAGAAAATAGTTTGTTTGTTTGTTACTATTGTTTGCTTAATAAACTACAGATGGAGCCTGAAGTTAAGCTAGCAAGCCTTTGAAATTCCCTTGATATGGAAGTGAAAAGTAGATCAATGCTGCATCAGTCAATCTCCAGGTTGGTCTATGAACTAAACATCTGAACTGCAAACATCCTAAGCGCCCTTATGGTATCTCAATAACGTCATAAGATCATACCCCTATACTTTGTTTTTACTGTCTATCATAGCTCAACCTAAATCACTGAACTTAGCTACAAATTTTGAGTGAAAACCAAACTCAATTTCGTTCCCTGGTCCATCGCATTGTCTATAACTGGCAGTCTGGATGCATCACACCTCCCATGTGTTGCAGGTGATATGCATCCATGTTTCCCTTAACGACAGGTGCGATGACTGAATGTTACTGCTCCCTTCTCTAGAATTTAGTTTTTTTCTTCCTTCTTTTAGCTCTATTCAGTAGTTTTGTTGCTTATGATCAATATCATTGCTAAAGCTTTCTTCCTTTACATTATTCAGCCTCCTTTGATCAGGATCTAGTGAATGCTTTATGTATTTTTGATCATTTACAATTCTCCTTTGACAAAAGTAGCTTAATTGAATTGTCTTTTTTGATGAAAAGGTGTCGTAACTATCATTTTGAGTCGAAAAGAAGAGTGTCGTAAAGTCTTCCTCTTCTAGATAGTCGATTGTACTTTTGCCATTGTATTTGATTTGAATTATCAATATTTGAAGTGTCAAAAGTAGTTTTCCATTCGAAATTGAAAGTGTCGTGTTGGTCTTCCTTCCATTTTGAAAATAAATTGTTAAAGTGTCGCTTTGAACAATATAGTTCATATCTGTACTTAGTTTTCTTTTTTGGCATTCTCACGAACAGAAAGACCAATAAATGCATGTGCATTTTCATTTATACTACATGATGAAAATGATTTAGGGAAAGTGCATTTATTGTGTGTTCTCTGCTCTCTGTTGAAAGAATCATACTCTCCTTTCCTTAGTAGCTAGGATTTTCATTGCTAAAGGAAAACAAACGACAGTTTATCATTTTAGATTGCATATTTAGGAATTTTACATCTACATCACACGGTGAACCTTGAAAGACAAACTTATAAAAAAGATCAACTCTAAATTAAATTTCAATGGACATAAAAATGATTTGGAACCTAATGTACAACATCTAGAAGTCTAGGCTAGAGATGTATTCCGACATTGTAAAACCTAGTAACTATTGTTTTCATCGAAGGTGGGGTGTTTCCTCCTCTTTGATACGACAAGTGCCAGTACAAACTTGTGCTCCCCATACTGTCAAGTATATATTGGGAGACCATAATAGGCTGATACCCTTTATCCTTAGGAAGTTGTGTCTGTAGCTCTATCGATTGCAATGCACTGAACACAACATTCGGGAAGATTGACTGTCGTACGTAAAATCCTTGCTAATTTTTCTTTAATTTACCACCAAGGTGTATATTGCAGTTTTGTGATTGGCTTGGTAATCCCTCTGTCTAGATTTCCAAAGTAGTCACTTTCATTCCTTTTTGACTCCTTAAAAGAAAAGGTCCATCTGAGCACTTGTCACTTCAGGCTCATTAAAAATCGAAGGCGACCAGAGTCATCTTTAGCTTTTTCTCGACTCTTAAAAATTGAAAAATCGAAGTTGTGTCGAAGCATCATAAAATTTATCTAATTCAGAATAACATCCCTATTCCTTCGTTGATCTTAGGTTGAGGTAATGGATTCCACCAACCAAGGAGGGGAATCCTAGTCCTTTCTCTTCTTGGGGAGATATTGGTGCTCCATACATGGCTACATTGTCCCTTCCAGGAATCACAATTTTCCTACCAGTATGGCTATTCTCAACCCCTGTCGTTCAAAACATCGTAATTCCTCAGTAATCAAATCAGCAATCAAATGATACTAGAGTTTCTCGCTCACCTTCTACTTCGTTTGTTTCTCCCTCTCCTTCTTCCTCTTTTCTTGGTGAAACTAGTGATACTAAAAACCAAGTAACTGAGATGAAGAAGAAAGGGAAGAAGAAGAAGAAGAAGAATTCAGTCAAGCAAGGGGGAAACCATGCATCATCCAATGAAAATCCACACACCAAACCTTCCAAACCCAAATCTCCATGAATAATTTGTAAAGGAAACCACTTTCATTGAGATTGTCCTTGCATTTTAGGGATCTTGAGAGACTGGTCTCCCCTCTTGCACCATCTAGTGTCATCAACCTCTATCGATCATGTTGAGAACACAACATCGACTAGTGAAAATGAAGTCAATGGAAAAAAAGGAAGATTCAGATTTCCTTGTAGGTTGTGTGAAGGCGATCATGCCCTTCACCGTTGTCCTTTTCTAGATGAAGCTAAAAGTGTCATGGATAACCGTCCTGCTTCACCGCAACAACTTCTACCTGGATACAAGAAACTCTTGCCAAGTCCATCACTAGTTGAAAATCCAATTGACATACCTCAGTTGTCAGTCGAAATGCCTATAATTGAAGATAAACCCTCTAAGTCCATACTGGACCAAAATAAACAGGTCGAGATGGCAGCCAACCCAGTATTGCGTTCAGAAGATCAACCTTCAAATGATACAATTTCCAAAGAGAATGAGAATGACACCGTTCAAATTATTTTTGTTAACACAGAGTTTAATGAACATGGGGGTAATCTACCCATTCCTTTACGACAGAGAGGGAAGTTCCCCATTTCAAGAGATTCATCCAGTCGTTTATTCCACCCCCCTCGAAGCAATCTAGTCGTTTCCTTCGATTGGAATCTACTAGTAGGTTCGTACCTTCCATCTAATGTACCATTCTGAATCATAGTATAAGTTTACAAAGTGATCATTTCTGGTAGTATCATAGATGAAGGGTCTTCCATGAGTATCCTTTCCTCAACTTCTTGGAAAGGGCTTCGTTTTCCATTGCTTCTACTTGAGAATCGAAATTTGTCAGGCTTGAACAAAGGAACCAGTCAACCGTTAGGGATCCTTCCAATTTTGCCTATAACTTTGAGAAGGAAAATCATTCACTTGAACGTGATGGTAGCCCAAGGGCCACTAGATTAAAATCTATTCCTTGGGCGTGACTACGTTTACAGCATGGGAGCTATTGTTTCCACACTCTTTTGGGTGATGTGTTTCCCACATGAAGGTAGAATGGTGCAACTTGTCGATCAACTTTCATTTCCCAGTTCGAACACAACTATGAGTCAAATGCTATCCCTAAATGGTCTCTTTGTCTCAAGAATGTCTCTTCAACCTCCAATTCATCCACCTAATCACCGCAAGTAATTAGGTGAATGTAACAAAGCTTAGGGGGCATGCACCTTGGTCTACTTCCGTAGGTGAACCCAGCTAAAAAAACAAATTTCCTTGTAGGTTATATGACCAATCTAAAACACCATCTCCGTATAGGATATGCGATTAGTCTAAAACATTTATCTCCTCGTATGTTATGTGATTGGAAGCTCACACCATTCACCTAAGTTGTCTATTTCGATGGAAAGAGCCAATGAAGTGTTTTGACTACTCTGCAAACGAAATAATCCTGCTTAAATGTAGGAACTTCCATAAGGTAACTTTGAAATTCTCATTTTCTCAACACCTGGGGGCATGAAAACCTTTTTATGCAAGTGAAAAGTGACCAGTTTAACTCTAACCTCGTAGTGTTTTAGCTTAACTTTTAGTTCAACTACTTAGGTTAGGTGAATGGTCTAATCCACCATTCACCTTTATCGGTGATGAGCAGGCAAAGCAAAGGAAATGTTTTATCTAGGCAAAAGACAAAACTATCCTACCTAACCTTAGTAGCTCTTTAACATTTAGTGTAGTTAGCTCTATAGTTTGGTCGTTTCTAGCCTACATAAAAAGGCAATGAGAAAAGTTTCGCATGGGGCAAGCTCACTAAAAAATGAACCTACTAATAAGAGACATCTTTAAAATGACTGGATGAGAAATGTTCCTACAGGGCTCAAGCTCGTTAAAAAATAAACCTACCGAGGAGCAATTTTTTGCATGGGGCAAGCTCACTAAAAAATGAACCTACTAATAAGAGACATCTTTAAATTGACTGGATGAGCAATGTTTCTGCAGGGTTGAAGCTCGTTAAAAAATAAACCTGCCATTGAGCATAGTTTCTTTCGATTCAAGCTCCTTAAAAAATGAAGCCACCCTCGGTAAATAACCTTTGTGATTGCCTTACTATCAGCCTTTTTGAGCCTTGGTTGTGCTTTTACTATCACCTCCATTATTTTGGCCAATCATACACTTCCACTTGATTGTTTACCCTTTTGAGGAACATCTGCGATGAGGGATTCCATTAGCCACCCTCTTTACACTGCCGTGTTTGAGAAGTTCCAAACTTACCTCAAACTAGTTGCTACTCGAAAACATCACTCATTCCTCAAAAACAAGTCTCTTTTAAGCTATTTTTAGACTCGTAAAATTTGAAAATATTGCCAAGCTACTAGCCTTTGCAGCTCGTTAAAGTAAGGGGAAGCGCCATCCCTCCACTACATTTTAATCTTTTTGGACCTAAGGGATCATTCCACAAAAGGATCGAGTGCTTTTCTTATTCGGCTCGCTAAAATGATCAAAGAGTCATCCCTTTTGTATTAATTTATACTTTTTTGGACTTAAAGGATTATGCCATGGAAAAGGATTGCTGGAGTTTCCTTTCCATCCCTTTAAAACTCTCTAAACATGAAAAGGATCGAGTTATCTTTATCGTTAATCTCGTTAAAACAATAGCGAAAAAATTGTCCATCCGGACAAGAGTGGGTTTCACTGTCGCTAGGCTCGCTAAAACATAGCGACAGGTTTGCCCAAAGGGAAAATTATAGAACAAGCATATGTTATCCTCCTCAACCTTGACAAAAATAAAGAGGTACTGGTCAGCAATGACTGGGGAAAAAGGGAAGAAAACTTGAAGAACTTCATTGGTAGCAGGTCGCTCTTGAACATGACGCTCTCACTCTATCACTGTGATTGAGTCGGGTTGGGTTATTCCATTCACCGGTCACATCACAATTGGTCCTCTGTACCATCCATTTTTGGGGATAATGTACCAATCCATCTCAGTGTCACCAATATGTTCAAGAGAAGTCATTCAGAGAATTCACCACCCCAGCTAACACCTCATCCAATGCAATACCTTCACCCTCCATTTTTCATGACCGACATTCCTGAACCTTATATGATCAAATTGTTTTCACCTCCAGAAAATCATTTTCTTTGTTTCATTTCGTAGATGTGGGGTTCATCCAGGCCCTCCTATGATAGGCCACTTCTTGTCGACATCAACTCATTACCAAAGAAGTTGGCTTAGGAACAACCCTTTCAGTACTTTGAATCTTGCATGCCTCAGTGGAAAATTTCTCACTTCTGGCGACAAGTTTACATCAATGGCCTTCGACCGAAATATTTTACGTGGTGTTTGACATCAGATCCTATCACCACGTGAATTGTACTGCAGTACCTTGAGGGTAATTATCATTATTAGTGATTCCTCTCATGCATGTTAACAACTTACATCATTTTCTCGTAATCAAGCGATGTCTTTCCATGTTTGACTTTAGAACATCTTTTCACATGGATCGACTTGTACATGGGGCGAAAATTGAACGAGTTTGAAGACCCCAAATCTAGTTTCATCCATCTGGGCTGCGATATATTTAGGAATATAAAGACATCGAATGCACACAGTAGCTACACAGATGATCATCCAAGCTAAAGTTTGATGGCTCTACAAGAATCACCAGTCCGCAACAGCGAACGGTTATCTGTCCTATGTACATGAAAATGAATTTATAAATCTAAGCATGGGAATACCCACCTCAGCTAGATCATGAAAATAATATGAATATGATGTATTGTATTATATTTTATACAGGTCACCTTCCAGTTTGAATACCTCAGATCCTCATGATAAAGCATTTCACTCGACAGTAGAAGATTTACGACCTCATGCTGTAGGGGGCAACCGTTATAGACATATTTGGGTATTGCAACCCCAATCAAATATGTCAACAAAATAAGGGCTCTTAAACCCCTAAAAGTGTTGTTTCACACCCTAAATGATCATGGTCAGCTGATTACATCATTTCCCAGAAGTTCCACCTGAAAAACCACTCAGAACTAGCCAAAACTAGACCATACAGACTACTCCATGCTTAGGGTGCGATGCATACAGGTTGTAAAACTGGTCAGGTGTGATGCATACTAAAAGAGCCTTCTATGGGGTGTGATGTGCAAGAGTATACAAATGGTAGAGACAGTTTACTAAGTGGAAACCCAAAGAATCTTCTAGAAACTTCTCATATGACACTTGCATCTCTGAACTCGCCCAGAGATGAGTAAGAGATCATGAAATCTCAAAGTGGAACCAAGAACTATCAGTGAAAAGACACTAATCAAAAACCCATAAGCTGACTCACCCCTCTACAAATATCTATAAATGGATCCCTCATCTAAGAGATCTAGAGGCTGGTTTTGTAATTTGTAAGGAATTGTTGTTGGTTTCTCTTTGAGAAGAAACATTTTATTGTTGGGTGATCTTGCTTCTCATGAGGTGAAGAGGGCTTTCATTCTGGAGTATGATGCTAGATCAGACAACTGGATTGTAATCCTATCTTCTACTTCTACAATCAATAAAGTTCTTTGAGTTTTCCTCCATATAATCATGTATTTGTGAATCTTGTTATTTATGGATGCAATTGTATGGTTAATGTATTTCTGATTCTTCATTGTTTATGATATCATAGATTGAGATGCTTTGATAATGTGTTGTTGCTTTGCCTCTATAGGTATTCTCTAAAGCAGGACAAGTAGGAGAAGAGTGGCAAGCTTTATCAAGGAAGAGAGGAAACAAGCAAGGAGCCAAGTGGAAGATACAGGTTGGTCCCCTTTGCTTCTCTCTTATGTATCATACATAAAGGAAATCTTGAAGCACTTTGAATTGTTTGCTTCTAAGATAGCTACCCATCTTGGTGGGACTAGCAGATCCAAAAGACACTAGTTTTCTCGGAAACAATAATAATTTGTATTTTTGTCACTAAAATATTCATATAAAATTATTATAAATAACCACATTATAGAACAAAATTTTGAGCTATGAATTCATTGAAAACTAATCCTTGGAAAAAGAGACTAAAAATCACAACCAAGTTCATTCTATGCTACTAAGTTGACAAATACTAGAGACAACAAGACAAATATAATGTAGAAATGGAGACAAGTCATTGAAACTCATAAAAGAATCTAAAACAAAATAGAGATATAAAGGCCATAAAAGTGCTACAACATCCTACCCTTTAAGGACCTATTAAATCTTCCATACATCAATGATTGAACAACATAACATCCAAAATTTCTACAAAATTCAAACTCTAAAATGAGGAACAAAATAAGGGTGTTACGAAACGAAAATCAAAATGGATAAATTCATCCAAAAGATAGATAATTGACAAAGAAAAAATAAAATCTTGCAAGTTATGTACATGATTTTTTTTTAATTCTAAAGCCCCTAAGTTATAGAAAATACTAAAGATTCATTTCATAGAGATCATGGAGCTTCATAGGAGTTGTTGAGAAGCAAAAGGACGAATAAAGGATGGAAAGTCGCTCAATTCTTTGAAGCTTCTAATATGTCTAAAAAAGAAAGGTTTTACAAGAAACAAAGATTGAAATAGTAAAAATATTTAAAGAATGAATAAAAATCCAAAGATTTGAATATAAAATTATGAATGGCTACAAAATTTCCAATCTTTGCAAGATTGTTATTATAATCCAAATCATCTTACAAAATTCCCCTAAATTATACTGAGATCCGTAACAGTCAATTGATATTGTCAATATCTTATCAAAAATTCACTGATCCATCAAAATGTACTTTAGCTTCCATATAGACTGTAAAATTCCATTCACTTTATGAATAAGAAATAGCATAATACTCTCTCACGGTAGTCTCACCTTAGATGAATTTTGTATTTAGGAAAGCTGAACAGGGAATCCATTAGGCTAGTATAGTTTTGCTACAATCTTCCTCAACCAAAACATTGTTTCCTTCAAAATATTATTTCCAATGAAATTCTGAAGCTTCTCAATGCTTCAAAAGTGCTATGTGGGTGTCAAAATTTAAATAATTCAAAATATTTCACGACATTTGAGAGAAGAAATGTTCCTTATGGATCTCAATAGATTGCATGTGACCATCCTATACCTAAAGCCAACTATGTATGTTTATCTTGCTACAGAAGAACCAATGATAATAGGAAGTAACCCGAACTAGGTCTCAAGAGGAGCTTAAAGCTATATAAATCATGAGTTCCATGTGACCATAAAACATGAATTCCAAACCCAACCATGCTATAAATCCTACGGTCCATGGTTGTGATCTATTGCATTTGAATTTTTCATATGGTTCATTAGCTATAAAACCATCTAGCCTTAAAACCTATTTTTTGGCTCCACATTTTCTCAAACCCTTTGTTTTGTTAGTCATTATAGGTCATGGGTTTGAGATAAATAGATGTTTCTTCAATGGGATGAAACTTGAACTACCAAATCGACCTAGGAAGAACATGGAAGTTAAACATAAAACCTGAATTTAGTAGCTAATTGATTGTTGAAGCATGCTAATAGGATAATAGTTATGTATTCAATTTAATATTTGAGTGAGTACTTACCCACAAAAGATGCATGGGATATTTTTAATAACATTAAGTTTATATTTATAATTCTACTCTAATTTATGAGGGATATAACATGAATTGAACTATCAATATGGAAGGTTCCAAATATTACAGTAGTTAATTATTGACGTGTTAATAAAATATATGAGTGCCAAATATGGGTTTCAAGAGTAAATATGTGTTGCAATCCATCAAATTCCAAGCCTAAGTCTCATGTATTTAGTAAATACCATGCACGATATTCATTTTGTATTCTAAATAATAAGTGAGTACATGTTCCATCCCAAGCATTTATAATGCATGTGTTAGTACTTGAAGGGCATATTGTAAGGTAATGTAGCAGCTAAACTATATCGATAGTTAATATTGTAAATTAATGCATCACATAAGCTATATGCTTTGGTGGCCTCATATTTTCATTACAGGGTGGAAATGCACTTTCACATGGATCACCCACATAAGTCTCTACTTGTCAATGGATAGTTCGAGGATAGTTTGTTTTGTTAATAAATTTGGGCTATTAGTTGGAGTTCTTCTTCTCACATCAATCAAACATTACACATGCTTTCGATCCTTGGTACCAATCAATCAAGATCAAATTTGTAGGAAAGTGATTCATTAAATGGATTTGTCAAGTGTTTACAAGGGAACCAAGTAGAATGAAAGCATGAGAGAATTGATTCATTAGAGAAGCAAGCATGTAGTATACCTAGGGGGGATAATATGGGGTGCAAAGGGAGGTACCCAAGGGAATAATGTAATAATGGGATGGGCCATAGTAATAAATCAAGTGGTTAACCTGTATCATGTAAGGGACCAGAAGTAGTTAACAATAATGTAATAAACCCATGGTATTAGATAGATGGTATTGAGGGAACCATGGTAATGACCTATGGTATTGTATGTATGAGGCCTATATCGAGGCTAGAGACTTCCCATTGAGAGATGTCAAGGATTATTGTATGAACATGCATATGGCTTGTGGAGTGTTCTCCTTCCCTATGGAGTGAATGTATGGTGTTTCCTTACCTTAAGGGTTTTGATCAATAAAGAAGCATTTCTATATTCTGATCTTGTTATTTCTAGGGTTTATTTGCATTGTCTTATATTTTCATATCAAATCTATAACAATTGGTATCAGAGAACTTTCTTAGGCAAAGTGGAGATTTTTTTTTAAATTTTTGTAGGAATTTTTTGGGGCGGTGAGTTTGCATATCAAATATATATGTTTTGGTACAAAATCTAGAAAATCTAATTTCAAATCTGGATTGTTTGTGAAAAAATAGCCAAGTTCAAAAAAAAAAAATCGGTCGAATCAGACTCTGGATCAGGGAGATATTGTTGATTTAAAATTCAATTAGGTTGTAGACATCTTTCAGGATGGTGAGATTGTGGAGAAGATCTGTATGTTATGGTGCAAAAACTACAGAATATAATTGTAGATATGGAGTTTTTTTGAAAAAATACCCAAGTTCAAAAAAAATGAGTCGAATTGGAGTCCGGATGAGGGAGATATCGCTGATTTAAAATCAGTTATTTTCTTAGAAATTTTTTGTGATGGTGGGACAAGTGAAGCTCAAATAGGAAATTCCAGTGACTAAATCAGGATTTCTATCACATTTGGTGGCTGGGAGTTCAACTGTCCCTGCTCTCTTTTGAGTGATATTTTTAGTTCTTGCTCGATCTCCTTCAGTTGTTCATTAAGCTTTAGGAGCAAGTCCATAAACTTCTCTTCAGACTTCTTCTGAACAATTTCTACAGTTTGTGGATGTCTCGATGGTGGTAATTTTAGCTTCTTTCTCAAGGCACCTATGTCTTCATATTTTTTATTTTTTAAGGCTTCTACAGCCTTCACATCCTTTGGATTATGTCCCAATCCAATCACTAACTCTTCTAAGGATTTAATTCTGTTATCTTTAGTCTGTGAGGAGGCTCTCTCCAGTTGTAATTAGGCAGTTGTATTATTTAAAGAATTCTTTAATCTTTGTGTCATCATGGCCTTACCAGTAAAATTTGAATATATCATTTCTCTTGTTTACCTGTGTAGCTCAATTTGATCCAAGGGATGAATATCTTTTGTCATGACCTCAAAATTTGTTTGAAGGTAATCTGCAGCTGTTTGAGGTTTCTATACTTTAGGCTTGAAGAGGCTCATTTCCATTTTGCCCTCCTTGATGTCATAGGCTGACATCAACCTATTTTGATTGGTGGGAGCCATTTTTAAATATTGATTGTAGACCTGGATTCTTAATGGCTCATTCCTATCTTTTATTTCCTTGAATTTCTTTTTAAAATCCAGGTTCTCACTTCTTGGAAGCTTAAAGGATGATAATTCAGTGCTCTATTGTCTCTCTAGCTCCTGTCTCTCTGAGCTAGAAGGTGTCCCACCTGTTGGGAAAGTCTGGTGACTCCCTACACCTTCTTTTCTTTAGTTGTATGTGGTTTCTTCAAAAAATTCCTATTCTGAATTAGGATTTAGCCTGTGCCTTTTAGCACCAGGCTACTCTAATTGGCGATTAGCAGGGGTAGCTACTTCCCTATCTCACTTTTTTTTCTTTTCCTCATCCAGAGGAGTCTACAAAATTTGAGGCTCTTCTACATTAACTTGAGTTGGGTGAGCCTGTGTTTGAGCTTTCTCTTGAGAAGTTTCAAGTTGTTTAGACATGATTGAATGTTCTACTGCTTGGGTGCTAGTCTCTGGTCCCTTTCCCTTGGATATCGTTGTAAGTGGTGTGTTGGCATCCTGCGAGTGCTTCTGAGAAGTTTCAGCTGTAGAGGCACTAATCTCTGATGCTGATCTTTGAGAAGTTTCAAACTATACCTACCCAAAAGAATCCAAGTCAAGTGTTTTTTCAAGATCCTTCATTACATTTTCTATATTGACCTATTCAACATCAGTTTCCACTAAGGTACCTTCCCTCCATTCATCCATATTGGCAAATTATTCAATCTATGGAATTCTATCATATATGTAAGGTGATAATATATTTTTTTTCCTTCTATCACAGATGAAACCATGGGGATCATAAGGAAACAAACTAAAACTTTTGTGTAGTTTAAGCTAATCTTCTAGAATTTTCTCTACTTCTCTCCATGCTTCTCTAGTGTTGTAGATGAAAGGGCCTAATTGACTCTTGATTCTGAGTTGTGCTTTCTTTTTGGCTTTGTGAAAATGAATCAAGTCTAAATTTATCATTTGTTTATAATATTCCAATGCAAACAGTCTCATTTGAATGGGGAAAGCTCACATCCATATACTCTAATTTTTGTATGGTCCTGGTATAAATACCAGTCAACCATTGTATATTGTTTAGAGACCTGGAGGATCTTCTTGATATCATCACTAATTCTGGGAGATTAAATCCCTGTCAGCAAGGTGGTTGTTGGGTGTACAAACCAATCAATGAACTCATTATAAGAATAAGGGTTGGCGTAAGATCTATAGAAGATGGAGGTCCAAAAGATGAAAAACCTTGGATTACCCTTAGTATCTAGTTTCATGACAGAAAATGGGAATTTTTCTGATTGGTAGTAGAGAATGAGATGATATATAAAGGTGGAAAACTTGAAAACCCTTTCATTCTCCAGCCTTGTGAACTGGTCATGAATTTTGTCAGTAATGAAAGAGGCATAGTCATACTTGACAGCAGAGGGTTGTCTAGGAGTAAAGATAGACATCAACACTAGGGTTAGTTCATCTACATACTCACTAGTGTTGAATCCCATGACTGTAGATATCATATCGACTATGATTTTACCCATATCCGTGAAGAAAACTTTCATATAAGGAGTGGATCCTTGGTTTGATATTGTTTGAATATTAAGGTCTGGCAGAGGTGGTCAAGTTCATATTGGGACAATTTAATTGATTTCTAAAGTAAATGTCTAATGGAAATGGGGGTGAGGGATTGGTTGGAGTGAAGTTACAACATCTCATTGATTGATTCAATGGTTATTAGGAAAAGGATTGTGTGGTTGGGAGACATAACTTCTCTGTAGTTTGGGTCATAATTGGCATGGAAATGATGGATTATGTCAAGGAAAACATAGACAGAGGGAAGAAAGTATATGGGAAGATTGGATTCCCACAGTCTTATGACATCACGACCATTCAAGTAGTTATCTCTACATTGGCAAAAGACTTTGAGGTGATTTTATCAGTGGCTAAGCCTTTTATCTGGAATTCATTATTTTTGAGAGGAAAATAATCTAAATCTCAACGAGGACCATTAATGGGTGCAACATTCAAAGCTACCGGGAATTCCATTTCTGGTTCTTGTGGATTCAGAAACGGGACTTAGGTTTTCTATAAAAAAGTGGGCAAAATAGAGGGTCTAGAGGACTTGAATGGTAATGATAACAACAGGATGATGGTAAATTTGGGCCTTTTAAGTCAATTTACAGTGGAAAACAAGAACTTGTTGTTAGAAAATTATATATTACGGAGCAATGGAACACATAAAATATTGTAGAAATATAAACACAAAAAACGCACAAAACAAGAGAGACACAGATATACGTGGTTCAGCCAGTTTGGGCTACGTCCACCCCAAACAGTCAGTCCTTCCTTTCTATTATCCAGCAAAATGAAGAGACACAACCTACAGCAAATCCGCTGTAATATCCTCTGTTTTCTCTCACAGTCTCACCACTCTGTTTCTCGCTCACACAATACACATCTATCACACAGCCTCAAATACAATACCCTCATACAAAGAGAGGGGTTGCCTTCTAGGGCAAAAAACCCTAAACTAAACATAAGTTCTACCGTCAGATCATCTGCCTAATGAACGGCCCAGATTGACTAGAAATCACTATACTTTTACAAGGAAATTTTACAGCTGTTTTTGGCTTTGGACCCCCCTAGACCCCCCCTGTAGCGAATATTTTACGGGCGGCGTTGCCGCCCCCATTTCGAACTGGGGTCCTATGTGACGATACCTTTGAATATAGAAGATAATCAGGCTCCACACCCAACAATCTCCCACTTGGAGACTGATTGTATTAACTCCACCGCTGCCCCATTTGTTGGACAATGACTCCTCTTTGGATCTGGTTGTTTCTCATCTCCATCATCATCCATGAACACCAACTGAAACTGAGCATATTTTCAATTTCTCCCTGGTTACAACTTTTGTTAGCATATCTGCAGGATTCTGGCTAGCGTGTATCTTTTCCAACTTCAACTCTCCATCTTCCAACACTGATCGTATGAAATGGTACTTGAGATGTATGTGTTTAGTCCTGGAATGAAATGTTGAGTTCTTTGCAAGATGAATGGCACTTTGGCTATCACTGTATAATGTGCCCATATCATGCTACTTACCCAATTCACCCATAAACCTTTGTAACCAAATCATTTCTTTACTAACCTCTCTAGCAGCAACATATTCTGCTTCTGTTGTTGAAAGTGCAACAACACTTTGGATTTTTGAAACCCAACTGACAGTTGTTCCTCCAACAATAAATACATATCCTGTAGTGCTCCTCCTGTTATCTCTGTCACCTACCATATTCGCATCAACATATCCTTGTAGTCAGATGTTTGAACCACCAAAGCATAATGCTTGATTTTTGGTACCTTTCAAATATCTGAGAATCCATTTCACCGCCATCCAATGTTCCTTTCCTGGATTGTTCATGTACCTGCTTACAACTCCCACTTCATGTGCAATATCAGGCCTTGTGCAGACCATTGCATACATTAAGCTTCCAACTGCTGATGCATATGGAACTTTAGACATATAATCCATGTCTTCTTGGGTCTTTGGGCACATTCCTTGCTAAGTTTGTAATGGCTAGCAAAAGGTGTACTAACTGGTTTTGCATTGTGCATGTTAAATCTTTTCAACGTCTTTTGTATGGACTCATTCTGAGACAATGTTAATTTACGATTTTTTCTGTCTCTAGTTATTCTCATACCAAGGATTTTTTTTGCAGCTCCCAAATCCTTCATTGCAAATGAATTTGCCAATTTTCTTTTGAGCACATTTATTTCTTGCATGTTAGATCTTGCAACAAGCATGTCATCTAAATACAATAACAATATAATATAGCTGCCATCATTTTGCGTTTTCAAATAAACACAATGATCAGATTGACATCTAGTATAACCTTGTTCAGACGTAAACTTGTCAAATTTTAGATACCACTGCCTTGGAGCCTGTTTTAAGCCATACAAGCTCTTCTTCAACCTGCACACTAGTTTCTCCTTCCCTTTCACCTCATATCGTTGTGGCTGCTACATATATATCTCTTCCTCCAAATCCCCATGGAGAAAGGTTGTCTTTACATCTAACTTCTCAAGATGAAAATATTCAGCTGCTACAAGACTTAAAATAGTTCTGATTGAAGTCATTTTAACAACAGGAGAAAATATTTCATCAAAATCAATACCTTTATTCTGTGCAAACCCCTTCACCACAAGTCTAGCTTTATACCTCTGTTTTCCTCCATCTTCTTCCTTCAGCCTGTAAACCCATTTATTCTTCAATGTAGTTTTTCCTACAGGCAACCTGACTAAATCCCAATTCTGGTTATGCATTAAAGAGTCCATCTCTTCTTCCATGGCTACCTCCCACTTCTTCCTTCTTTCAACCTGCATTGCTTCTTCATAACATTCGGGTTCACCGAAATCAGTCAACAATAAATAATATAATGAAGGAGAGTATCGTTCAGGGGGTCTACTTATCCTGGTAGATCTTCTAACACTACTTTCAGGTGTTTGGGGTGCCTGTTGTTGTTGTGGTGGTTGTTGTTTTTGTGGTTGTTGATTATTATTATTTTCAGACACCTTTACTTTTTCAGTGATTTCATCAAGAAATGCATATTCCTTGTTTTCCTTTTCCTGTTTCTTTTCCTGCAACTGATTCTTATACAAGACCTTTTCATTGAATATTACATCTCTGCTCCTAATGATTTTGTGATTTTCGTAGTCATATAAGCGATAACCAAAATCATTAACACCATATCCAATAAAGGTACATTTCTTTGACTTTGCCTCAATCTTTGTTCTATTTTCTTTATCAATATGGACAAAGGCCTCACAACCAAAAGGCTTTAAAATAGAGTAGTTTACCTTTTTACCTGTCCATGCTTCCTCTGGAACACCACCATCCAAGGCACTTGAAGGCCCTCTGTTTATTAGATAAACAACAGTATCTACAACATCTGCCCAAAACTGTGCATGCAATCTCATGCACCTTGCACGATCCATGATTGTTCTGTTCATCCTTTCTGACACACCATTTTCTTGTGGTGTTCTTGGAACTGTCTTCTCTCTGTGAATTCCATGCTCTGAACAGTACCTATCAAAATCTTTGCTGCAATATTCACCTCCATTGTCTGATCTAAGACACTTCAATTTATTTCCTGTCTCAATCTCAACCAAAGCTTTCCATTTATTGAAAGTATCAAATACATCAGATTTATTCTTAATACAATAAATCCAAGTTTTTCTAGTTGCATCATCAATAAAAGTAACATAATAACGAGAGCCACCGAGAGATGATACCTGAGCAGGTCCCCATACATCTGTATGCACAAGCTCTAATTTTTCATTCTTCTTTTCTTTCCCAACTCTGAGAAATCTGACTCTCTTCTGTTTTCCATAAATGCAATTCTCACAGAAGTCCAAATCAACATTCTTCAAACCTGGCAACAAATTCCTTAAGTGAAGAATCTTCATCCCCTTTTTACTCATGTGTCCGAGCCTATGATGCCATAATGCTGCATCTGGTCCTTTGGAAGTTAAAGCATTAACAGATTTATAAATACCATTGCATAAATATAATGTACCAACCTTTTCGCCTTTTGCTATTACCAAGGCTCCTTTGGTGACCTTCCAAGCTTTATCTATGAAAGTTATCACACAACCTTCACCGCCTAACTGCCCTGTTGAAATCAGATTTTTCTTTAGATCTGGAACATGCCTTACCTCCTTTAGTAGCCATTGGTTTCCATTCTGCTGTCTTACAAGAACCTTACCCATTCCAACGATTTTACAGGGTTTATCATCACCGAGACGAACTTGTCCAAAATAGCCTTGAACATAGTCATGAAAGTATTTCTTATCAGGTGTGGCATGGAATGAAGCCCCTGAATCTACCACCCAGGAATCAGTAATATTTTCGAAGAAAGAATCAAAGCATATTGTAACACCTCACCTGTCACATTTGCTTCATGATTGTTTTCTTGATGTGCATCTCCTTCTTTTCCCTTCCGAGATCTACAATCTTTCTTTAGGTGTCCTTTCTTTCCACATTTCCAGCACACTATCCCTGATCTGGACTTGGATCTGCCTTTCCTTGAATTACTGCGATATCCTAAGCTCTTTCCCCTTTCCATTTTTCTTCCCCTAGACTCTGCACTCAAAGCATTTCCCGATGTCTCACCGGAGCTTTTTTGTCGCATTTCCTCGCTAAGGATAGCACCGAAAACATCATCAAACTTTAAAGTACTAGATCCAGAAATGGAGTTACTAATGGCCATTACCAAACCATTCCAACTTTCGGGTAACGAGCACAAGAATAACAGAGCTCTAACTTCATCATCAAAGTTTATCCCTACAGAACTTAACTGACTTGTAACTGTATTAAAATCATTTAAATGGTTTGCAACAGATCCACCTTCCGACATATTCATATTAAATAAATGTTTCATAAGAAATACCTTGTTTGAGGGCGAGGGTTTTTCATATAGTTTCGACAATGTCTGCATCAAACCCTCTTTTATGGTTTCCTTCGAAATGTTGAAGGTGACTGACGCAGCAAGGCACAACCGTATTGTCCCGAGTGCCTTTCTATCGAGAAGGATCCATTCTTCGTCTTTCATACCCGTCGGCATCTTTGTTTTTCCACCCAATGGTAGGTATAGATCTTTCTCATACAGATAATCTTCCATCTGCATCTTCCACAGCGAGAATTTTTGGCCGTTAAATTTCTCGACCCTAAACTTACCATCTTCCACCATTTCTCCCACTCGAACCAGGAACCCTTCTTTCCTACGAGTTTATCAGCCAAATAGACCTTCGGCTCTAATACAAATTGTTAGAAAATTATATATTACGGAGCAATGGAACACATAAAATATTGGAGAAATATAAACACAGAAAACACACAAAACAAGAGAGACACAGATATACGTGGTTCACCCAGTTTGGGCTATGTCCACCCCGAATAGTCAGTCCTTCCTTTCTATTATCCAGCAAAATGAAGAGACACAACCTACAGCAAATCCGTTGTAATATCCTCTGTTTTCTCTCACAGTCTCACCTCTCTGTTTCTCGCTCACACAATACACATCTATCACACAACCTCAAATACAATACCCTCATACAAAGAGAGGGGTTGCCTTCTAGGGCAAAAAACCCTAAACTAAACATAAGTTCTACCGTCAGATCATCCGCCTAATGAACGACCCAGATTGACTAGAAATTACTATACTTTTACAAGGAAATTTTACAGTTGTTTTTAGCTTCGGGGGCGCTGCCCCCGAAACGCCCCGCCAGGGGGGGCTCCCAAAGGTCGCAGCCGCCCCCCATGGACCCCCCCTGTAGTGAATATTTTACGGGCGACGTTGCCGCCCCCATTTCGAACTGGGGTCCTATGTGGCGATACCTTTGAATATAGAAGATAATCAGGCTCCACACCCAATACTTGTAGGGTTTTTGTTAGGACTTTGATAAATACCTGCTTTTTGGGGAATCAACAATGAAATGCAGGTACTAGGTGTGGTTGGAGGGCTTTGGGCTATGTTGGCTGTGAAGTTTGGAGTAGTTTGGTGGTTGAAAGCTCAAACTGGTTGACCTTGACGCCTTTGCATGGGCGTATAGTTTTGTAGAATAATACAATGAAAATGACTTGTTTGTTTTATGTACAAAGTCAAGGGTTGGCGGGTTTTAGAATTTGGATGGGTGTCATCAGCGGAAAATGACATGATTTTTTCTCTTTTGTGGGAGGGTGGTAAACCAATTCATATCGCACCACTTATAGGGAGGGGTGGTATTTTTCATTAGGCCGAAAATTCCATAGAAAAAATGACGCGTGACAAGGTACTGTGCACAAAACGCTTTGCGATCGCACACTAACATGCAGTTGCAAAGGTCATGCGATATGCACATCAGCCATTGGACATGGGAGATGTGATTGGATGGTGGTCGGGGGTATGAAGTGACATGGGTTTAGTGCAGGTGGGCCTCGATAGAATTAAGGATTATATAATCATATCGGGAGCAGAGGGATTGGCTAGTGAGGCTATTAATTAAACATGAGGGTTAATTAATACCATTTAATGTAGTGAAGGGGTTAGGCTTCTTAATGCGCTATTGATTAATTCATTAATCCCTCTTTAAAATGTATTATGGTTATAATTTTAACTGGGGCGGGATATATAGTATTTTCGGGATTTTTACATAATTAAAGTAATACGGGAGCAGGTAAACCTTATAAGGGATTTATAAATTAATAAGTTAAAAGTTAATGTGACATTATGAAATGGAAATTGCTAAGTATAAAACATTTGAAGTGTGTATTTAAACTTAGTCTAAAGTGAAAACAAGGGTTTTTTGTGGAAAATTTGTAATTTTCCTAAGTAAAATCGAATTTTACTTAGGAAAAGCTTATAAATGGGTATGATGATTTAATGAATGGTTTAAGTACTTATTCTTTGTAAATTATTTGGCCGAGGGTTTGGTCCCTCCAGAAGTTAAAGAAATGCTCTGAGCCCCTTTAACTTTGTAAATGCCTTTAGTACTTAGGGGAAGTTAGTGAAGCTTAAGGGGAAAACCAATAGGGAAATTAATTAATTTGACTTTTTTTCTTTGTTGTTCTATCTTCAATGTGAGTTGTGCTTTTTCCAAGTGATGAAAGCAAAATATTTAAACATTAAACTTAACCATTCATCACACATTTATTCTGCAACCATCATCCACTTACCCTACCTACTTTATCCTAGCATTTTCACTTCTTTATTAGGGTGCACTTAGACTGGCAAACCCCTTTCTCACTTTCTTTTATTTTACATAGTGATATCTATCTAAATATACACTTATTACATCCAAGGGCTTAAAATAAACTATTGAGCTCCTTCTATTTACTCTAGCTATCTACTTATCTTCCAAGATTACATTGTTTGGTCAGATATTTATTCTCTATTTCTACAACATGAAATTGAAAAATGAGTTAGCCAAGTTTAAATTGTTTGACTACTCATTAATTGTGGCATAAGTGACAAACTGCACACAATTGTTTATTACACAAAAGTAAAAAGTAGTGGCATTTAGAATTTCACACTTTCCTGGTCTTCCTTTTTTGGGGTTCATTTTATTTCATTTTTTAACCATCTTTTATTCCTTTTACCCTTTGATTTTTCTTTTAAGGTATACCCTCTTTAAAATTTTTTAATTTTTTTTGTTTTTTGAAAATATGGAAAACCTTTGAAATAAGAAAATGTATGAACATATTACATAGCTCATCAAGTCAACCATGAGATATGATACCTATTGGTATAGGGCCCTAATAGTGGCTCCACTTGGGGATGGCTTTCCCTAGTGGAAAGTCAAGAATAGTAGATCAAATGGACTTTGAATGACTTTGACTGTGCTCTGCAATCTTCTTCTTCTTGTTGCTTTATTGTATGTATGATAATGATACTTCTGAAGCTTAAGGCCTTTTCTTCGAGGTTCAACTCCAAAAGTTACTATCCAATCAAAACTGTGACATTACAAAGGATATAGTATGTACATGTTAAACATCATGGTAAACCTTAATAGGTAGGATCAAAGTAATTTTTTAACATTCGACCATTGACTGGTCCCTCTTCTGCTTCCCATCCAAGTTTTTGAGAAAATATGTATTGTTTCCTTGTAGGGCATAGATAATGTATGGTCCGTTTCATAGGAAGCCAAACTTCCTATGTTTCCCCTTATCTTCTTTTCTGGAGTCCCATCTTAGCACTTTATTTCCAGGGTGGAAATCTTCTGCCTTGGTTCTTCTGTCAAATATCTTCTTGAGCTTTTCCTACCATATTTGGAATCTTTAGTGCACCTCATCTCTAGTTTGCTGTAAATTGATGGTCTGATTTATCCTTCTTTGAATATCATTAGGTTCCACTTGAGCTTCTTGGAGTAGTTTCATAACAGGAACTCCTAATGATGAAGGAAATACAACCTCCATGCCATATACTAACTCATAAGGACTGGTGCCAATGGATTCTTCGGTGTAAGCCTGTCTGCCCAAGGTTCATTTATCGATTTCTTATGCCAAGTCTTTTTGTTTTCTTCCAATAGTTTTTTGATGATATTAATCAGGCTCTTGTTGGAAGATTCAACTAGTACATTCCCTTTCAGATAATAGGCTATGGAATGGCCTAAGATAATGTGGTACTTGTTGCAAAAATTGATCATATTTTTCTATTTAAAAGCTACAGCATTATCAGTTATGATTTTAGTAAGGCAGTCAAACCTGGACAATATATTGGTTTCTAGGAAACCTATGATCATTGTATCATTGGCCTGTATGGAAGGGATGGCCTCTATCCATTTAGTAAAATATTCAGTGGCAATGAGTATCCATTTGTGTTGGCCAGAGGAGGGAGGATGGATTTCAACAATGAAGTCAAGACCCCATTGTTGAAAAGGCTTCTCGGTAGAAATGGGTTTCAAGGGTAAAGGCAATAGTTTTCTCTTGCCCTCAAACATTTGACATTTATGGCAAGAAGTCACAAATTTATTCACATCAAAAAACAAGGTTGGCCAATAGAAGCTAGACCTTAAGATCTTATCTAGATTTGATTTCCAGTAGAGGTGTCCACCATAGTCTCCTGCATGAAATTCTTGGAGAGCCTTGTCAACTTTATTTTTTAACAAACAATTTAATAAAATTCGTTCACTATTTTTCCAAAAAAGAGCATTATCTAGAATGCAAAATTTTGAATCTTTCATCTTTATAAACCTATTTTTTTTTCTAGATAACCCTGGAGGAGCTTGTAGGTTTTATAACACATAAATTGCATCAGCATACCAAGGTGAGTCTGAAAAGGCCTGGCTGATTTGTGGAGTTGCCATCTCCTGTTCGTCATCCAGCTCATTTATGTCTAGGGCTTGACAATTGGTTTCTGCCATAAGTTTGGCCAACCCCTGTCCTTTTATCAATTTTGTAGCTTTTATTTCAATATCATACTCTAAGATGGTAGCAATCCATTTACCCCTTTTGCCCTCAATTCCATCCTGAGTTAGGATGTCCTTGACAACTGTATTTGGTACATAGGCTATCACATGAGAGTATAACATATAAACTCTGAAGTCTTTAATGGATTTAACAAGTGCAAAAGCTTGCTTTTCCATGATCTTGTATTTCAGTGATGCATCTCTGAGTGCTTTACTAAAAAAGGCGATAGGTTTTTCACATCCTTGGTCATCCTTTTGTAATAAAACAACTGCTATAGTGTGTTCCGAGGCAAAAGAAAAAATTATGAAGTCTCTATCAAATTGGGGACTTATAAGGACCAGTGTTATGGTTAAAGCCATTTTGATTTCTTCAAATGCTTGTTTGGCTTCTATTGCCCATTTTATACTTGAATCCTTTTTTAACATATTATTAAGTATTCTAATCAGTTCTGTTAAGTTAGATATGAATCTTCTCAGAAAGTTTATCTTCCCTAAGAGAGCTTGAAGTTCTTTGATACTTCTCGGATGAGGTATTTGTAAAATTGCTTTTATTCTGGCAAGGTCAATTCGAATGCCATCCTTTGAAATGATGTGACCTAAAAGTTTACCTTCTTCCAGGCCAAACAAGGACTTCTTGGGATTTAAAGAAATACCATATTTTCTGCATTTAATAAATACTTGTCTGAGATGGTCCAATGCTACTGATCTGATTTAGAAAAATAGTAAGATCATCCAGATATATAACAAGAAAACATGAATCTCTTTAGCAAATGCATTGTCCATTTCCCTTTGGAAGGTAGCTCCCGCGTTTTTAAGTCCAAATGGAATTTTGATATACATAAATGTGCCCCACAGTGTTGTAAAGGAAGTTGTTTCATGGTCATCAGGATGAACCAAAATCTGGTTATATCCTGAAAATCCATCTAAAAGAGAGATTCTAGAAGAACCTACTACCATTTGCAAAATATGGTCCATCTTGGGTAAAGGATAGTTATCTTTAAGGGAGTCCTTATTCACATTTATCAGATATACACATAATCTTATTTCACTAGTTTTCTTCCTGGTAGGTACTAAGTTAGATACCCACTTTGAAAATTTTATAGGTGCAATAATCCTTGCTTCATACATACATTTAATTTCTTTTTCAATCGGTGGTAGTAATACAATGTTGATTCTCTTGAGTTTTTGTTTGAAGGGCTTTTGGTCTTCTTTTAGTGGTATAGTATGTTGAATTATTGAGGTGTCATATGATTTCAAATCCTCATAACTCCAGGAAAAAACATCCTCGACTTCTCTCATAAGTTCAGCATATTTTATCTTCTGATCAGGTGGTAAAGACTTTGATAGTTTTATCATATTTGGATTGTCTTCCATTCCTAGATTATATTCTTCAATGTCTGCCTTTAATGGTTCCATCTTAGGTTTCTTAGGAATATCATTGGAATCAAAAAGGTATTCTAGAGCAGTTAATCCTTTGGGCAGATGATTGTCTTTTATGTCAATAACCTCTGTTTCTTCTTCAATTATCTCATCAAGGTCCATTTGTTTTAGGTCTTGGACTTCTTTCTAGTTAATTTTGTATGATGAATCATTTGAATTGAAATTTCTTCTAAAATGTTGGTTTCTAGCTCATCCATATGTTTAGAGTTACTGTGTGTATCAACATCTATGTAACTGTGAGAAAATTCTTCATCTAAAGTTAAAAAGTTATTAATCTGCTCATCACTTTCGAAAACTTTCCAGTTCTTCATATTGTTAGGGATAGCTAGTCTATGCCTAATTTTAGTAGTAAACTGATGATTAGGTTCAAAAGGTAATTTGCAGGTGCTAGCAAACATGGCCAGAATGTGAGCCTATAAGTTGTGTTTTCTAGGCACTACAGCAAGCTTGGTTTCCATAAAAGTATTAAGAATCTCTATGACTATTCCTCTATAGTATCCTAATCTAGGATCCCTTGTCAAATAGTTCCCTTTGATCTGTTTAATGATTAATTCTGAATCGTTGATGACAAATACCCTAATTGCTCCTAATCTTTTGACAAGTTTAATTCCTAGCAAAAGAGCTTCATACTCTGCCATATTATTGGTGCACTTGAAATTTAATCTGTAGGCATGGCCTTCAGCATGGTCGTTTTCTAAGTTATGCACCCAAACTTATACCCCTACCCCTAATTTATTGACTGAACCATGAAATTCTAAATGCCAAAGAATTTCATGCACATAATCAATGTCAGGGGTGGTGGGAATTTGTTTAACAAGGGAATTTGGTTTTTTGTTTTCATCTGATTTTCCTTTGTTGTCTAACTTGTCATTGGTGTCTGAGATTTCCTGAATCTGAACACTTGATTTTTGATTTTTAATTTCTTTTGTTTCTACTGCTAAAACTTTTTGAGTGTTGGCAGGATTGATTTTAGCATTGTAAAGAATGAATGAATCCATATCAGAATGTACTGAGTAGATAGGGAAATTTTGTGGTTTTTCCTGGCTACTTACTATGTATTTCATCAATGTTTCTCTGTATATCTTCTTAGGTTGGCCGAAGACTGAGATAGTAGCATAAGACATGAATAATTGAAGTGATCCCTCGAGCTTAGCACCCTAGGACCTAGATAATAACATTCCATATTTTGGTGGTATGTTTGCTACCACTATATCCACTAAGATTGTTTTTGTAGGGTGTTGAACTAAAGAAACACACAAGTCTTTTATCAATCCTAAGCATCTCACCTGACTGGAATCAAAAGAAAATAGGTCTTTGTATGGTCTAGTGATGTCTAGGTCTAATTTCTCCATAACAGACTTGGGCATTAGGTTATGAGATCCCTGAGAGTCAAACATGGCATTGTGAAGGATTTTATCATGTATATTCAAGCTCGCATAGAAGGGAGGAATACTTCCTTCTAAATGTTTCCCATTCACTTCAGGGCCAAAGATTAATTCTAGTTGGTCATCAAAAACATTAACGAAGTCTTCAGTTCTAGTGATTTTTAACTGATCTTTTGATTTGACTACAGTAGTCATCATGTTTAACTAATTTAGACAATGGAATAACAGTCTTTAGTTTTCCTACTTCAGTTTCCAGTTTTTCTCCTTTTCAGGATTGGGGTTAAGATTAGCAGTTTCCCCTAAATCAACTTTTGGAGGTTCCTCCATAGTTCCCTTAGAAGGAAGGGGAGTAGAAGATTGTCTATTATTTGGTTGATTGTCAAAAACATCTTCTTGTTTGGATTAGGGGGGTTATTATTTGATCTAAACAAAATTTGTACATGGGTAGTAACTACTTTACCTCTGATAGGTTGTTTTAGAGCTTCTTGTTTGTTGGCTTCAGGAACATCAATTCTTCTACCCCTTAAGTTATACTGCTTGTGAACTTCGTAGATGGTTGTGTCGTATCCCTCCCTAAAGTCAAACGATTCACTTGATTGAGTTTGAAATTGTTTGAGAATGTGGGCCTCTTGATCATCTTGAATTAGGAAAACTTCTCCTTAATTGTTAAGTCCCATCAGATTTATCTGAATATCTTCTTGGAAACCTTTAGAGTTGGAAGCTTCTACATAATTCTTGTGGAAAGGGGATCTAATGTTTTGATCTAGACCAATCTTCCTAGGGTTCTGATTTTGGTTTTTTCAGAAATTAGGATTCCTACCTGTGTTGGTTGGCTGACCATTCCAAGGGGCTTTTCTTTCTATTGTTTCTACTTTGTCTCCTAGTCTTTCCATCCCTTTAATTATAGCATCGAATTTCTATTCAACAGGTGAAGCTTCTTCTTTCAATGGTATCCTTCTTTCACTCCTAACCTTGGCTCGTTTAGACATTACGTTAGCTTCAACACTAATAGCTATATGTTGCATCTCTTCCAAAGTTCTAGGAGCTCGTTCCCTTAGTTGAAAAGCCATATCAGAATCAAATCCATTTGGGAATTTGATTAGGGCCAAATCAGGTGGGGGTCTAAGATTTTGAGAGACAATGTTGAACCTAGTGCAATAATCCTACACAGTTTCTTACATTCATCTCTTGAGGTTTTCATACTCAGATACACGATTCAAGAATTGTGTATAAAGGGTTTCTAGGCTATCTATGCTATTTTCTCTTAGAGCCCTAAACTAGGTTCTAGCTTTCCCAGTTAGACTCTGAACAAATATCCACATTCTTACATCATCAGCATTTATCTAATATATTTCAAAGTAGTCAGTCATTTTTTTTGTTTTTTGCTGCACTGTGTAGGTACCAGTACCATCGAATATAGTGATTTTACTTTGGTAGTCTTGAGGCATGGCACCTAAATTGGCTAGTGAAACCAAGGGGGTATACATTTTTTCCATGGCTATAGGTAATTATGGAACAATAGCTAGGGTAGGGGTAACAATGGGAATTTGGGTTGTTGATGGATGGGTAGAAGGAGGGGTCTGTGGTTGGGTGGTTTGGGGTTGAGATGTATGAGGAAATGGTGAGGAACTTGTAGAAACAATAGTGATTGTAGAGGGATTGGGTGCCCCTTCAGAGGTGAGTTCAGATTGTATTTAATTCTGCAAATGTCTGTCAATTGAGGAACTGACAGCTTCAAACTGTAACTCTTCAATGAATACTGGGTCTAGGAAAAAATCAATCAATTCAAAGTCAGAAGATGTTATAAACAAAGAGGTCTCAAATTTCCCATCAAAGGGTTCGTCCTCAAGATAAATCCACCTAACAGGGTGGGATCTTGATCTATAGATGGGGCGAGAACTGCCAGTCCTTTCTTGACTTTCTTGCCTCCTAAGAATTCTGGGGATCAGATTGGGGTTCTCAAACACTGGTGGGGGATTTGGATTAGGATTTTCTCTAGTGTGGCGAGTCCTTTCTGAAGCCAGATTTCTTGGTTTGATTTTATAAATTAAAATCAACAACAACTTCTGTGATTTCTTTAAGATTCTTTAGATTTGAATTTAAACTTTCCTAAAGATTTATACAATTGAGGAAGTGGTTCATGTTATGCTCATAAACTAAACCAGAGATTGATTGAAGCAACATTGATCTACCTATGCACTTGCATAGCAAGAGTAGTTCAAAGGCTACATGGCTAACATCAGGGTCCATTTGTAGTTTATAAAGTAAATAGAAACGACAACAAATTTTCATTCCCTAATGGAGTCGCCACTATGTAATCACTCAGATTTTCCTAGAAGTTGTAAGAAGAGGAAAGGGGTCTGAGGTAACCACAAACCAACTTTTGGGTATGGAATCTAGCCAATCTGTACCTAGAGATGGCTCTCTCTTTAATTTTTAGCTTTTTTTTATAAGGTTTTAGGCTAGTTATGAAAGCTTTGGGGATTATTGGTTGTATTTGGTGGTGAAATTCAATAGCAGATGGGTAGAACTAAATATTTTAGACCATTGGGCTAATGAAGTCAAAGGAAAATGGCTCAACTGGATTTGGTTTTTCAACAAATGATGGCTTCATAGGGCAAGATAGCTAAATACGGAGCAAATGATAAGTTGAAAAGACGGGATGGGTTCAAAAGGGAAGAAGGGCAATTAAGAATCCTTCCACATGTTTTGAGAAGAGGGAATTTAGATGATCACCAATAAAAGGAAATTAAGGATTTTTTACTAAATTATCAAAATGATAAACTAAGAAGCAGGAGAAACTAATAATTCTTTGGCTATGATAGTTTATAGGAAAACATGAAGAATAAAAATGATTGAAAATAGATTGCACTTAAGCACTTTCTGAATTATTCTTTTTCATTTTAATATTTAGATATGGAACATAATTGAGATATTAAACAAGATAAAAATAACACATGAGTTATAGAATACTTATTTGTTCTGGTGTTTTACACATGAATCTTGTGAAAAGTCCTTTCTATCAATTCTTCATCCAGCCAGCCATGCAAGATTTGGTCCAACAACACTTTATTCCAAAGTAATCAGTTTTATATAAATGTCTAAGAATCCACCCTCAATACTCTGAATGAGGGAGTATTTATACAAAATTTTTACAATAATATATCTCATAACACAAGATACATATTCTAGGGCGACTAACTATAAGTTACATGAAAATAGAGACAAATGGTTTCGTAGATAGAAGATAAAGTAAACTGATGGCTTGTTGTCCTTATTTTTGTGAATGAGCTGGAGGCAGGCCCTATGATGAGGCATCTTGCTGTCTTCCTCGTAAATTAGTGTTGGCTATTCTGCTTTTCACTTTCTTACTGATACACTTTGATCTGTTCTGATACTCTTTACCTGTTTGATCCCTGTCTATCCTCTTTTACCGTCTTTGTTTGTAGTAAATAATCAAAATTTAATTTTACGAGGGATAAATTACAAGATGTCTAGCATTTCTTCCCACCATTTTTCCTATGGTATCCTAGTCCTTTGAATTTTCCTGAGAATTTCATTAGCCTCGGCGTATTTGAAAAAAGTAGGCTGAACTAGAAACAAATTCTTTAACTCATGTTCAACATAGAAAACGTTCTCTAGAATGTCATAGAGAGCTCTACCCGTAGGCAGTGCTTTTAGTGCTGATGTGTTGATTGATGAACTTGCCTGGTTATCTACATATTGATCCAATTTTTCAACATAATCTATATGCCTCATTAATTTATCATTGATAACCAAAGGACTAGGGAGTTCTTTGCTCTGCAAAATATCAAATTTCTCCATAAAAACATTAATTTCCTCTTGCATGTTTTGGCATCTTATTTCCAAATTTTGCATCAGAGACCTTTTAGTCAATACCTTCTTGACCTCCAGAATAGTCCCTATTCTATCTTCAATGCCTAGTTCTTCAAGCTGGTACTTATTCTTGCTATTCAAAAAATTTATGAGCCTGGTGGCTTCCTTAGGCATCCTTCTTAATTCTTCCTTTGTCCTCTAAATTTCTTCCAGGCCTACTTTTACTAAATCAATCTATTCACATATTATTTGTATTGATGGACAAACATCATTTATTGACTGAGTGGTGTTAGTCCAAATAATATTCTTAATGTCTACCAAGGGCTTGTCAAATTTGAGGTCTTTTTCTAATGATTTCACCTTTTGTTCTAACCCTTTATTTTCCCTCACCTTTTCTACAAAATTTATCTTTGAAAGATCATATCTCTGTTCTAAGATAACATATTTTTCTTTTACCTTTTGTAACTCTGAAACTTGGAGCTTCATCTCCTCCATTGATTTTATCAATTACTCTATACTTAAGCCTAAAGTTCCTGCTGGTGCTGTTCCTGTACTTGTACTTGTGACTACTTCAGCCATGGCCAAAGGGACATTTGGGTGCTAGAGCTATTGGAAATGTTGAAGGGACTGCAGTGGAGACCACTGGTATCACATTTGGTGGCTAGGAGGTCGACTCTCCCTGCTTGCTTTTGAGTCATCTTTCTAACTCTTGCTTGGTCTCCTTCAATTGTTCATTAAACTTTAGGACCAAGTCCATAGGCTCCTCTTCAGACTTCTTCTGAAAAATTTCTGCAGTTTGTGGATGTCTCGATTTTGGTAATTTTAGCTGCTTTCTCAAGGCAGCTATGTCTTCATCTTTTTTCTTTATTAAGGCTTCTGCAGCCTTCACATCCTTTGGATTATGTCCCAATCCAATCACTAAATCTTCTAAAGTTTTAAGTCCATTATCTTTAGCCTGTGAGGAGACTCTCTCCAGTTATAATTGGGCAGTTGTATTATTTAAAGAATTCTCTAATATTTGGGCCATCATGGCCTTACCAATCAAAGTCGAATTTATCATTTCTCCTGTTTTCCTGTGTAGCTCAATTTGATCCAAGCGATGAATATCTTTTGTCATGACCTCAAAATTTGTTTGAAGGTAATCTGCAGCTATTTGAGGTTAATGTACTTTAGGCTTGAAGAGGCCCATTTCCATTTTTCCCTCCTTGATGTCATAGGCTGACATCAACCTATTCTGATTGGCTGGAGCCATTTTAACTATTGATTGTAGACCTAGATTCTTAATGGCTCATTTCTAGCTTTTATTTCCTTGAATTTCCTTTTAAAATCCAGGTTCTCACTTCCTAGGGGCTTAAAGGATGATACTTTATTGCTCTATTGTCTCTCTAGCTCCTGTCTCTGTGAGCTAGAATGTGTCCCATTGGGAACGTTTGGCGACTATCTACACCTTCTTTTCTTTGGCTATTGTCACACGGAATAAGTCGATCTTGCGGACAAGATAGACCTTCCTAGAATCTAAAGAAGATCTAATGACAAGCAAACCAACCAGACACTATCTTTCTCTAAATATGCTTTTATAAACAATAGCAAACAAGTGTTTTTAGGGCCTACCATAGGTCCAACGCTAGCTTGTGGATGCCCTTGCTCATTCGATCCAAATGAGCTCCTTTTCGCGAATCTACAAACACAAACAAGGCAAACAAATTAAATAGCACCTGAAAAGCCAATTGCATTGAAACATATTTAACATGAAAGTCAAGGAGTCCATGAAACAAATAACATAAGATACTTGTTGAGAAAAATGAGTTTGATTGTATTAATTCAAAAGAAGAATAACCTTACAACCTTTTCCTTGACGTTGTAAAAGCTCCTCCCAGGGTCCATCAAGAAGTCTCCTCTACTTTGACAAGTTTCACTCACTCCCTAATGAAACCAAAAAGGTATGTGATCTCTCCTCTTTAGGCTTAACTAGGAAGTCTTGATTTTGTTGGAAATAATACTGAGAGGGGGGGTGAATCAGTATTATCTAATTCTCTTTCAATATATTTATACTTTGAATTATTGTATGTCAGTACCATAAAATAATGATCATGAACAAGAAAAACAGATAGTCACACCAAAGAACACCAGATATAAGGTGGAAACCCAATGTGGGTGAAAACCACCTGCTATAATATGTCTCTATCTTCTTTCAATTAGAAATTCCTTTTACAATGATTTTGTACTGGTGCAATCCTTGACCAGTACACAGTCTGCAACCTGCAGAGAGCTACAACTCTCTCTCCTGGAAGGGAGTTACAACCCCCTACTTCTTTTCTTTCAAGGGCGACTTTTCATAAATTTTCAAACTGGATCCATGAACATCAATCAATCATCAAGTATATCTGCATCAAACAATCTCCTTTTCCCAATTAGCACTGAATCAAGTAAACACTTCTCTGACAGTTGTACCTAGAACACAGTAACAGTAACCACACACCAAATTCTGAACCCAGAATACTACAGCAATAGACATAGGCAGCTAGATCATAATTTAAAGATATACGCTACTTCAACAACCTGAAACCTGCGTGCAGATCTATAAAGGATAATTCCTTCTTTCAAATATTCAGACACTAATTTACCCAGATTGTCAAATTTATAGATCAAGCATGCGCCTCATATAACAGATCAAAATCATACAAAGATACTATTATTCAAGCATAAAGATTATGACCCATCAATAGGACTTATCCTTCTTTATGCGCTAAGGTTCCTACTTCATTCAAATCCAGATCTGCACCATAACCCAATCACAAATATTTCAGATCTAGCACTTATTAGATATTCAATTCATTCGATGATACTTTGCCAAATGATCTCCTTCCTCTTTTATAGTCATAGGCCTTCCACAATACCATGGTCCAAAACCATAGGATCAAAAACCTGTTGGACTAATACCATGAACCAACCATGAAAGTGCGTGAGATCAACACTTTTGGATGCAATACCATAGACCAAAACCATAATAAACCAATACCACGAACCCAATACTTGGGATCAACACTTCTGACGAGGTACCATGGTCCAAAACCATAGGTTCAAATACCAAGGACTAACTACCATGGACCAAAGGTAAGTTCTCCAACATATACACGCTTTTCCTTGCATGAAAGTGCGTGAACTTTTTCTCTACATGCAATACCACGGACCAAAACCATAATAAACCAATACCACGAACCCAATACTTGGGATCAACACTTCTGATGAGGTACCATGGTCCAAAACCATAGGTTCAAATACCAAGGACTAACTACCATGGACCAAAGGTAAGTTCTCCAACATATACGCGCTTTTCCTTGCATGAAAGTGCGTGAACTTTTTCTCTACATGAAATAAACTTTTCTCTGCATAAAAGTGCGTGAACTTTTCTCTACATGAAATAAACTTTTCTCTGCAGAAAAGTGCGTGAACTTTTCTCTACATGAAATAAAATTTTCTCTGCATAAAAGTGCGTGAACTTTTCTCTACATGAAATAAACTTTTCTCTGCATATGAGTGTGTGAAATTTTCTCTACATTATAATTTATTATCTGAGATGAGTGGGTTGCCATCAAGTACAACATATGTATCATAATGCCAAAAATGTCCCCCTTTGGACTTGATGGCAACAAAAACCAATCACTCTCCCCCTTTGACATCAAGGGCAAAGGGTTATGCTCCCCCTAAGAACATGCTCCCCTTGACTAAAAACCAGATCTGCAAAGAAGAACCATAATCCATGACCATGAAAGAGATAGAGACATATTGCAGCAATATTCAAACAAGCATCCATGATCTCCTTCTGTACTTTCTCCATAATGCCAACAATGCATGATATGCTCCCCCTGAACCTGTGCCATCCAATCTTTGACCAATCCGCAACCCAGCACATGTATGCATATACTTCAGATGAACCTTGCGTACAACCAACAATCAGAAGAGATTCAACAACAAGATGATGCATCAACAACCCCCAGCTTTTTCCTGAGGTATTCAAAGGTCTCCCTAGGCAATGGTTTGGTGAGTATATCAGCAACCTGTTCCTTAGAAGGAACATACTCCAACTTGACCTTCTGTTCAAGCACTTGTTCCCGGAGAAAGTGATACTTGATTGGTATGTGCTTGGTTTTTGAATGCATGACTAGTTTCTTTGAAATGCTGATTGCACTTGTATTATCACATAAGATGGAGATGGGTGGTGTACAAGTGATTTGAAAATCCTGCAAGGTCTGCATCGTCCAAAGGAGTTGAGTGCAGCAAGATACAGCAGCAACATATTCTGCTTCAGTTGTAGACAAGGAAATTGAACTCTGTTTCTTGCTGAACCAAGATACTAATCTGGAACCCATAAAGAATGCACCACCACTTGTGCTCTTCCTGTCATCCATGCTTCCGGCCCAATCTGCATCTGTATAAGCATAAAGTGTGAGATCTGTATCTCTAGGATACCATAAGTCATAGTTTTGAGTCCCTTGAAGATATTTGAAGATTCTCTTCACTGCCTGAAGATGAGTTTCCTTTGGATTTGCCTGAAATCTTCCAACTATGTCCACTGCATGCATGATGTCTGGTCGGGTACCTGTCAAATAAAGTATACTTCCAATCATAGATTTGTAAGTTGGTTGATGCACTGTTGTTGATTCATCATTTGCACTGAGGTTACATCCTGTGACCATGGGTGTACATACTGGTTTTGCTTCTTCCATACCATATTTCTTCAAAATCTGCTTGAGATACTTGGTTTGAGACAAGAAGATCCCTCCTTCATTTTCTTGGATTTGCAAACCAAGAAAATATGTCAATTCTCCAAGCAAGGACATTTCGAATTCTTTTTGCATCACCAAGGCAAAGCTTTGACTCATAGATTCTTCATTGTTGCCAAAGATAATGTCATCTACATACACAACAAGTATTAGCAATTTGTCATTTTCAATTTTATATAAAGATTACTATCTGCTGATCCTTTTGAAAAACCTTGTTGATGAAGATATTTATCCAAACGATAGTACCAAGCCCTTGGAGCTTGTTTAAGACCATAGAGAGCCTTTTTCAATCTGCATACAAGATTTGGATCATTTCCAAGAATGAAACCATCTGGCTGCTCAATGTATACTTCTTCTTCTAAGTCTCCATTCAGAAAGGCTGATTTCAGGTCCATTTGAAATACTTTGAACTTTTGAAAGCTTGAGAGAGCAAGGAACATTCGGATGGCCTCAAGTCTTGCAACAGGAGCAAAAGTTTCTTCAAAATCTATTCCTTCTTGCTACGCATACCCTTTAAAAACAAGTCTGGCCTTGTTTCTAATTACTTCCCCATTTTCATTCAACTTATTTTTGAAGACCCATTTTGTCCCTATAACATTCTTATCCTTTGGTCTAGGAACCAACTCCCAAGTGTTGTTCTTTTCGATTTGCTCAATTTCTTCATCCATTGCTTTGACCCAACATTCATCTTTGCATGCCTCTTTTATATTTTGTGGTTCAGTGGATGAGAGTAATGCCAAATAGCTTGACGCTTTTGCAATTGTTCTTCTTGTTTGTACACCTACTTTTTTTTGCCCCAAAATCTAAGATTCTGGATGATTCTTCTGAACGTACCTGGATGGAGCCTTCTCTTCTACCCTTATCTGTTCCTCTGGTGCTTCTTGAGGTTCTTCTTCTTCATCATTCTGTCTTTGAGGGTAGTCTTCATCTTCCTCAATATTTTCATGATTTACTTGCCTAGGAATGTATCCTTTTTCATCAACCACTACATCAACGCTGTCAACAATTCTTCCAAGTCTTTTATTGTAGCACTTATATGCTTTGCTGTGTGGAGAATAACCAAGAAGAATGCCTTCATCTGCTCTAGGTTCAAGTTTGCCAAGTTGCTCATCAGTATTCTTAATATAGCATTTGCTCCCAAAACCGAAGGAGTCTCACCATACCAGAGTTCATGAGGAGTTTGAGTGATGTTCACTCGGACATTTGTTTTATTGAGAATAACGACCGCAACATATGCAGCTTCACCCCATAAAGTTACGGGAGTTCCAGACTCATCAAGCATAGCACGGGCCATTTGTTGGATTGTTCTGTTCATCCTTTCCACCACTCCATTTTGCTGAGGAGTTCTAGTTGTAGAGAATTCCCTTCTTATCCCATGTTCTTCACAGAAATCGAAAAATTCATTTGAGGTAAACTCCCCACCTCTGTCAGACCTGAGGCACTTAATTTTGTAACCTGATTCATTTTCAACCAAGGCTTTGAAGGATTTGAATTTTTCGAATGCTTCGTATTTGTGCTTCAAAAGTCCTAACCAAACAAACCTGGAGAAATCGTCAATGAATAATATCAAGTATTCTTCTCCTCGAGGTGACCTCATCCTGAAAGGACCACATACATCTGTATGGACTAGTTCAAGAGGCCTGCTGGCTGATCCTTACTTCTCCGGGAAGTTGGTTCTGGTTTGCTTACCAAACTGACATGATTTTCATATAGTGTTGTCTGGAATTTCGATATCTGGAAGACCACGAACTACCTGATATTTGCATGCCTTCCTTATTTGTGAAAAGCTTAGATGCCCCAACCTCCGGTGCCATAACCAATGTTCATCATCCTTGCTCAAATAGCATTGTTGTTGTCCTTCTTCAAATATGTATAGATTATTTGGAGTTCTTCTACCTTTGATCATTGTTTTCCCTATATCAAGATCACGAATGCTACATCCATTTGATCGAAATATTACCTCGGTTCCTTGATCACACATTTGACTGACACTCAGAAGGTTATGCTTCAAGCCATCAACATACAAAACATTTCCAGCTTTGACCTTTTCTTTTAACTGAGCTGTGCCTTTTCCTTTTGTAGCTGCTGGAGTATCATTTCCAAAAGAAACTTTATTTCCCTTTTTTAAAGTAGAATATGATTCAAGTTTTTCTTTATCACCTATCATATGCTTTGAACATCCACTGTTGATGTACCATAGATTTTCCTGTCCCTCTGCATAAAAGGCTATCCCACATCTTTCTTATTGTGGTTCCTTTATTCTCCATGTTCCGGTGCTTGAGGTTTGTTCCTTTGTCTGCTGAAATCTGCTCCTGCATTCAGAATCTTCATGACCGAAGTTATTACAAATAGAACATTCAATTTCATTTTCAAGAGCCAAAAAGTTGTTATAGGTCCTTTTTGTAATCCCAGTCATACTTCTTTGTTTTTGAGCTTCTCTAGTCATGATTGTTTCATATGCCACACATTGAACTGCTTTGTGACCAAAGTTATGGCAAGAGAAACATTGGCCATTGAAGAAACTTCTGCGGTTATCAAATCTACCACCGAAATGATTGTAATTCTTATTTTCATCCATTCTTGAAGCAAATTGAGAAGATTTTACTTGTGGCTAGTTGTAGCTTTTGTTCACCCTTAAGACAGATTTCCCCTGGTTTACCTTGTAGTCTTTGTTAGTTCTTGATGTAATTCGTCCCTGCTTTACCTGGTGATCTCCATTGTGCTTTTGCTCATTCCTTCTTGTTGCATCAAGATAACTCTTTGAGGTGGATGCTTGAGATGTTTCTCCATTATACCCCATACCTATCTTGTTTAGTGGAGAACGCTGTACATTGATGATCTCATCCAGAGTTTCAGATCCTTTGACAAACTTGAGATTAATAGCCTTTGTTTTCTCAATTTCTTTTCTAAGGCCAACAATTTCACCTTCTAACTTTTCAAGATATTTTTCTTTTTCATCAATTTGAAATTGTGGAGTATCAATGATCATATTCTTTTCTTCTATACATGTCTTAAGTCTAGAAATCTCTTCATCAAAACTATCCACATCTATAGCATCCATGTAATCATCATCTTCAAATGCCATTAAAAGTTTATAGTCATTACCTCGTTCATCTTCATCACTATTTGATAGACCATCACAGGCTTCATGAGTGTAGTAGCTTTTCTTATTTGCATTATGTTTCTTGTTCCATCTGGCAGGTTCCTTTCCTTTGTCAATCTTATCCTTATGAGGACATTTGGCAGCATAATGACCTACGCTTCCACAAGCAAAACATTTAAAAGGTGGCTTACCTTTGAACCTTCCAGTACCCCGTTGAAGATTTCTAACAAAATTTGATTCTTCTTCTTCTTCTGGCACGTGACTTGATTCATAGTAGTCTCCTTTGCCTAAAGCCTTAAAAGAAGCTTCTCTCCTGTCTGATGGACCTCCTTTTCTCATTTCATAAGCAGTTAGAATTCCGTGTAGCTGAGACATAGTAAGAGTTCGTAGATTTTCCTTTTCTTCTATTGCAGACACTTTAGATTCAAACTTGGGGGACAATGATCTTAGGACTTTTTCAACCACAACAGCCTCTTTTATTTCTTCACCCAAGTTTTTCATACAATTAACAATCTCATCTACCCGAAGGAAACAGTTAGCCACACTTTCATCATTATACATTCTGAGATTCTCATACTGAATCCTGAGGGTTTGAAGTTTTGCACGTTTTACCTGTTCATCTCCTTTGTAGCCCAAAACAATCTTGTCCCATATTTCTTTTGCGGATTTATATTGCATAAACTTCACGAATTCAGATTGAGATAGACATCCTAGAAGAGTATTAACCACCTTTGCATTTGTTTCATATTTCTTCTTCTCAGTTGAATCTGTAGGAGTAGCTGATGGAAAATTATACCCTGTTTCTATAATGTCCCATACCTCTGTACCCAAAGATTGAAGATAGGCAGTAACTCTTACCTTCCAATATACGAAGTTTGTTCCATCAAACATCGATGGCCTAATTGATTCTTCCCTCTCGTAGTTGCTCATGATGTTAGATCTTCCTTCAAGAAATCAAGCTTCTTCAGAAGGACCTGCTTTGATACCAATTGTTGGAAATAATACTGAGAGGGGGGGTGAATCAATATTATCTAATTCTTTTTCAATATATTTATACTTTGAATTATTGTATGTCAGTACCATAAAATAATGAGCATGAACAAGAAAAACAGATAGTCACACCAAAGAACACTAGAAATAAGGTGGAAACCCAATGTGGGTGAAAACCACTTGCTGCAATATGTCTCTATCTTCTTTCAATTAGAAATTCCTTTTACAATGATTTTGTACTGGTGCAATCCTTTACCAGTACGCAGGCTGCAACCTGCAGAGAGCTACAACTCTCTCTCCTGGAAGGGAGTTACAACCCCCTACTTCTTTTCTTTCAAGGACCACTTTTCATAAATTTTCAAACTGGATCCATGAACATCAATCAATCATAAAGTATATCTGCATCAAACAATCTCCTTTTCCCAATTAGCACTGAATCAAGTAAACACTTCTCTGACAGTTGTACCTACAACACAGTAACAGTAACCACACACCAAATTCTGAACCCAGAATACTGCAGCAATAGAGAGAGGCAGCTAGATCATAATTTAAAGATATACGCCACTTCAACAACCTGAAACATGCGTGCAGATCTATAAAGGATAATTCCTTCTTTCAAATATTCAGACACTAATTTACCCAGATTGTCAGATTTTATAGATGAAGCATGCGCCTCATATAACAGATCAAAATCATACAAAGATACTATTATTCAACCATAAATATTATGACCCATCAATATAACTTATCCTTCTTTATGTGCTAAGGTTCCTCCTTCATTCAGATCTAGATCTGCACCATAACCCAATCACAAATATTTCAGATCTAGCACTTATTAGATATTCAATTCATTCGATGATACTTTGCCAAATGATCTCCTTCCTCTTTTATAGTCTTAGGCCTTCCACAATACCACGGTCCAAAACCATAGGATCAAAAAACTGTTGGACTAATACCATGAACCAACCATGAAAGTGCATGAGATCAACACTTTTGGATGCAATACAACGGACCAAAACCATAATAAACCAATACCACGAACCCAATACTTGGGATCAACACTTCTGATGAGGTACCATGGTCCAAAGCCAGAGGTTCAAATACCAAGGAATAACTACCATGGACCAAAGGTAAGTTCTCCAACATATACGCGCTTTTCCTTGCATGAAAGTGCGTGAACTTTTTCTCTACATGCAATACCACAGACCAAAACCATAATAAACCAATACCACGAACCCAATACTTGGGATCAACACTTCTGACGAGGTACCATGGTCCAAAACCATAGGTTCAAATACCAAGGACTAACTACCATGGACCAAAGGTAAGTTCTCCAACATATACGCGCTTTTCCTTGCATGAAAGTGCGTGAGCTTTTTCTCTACATGAAATAAACTTTTCTCTGCATAATAGTGCGTGAACTTTTCTCTGCATAAAATTGCATGAACTTTTATCTACATGAAATAAACGTTTCTCTGCATAAAAGTGCGTGAACTTTTCTCTATATGAAATAAACTTTTCTTTGCATATGAGTGCGTGAAATTTTCTCTACATTATAATTTATTATCTGAGATGAGTGGGTTGCCATCAAGTACAACATATGTATCATAATGCCAATAGATTTCACCAGCATTTACCCTAAAAAATGTTCAGCTTCTAACCTCCCTAGCAACCAGCCCAATGCCTGTATTTATAGTGCAATGGAGGGAGGTTACTAAGTCCTCCTTCAAAGGGATAAAGCCCTCCTTCAAAGGGATAGCTCCTCTCCTTAAGGGATTAGCTCCTTCTCTTTTGGGATGCATGAACCACCTCAGAGCGAACAATCCACGTCCAAATTCCTTCTAGAAACCTCTAGAATTAACCCAAAGTGAGTTTTTTAAGATAAAACTTGTGCCTTTTGACTTTCACAGGGGTCCGCACCTACACAGTTAGGGACAGAGCGAGCAAGTCCAAAGTTTTTGTACATAGAAGGTGCGGGACCGCATGTGACCATGAGAGAAAGTGCGGAACAAGAGTTACATTGATTTTTAATGTCTTTCTCTCATTTCCAAACCTTGATTTGAAGAACTGAGGTCTGAGACTTGCTTAGGAGGACAGTACAAGGGATGATAGACCCACACTGACTGCAAATAATCATGATGACGATATTTTTGTGTAACAGATTGCCCCCTAAAGTGTGAAGTCTGTAGTAGATGAGGATTTTTTATCATTTGGGAAGAGTGAAGTACTTTATCATTTCGAGGATCATCTTGTGGGGAACCCAGTTGGAACCTGTAAAAACATTCAATGCAAAATATATATATGAGATCATATCATCGCGGAGGTAGGCATTCCCATACTCAGATCAAAACTGACTAGAAAAACTAACTACTGCTCTGATACAGGAATGATCTTGTAAAACATCACAAGTAAAGACTCATGTGGACACAGTATGGACGCAACCATCTTTTTATGAACAGTCATTTATATAATGAATACAAAATTCCTCACAGCCTGGATTGTGGAAACTAGATCCAGGGTCTTCATTTCTACTTCCCGAAATAGTACGATTCTATCCATGCAAATGAATGTATTGATGTCGAACATGGTAGAAGCCACTTGATTACCAGTCAATGATGTAAACTGTTAACAAGTGTGAGAGAAACCACAAGCGATGTCAATGGCTCTCAAAGTATCCAGTACAATCTATGAGATGCGAATAAATGTGTTGATGTCGAGGATGTCACGGAATCCTTTGATCGAAAGTCAATGATGTAAACTATCGTCAAAGGCAAGAAACCTGCCATTGATGCATGTAGATCTCAAGGTACTGACGATTCCTAGATCCTCTTTCTAGATAAAGAGCTGATGTCGATAGAAAGAGATTCGTCATAGGCATGCCCACAACACGAAATCATAGATCAAGTTGAAGAAATTTAGTTGCAAGAAATGAATCAGGGATGGTCAAGATGGATGACAGATATTTTGCAGATGAATGGCTTATTGGCAGTGACCTCTTGAACACATAACGACACGATAGATGGTTTGGTGACAATTGACCCAAATTTAATACCCAGAAACTGGATGAAGACTTTCAATGTGGTTTGATCAATTGTTAGGCAAAGGATTTCCCAACCTAGGTGAATAAAAGTGTCGTGTTCAAGAGCGGTTACAAAGTATGACAAACAGGCTCATTTTTCTCTCTTTTCCCCCACCATTTCCGGCAAGTACCTCTTTATTTTTGACAAGCTTGAGGAGGATAACATTTGCTTGATTATAAGCTCATCCTTCGGATGAGTCCAACTTAGTTTAAATTCAAACCCTAAGAAGGAGTGGTTCGTTCCTGTTTGTAATTGAACAAGTCCTTTACTGTGAAATTTTAACGAGTCCAGTATAGGAGAAACTCGACGTTTTTCAATTTTAGAGAGTCTGAAAAAACTTAAGAAGACTCTAGGGTTGACCTTTTTCGTAAATTTGTGTCTCCCAAGCCCGAAAAAGTATAAAATAATACTTGAGAGAACCGCTTGATCTTTTACCACCAAGGAGTACTTTTCGTCATTAGTGCCTTTGACCCGAAAAAGTAAAAAAGCGATCAATGACACGTCGTTTTATAACCAATATCGAATTTGAAACGACAAAAAATCGGCAATCTTTTCATGTTTTTACGGGCGGAAAAGAGTTGTAAGTGGACCGTCTTTTAATTCCGTTTTAACGAGATTAAAAGAAACACTCGACAATCTTTTCATGTTTTAGGAGTCAGAAAGAGCTTAAAGATTACTCTACATGTTTTTCTGTCGAAAATGATAGATTTCGCCTGAATAATCTTTTATTCTACACAAAAACACAAACATTACTCATACTTGTTTGAAATGGATAAAAACGTCGCAAAATACATTTTCAAAGTGAAACATAAAAAAATTGCGATTTATTTACTCAAAAAACTTATAAAAAGGGCCTTTGCCAATTCATTTTAACCGTTTGAATTTGGGTGAGAAAATAGTGCTTTTGCTTAGAAAACTTCTCGTGAAGATTGCAGAAAATCCAACTATCGGAATCGAGCGCCGTCTTCTCCAGGTAATCCACATCATCCTACTCTTCATTTTCAACCATTTAGTTTTGTTTTAGTCCTTCATTTCATTTTTGGGAGGCTTTTTAGGCACAAAACCCGCGCGCCGGGGCCCGCAGGTTTACCATTGCGGGCCTGCGGACCCCAACTTCTTCTCCATTTGGAAAAAGCGCGGGGTCCGCACCTTCCATGTAGAAAAAGTGCGGTCCCACGCACTGTTTCTAACCGAGAGGGTGCGTACCCCACCGCAAGGGTTTTGAACCCAAAAATTCTCAAAAATGGACCAACCAAAATATTTTCTAGCAATTTAATTAATCTTTATACTTGATGCAGAGAGCACATCATGCTATATTGGCGTGAATGAGAGCATGAGGACATGGATGTTGTCGCATGGAATCATTAGCCTTCACCTGATGCTTTGAGGGCATGCGGACTGTACAAATTCTGGGCCATTCCTGGCATGAGGGCTCAGGTGGATTTCTTATAGTGGCTGGTTGACAGATGGAGCATACAGGACCAGTGCTTCTTCATTGGCGGCCACCAGCTCGAAATCGAGCCGGCGGACATATATTTCTTGACTGGTTTTCCCAAGAGAGGTGAAGACTTGACTCTGCACGAGACTAGGCTAGGTGGCTAGTCTGTCGATAGCCTTCAGCTCAAGTACTGCAACAGCCATGATAGAGACAAAGGGATAGACATAAAGACGATATCCCGTCCTGAACTCATGGTGATTGCGTTTACTGTCACCAGACTTTGTGGAGCTGCCACATTACATATTGCCATCGGATCCCAGATGCGTATGGCAGTTGATTGCTTTCGAGGCACCATCTTCAACTGGTGCGATGTCGTGTTGGCCAATGTGAAAGGCCAACTAACCAGGGCCAAGAACGGACGACTAAATACCTTTGGTTATGGGGCTTTGGTCATGAGTTTTGGCCTGGAGAGGGTTCCTATGCTGATCCCACAACACCTTACTGTTGGAGTTGGGCTTCCTCTAGAGCCCAAACTGATGCGATGGGTCGCAGTCATGGCCCGTCGCCTGGATGAGAGGACAGAGGTTGCTCGGTTCAAACCTGAGTATTTCCAATGGCTGGAAAACCAGGTCTTTTCCATTCAGGACTTTCCTTACACTGGGATAGATTTTCATGGTGACCCAGACATGGCTCTTCCACCAGGAGAGCAGTGGGACGAGTCAGGTAAAATCCTTTCCAACATTTTCCTATTTTAATTTTTTTTTATTTTTCCATCGTCTCAAAACTGATAGTAAAAATTTTAAAATGCAGATGTGGGTCCACAGCGACCAGCCGCTCTCCGCCTTTTGAGAGGAAACAACCAGTTGCACCAGCGCTAGCCCCACAGGACGAATCAACAGAGGTTTTGGCCGAGTTGGATGGTCATCTCGAGCGCTTGAGAGGAGATATTCCTGAGACCACTATAGACGACATTCCTCGTCGACTTCAGCGCTATGTGATTGGAGTCCCAGGACCTTTTAGGAGGTTCCTTTGCAAGGTGGCCTATGCAGTGGTTTCTTATAGAGATCATCACCAGTGATAGGATGGTCGCCTATTGTGGGCACATGTGACATTTTTGTTTTTTTTACTTATCATTTTTGCCGATCATAAGGTGTTTTTCAACCTATGATCGAAGACGATGTATTTTTTGACACACTCCTATATATATATATATATATATATATATATCACTATTACCGGCTTATCTTGTTAATCATGTTATGGAATGATTTTAAATTTACATGTATGATTATTGCAAATGTCTATTTAACATTCGAGAATCAATTGCATCTGCTAATGTATTTAAAGACCTTGGAATATGCTGATATTCAATGTAATCAAACTCACGTTCCAAGAGATGCACTCTCAAAAATAATCCTAATAACATTGGATTTCTAATGGCATATACTCTATTAAGCTGTAATACAACGAGTTCAGAATCTAACCTCACTATCAAACTCTGAATCCTAAATGAAATAGATTCAGACAATAACTCAATCACTGCACTATACTCGGCAATGTTGTTTGTTGTTTGACCAAGGCTTACCCCATGCATAGATACTAACTCGTCGTAGGGCAAATAGATAACCCAAGCTGCGGAAGAAATGTTCCGTGTATTACGACAAGCACCATCAGAGAAACCAATGTATGTTTGGAGAGGCATCGACATCTACAATATCAAGAGTAAAAACAAGATAAGCAGGAATAATTACGAAAAACACTCTTTAAGCTAAGCACACTGTTTAAACTAAAACACACCAGCTAGAAAGAAAACCTATCCTAACTAAAAATCTCCATACCCATTCTTTTAAGCATAATACCTCTTCAAGTAAAGGCCATTTCTGGGTTTACCCAAAGAGTCCCCATCAAAGTCTACCAATTCATAAGCCCCTTTGGCTAGCTTTCGCTTGACAACATAGGGACCATGCCACATAGGAACGAATTTTCCAGCGCCTAATTTATCATTAGCTTGATCATACACTAAGACTAGATCTCCTACCGAAAAATTTCGAGGGGTCACAGTTCGATCATATTGAGCTTTCATTCGTTTTGCGTGAGTCTCGATTGCCAATGCAACATCACGTCAATTCTCATCTAATTGAGCTAGGTATAAAAACACTTTTCCTCTTTGGAAGTGGCTGGAAGTAACTCGATGGCCATTTGCAGTGACGGGATTTCACATTCAATGGGTAACACAGCTTCTAAACCATAGACTAGCTGGAAAGGAGTGAACCCTATTGATGTTTTTACTGAAGTTCGGTACGCCCAAAGCGCTGAAAATAGCATGTTGTGCCAATTCGACCGATGAATCCCAATGATTCGTCGGATCATGATAACTAAAACTTTGTTGATGGATTCAACCAGACCATTCGCTTGTGGATAATAAAGGTTTGAACTATCGTGACGTAAATCAAGCTGGCCTGTAAGCTCGGTCATCATAACGTTTCGAAAATTACACCCATGATCAGTGATTATCACCTACGGGACACCAAACCTAGCAATTATATGATTGAACATGAAAATTGCAGCTGTCTTGCCATCTGCCTCGAATGTAGGCATCAACTCGGCCCACTTAGTAAAATAATCTACCGCAAGGATGATATACGCATGCCCCCCGGCCGAGTGATGGTTACATGTAATAAAATCGATACCCCATTTGGCAAAAGGATGAGCAGAAATTATAGGGTGGAGAGGAGTAGGTGGAGCGTGCATCTTACGATAAAAAATCTGGCAGTTGTGGCATTTTCGAACCGCCGTAATACAATCTTTAAATAAAGACGGCCAGAAGTAGCCAGCGCGCAATATCTTTTGGGCTGTACCCAGACATATGACCACCACAGGCTCCAGAGTGACAATCATTTAGAACCCTTTCAACTTCCTCGTGACTTAAGCAATGTCGAAAAACAGAATCCGCCCCACGGCGATAAAGAGTACCTCCAATAATTCTGAATTGTTGGTACTGGAATCAAATTTTCCGATGTTCTGACCTTGAAATTTCTGGCCGAAAGGATTGGGTCTGGAGATAAACGATGATATCCCCATACCACAGATCTAAAGTGCTGATTAGAAACAAGGATTCGTCCGCAATGGGCTCCTCCACCACAGTTTCCGTGTCAGCACGCGGGAAGTCACACATTAACTCTGCAAAAACTAAATATTTCTTAGACTTAGATTTCTCAAATTCCAAGTCGAACTCTTGCAGGATAACGATCCATTTAGAGTGCTTTCCCCCTAGCAATTGCTTTGTCAAAATGTAGATCATAGGGTTGCAATCCGAAATTACCGTAGTTTTACATAGTAGAATGTAGTGACGAAAACGTTGGATAGCTTGGACGACTGCCAATGCCAATTTCTCCACATGTGAGTATTTTAGCTCAGTGGGATTTAACGTTCGACTAAGGTAATATATCACATGTTCTGTTCCTGATTCATCTTCCTGAACTAAGACCATTCCAATGGTGGAATGAGAGGCGACGAGATATAAGAAGTAATCCTGGTTGTAGTTGGGAGGATGCAACAATGGTGCATGGGTCAACGCGTGTTTGAGTGCATCAAAACATTTCTGAGCTATCTCATCCCAATAGAATTGAGTGTTTATCTTCAACAACCGGGTAAAACCCTTTGTAACCTCGGATTAGTTAGGAATGAATCGTCGTAAAATGTTTGCTTTCCCCTGCAAACTTTGGAGTTGGTGAAGACTCGAAGGAGGAGGCAATTTGATGATAGCTTCGACCTTTGAGGGATCAACGCGAATGCCAACTTTCGAAACTACAAACCCTAGCAATCGACCTATTTCTATACAGAAGACACATTTGTGTGGATTCAACTGAATCCGATAATGCCTACACCTCATAAATATTGCTCGTAAACAGACGGGTGATCAGCTCGATGTAATGAATGAGCAGGAAAGTCATCGAGATAGGGTTGCACAATGTGCTTGATGTCATGAAGCGCATAAGACATCGCCCTTTGGAAAGTTGCTCCGACATTCTTAAGCCCAAAAGGTAATTGCAATAAGCAAATGTCCCCCATGGACAAATGAAAGCCGTTTTTGGTTGATCAGTAGGTAGAATGTTGATTTGATTGTATCCGGAAAAACCGTCCATAAAGGAAAACATTTCGCTGTCGGCACAATCATCAATGATTTGATCGATATAGGGAGTTGGGTAATTGTCCTTTGGACAGGCTCGATTAATGTCCCTATAATCGATGCATATTCTTACTGTTCCGTACTTTTTGTTAAGTGGAACAATATTCGTTACCCAATCCGTTAACGGGATCCGATAAATGAAACTTGCTTTCAATAGTTTTTCAACTTCTACTTTAATTGCAACAACTTTTCGTGGGTGAATCTGACGCAAATGTTTCTGGACGGGTTTAGAGTCTGGGTAAGTCTTGATCTCATGAACAACAATCACGGGATCAATTCCTGGCATTTCCTCATGGGACTAGGAAAACATGTCGCGGAATTCTTGAAATAGGGCCTTATATAATTGAATTTCGTCATCAGTACATGAGGCACCTATATGAATGTTCTCAACAATTCCAGGCTTAAACGAAATGTCAATAGGAATAGTTCGAGAGATGTTTCCCAAATTTAACTTTGAATCGGGATGTTTCATTGGATTCTGAGGTTCCTTGACATATTCAGTTGTAAAAATTGATGAGAAATGATTTTCAAAACGATCATCCTTAGGTAAAAACGAAGATCTGTGATGGAGATCTTCCCATGGTAAATCATCTACACATAGGATTTCACGAATTTGCTCATCAGAGTGAACAAGTTTAGAAAACGTAGTTAAATCTGATGTTGATGTCAAAAGTGATTCCTCACGGACCACATTCATTAAGCCATTTTTGGTTGAACATGAGTTGGAAAAATACTGCACGGCTTCATAGGCAATTTCATATGGACTCAAAGGCATGGAATCACCAAATGAGTCTATCTCAGATTCAGAAGGAATGATCCAAGGATCATCATAAACAATGGTGTCTGATGTAATCATATGAATGGTTGCAAATGAAGATGATGCGTTGATTGGAGGAAAAGGAAAAGTTCCCAGTAAACTGGCATCTTTAACTAATCCTACTCCAACATCCTTATATGGGATAGTCGTTTTACCAACACGCTGAATACTTTCCGAAGAGGCTGGGTCAGATGAAAAGTAAGCCAACTGGTCTATTTTTACGATCTTTCCATTGTGTGGAAATTTTATACTCGAAAGATAGATGAAACGACCGCTGTCATAGTGTAAGACCAACTTCGACCCAAGAGAAGGTTGTAGTCTACAGGGGCATCAACCACCTCCACATCTAGACTAACGATTTTTCCTTCAACCCCTATAGGCAAATCCTGTAGAATGCCAAAAGGATGAAACCCACGGCCATCAAAGGCCTTTAGAATCGTCGGGGATTGATTTAGTGAAGGAGAACCAAGCGATCTCCAACAATGTATCGACATAATACACGTTGAGGCTCCCTCATCAATTACAGTCTGATGAATAGGCCTGTTTTTTACTATCACTGGTATCTGGAAAGCCATTTGATGAGGCAAACACGGTGTACTATTTTCTAGATCGAAAACTATTAGGTTCGGGTCCTGAATATCAACAGCTCCTATAGCCGACAAAAGTAATTTGCGTTGTGCTAGGCATGATTGCAGCACTTCCAAAGCTGACATTGCTGAGGGTGAAACAGCTAAATCCTCAAAAATGTTATAATTCTGAGCCACTGTCGCATGTGGATTGAAAGCTGACTTTCGAAGTATACCCTTGGTGGGCGGTTTGATTACCAAGTCTGGATTAGGTTTCTCGATCTGTAGTGGATCGGAACCGGGAGCTGAGGTTGATGGATTAGAATGAGAAGATTCTGCTTCTTTACCATCAACAGGACTCTTACTACCATAATCTTGCGATCGAGTTGCAATCCTAACATGGGACATCATCAATATGGGTTCTTCATTGGCACTCGAGGATGAACCTATCATCTTGTTGTCTTGAGCCGGAAAAGGATCCTTCGAAACAGCAGGAGATTGGGAAACCTTGACAATCTTTGCAACCTCTACACGATGAGGGCAGTCTCTTGTAAAATGTTCATCGTCACAAATGAGACAAGGATAACGAGGTTTGCGCTTTTCGTCATTGGATTCCGCCTTTTCAGGTTTCTCCTTTGAATTTTTTTCTGTTTTATTCTTCTTCTTTCCTTTTTTCTTCCCAACGGATTTTGATTTGGCTGTAGATGACTCTACAACGTGAATATCGGCGTAAATCTCTGCAGAGGAATCTCTTATTGGGGAATCAGGCAAGCTTATAATAGGAGAAGAATTCTTAGAAGACTTCTTCTCACTTTTAGTGTTAAGCGTGCCAATCATACCATCGGCGGAATGAGATCCCGAAGGAGCTGCAGCGATTTGATTTGACTTGGGAAGATCGGGGATTTTTTCATGTAACGTACCTGACTGAGTATAGACCAAGTCAAGGTATTGTGCTTGAGCAATGACTTGCTCCTTAGTAACAACTCCGGCTTTAGCAACATCTTTAGTGATCTTTGGCAACAAAGATTTTACAAACCACTCAGCCAAGATTTGATCCGGAATAAATACCTTCACTAAACGACGTCGACGTCTCCACTCATGAATATGATCTGAAATGTACGTGGATGTCGATTGTTTTAGTGAAGTTATCAATTTCGTGCCATTGTCATACCGGATTAGCAACTGAAAATGAGTTAAAAACGAGGTAGCTAACTGACTAAAATTATAAAAAGTGCCTCCCGGTAACCCAATGTACCACTTGGCCGCGAACCCAATTAGAGTGCGCTGGAAAAGTCTAAGACGGATCGAATCATCTGTGATGGAGTTGGACGCACACCAAAGGTGGTAAGTCATCACATGGTTTGACGGGTCCTCTCCTGATTTACGTTCGAACTTGGGAATGTCACTGGGCAACTTATTCGGCATTGGCGGCCAAAACGGAAGATAATTAATGGGATCGTTCGTTAGGCGCGACAAGTCAGGTAAGTCCAAAGTTGCGATAAACGGTAACTGCCGATTAGGATCACTAAAACTCTGGGTCATGAGACCAGCCCCAGGAGGAGGATATCAAGGATAACTAGGAATAAGAATCGCGTTCGCGATATTGTATCCTCCCAGAAAACCAGGATTAATCGGACCGTACTGGGGTTGTTGAGGTTGTTGATAAGTGTACCCAGGATACGGTTGATACTGATAAATTGGCTGCTGGACAGCAGGACCGAATTGGTATTGTCCCTGGTACGGTTGATAGGTGAATTGTGGTTGACTTGTGACAACCGTACTTAAACCAGGTTTTCCTACAGGCATCTGAACCGAAGTTTGAATCATAGATCCAGACGGTGGTAAAGATGTCTGAGGAGTAGATACAAGAATAGTAGAAACCAAAGTTGTCGATACTCCAGAAGTAGGTGGGGTAGATTGAACAGATGTTGCAGCAGTTGTAGCAGTCATTTGAGGCGGAGTACGAGGTGTACTAGGCCCAGGTTGAGAAGCTAACGAAGGTACAAAAGTTTGAATGTTAGACTGGACTGGTTGCTAGGATGTACCGGAAACTAAGGGTTGTCCAGTTTGAGATGACAACTGTACACTTGGCTGCAACACCTGTTGAGTTTACGATGGATCCCACACTATATTCATTCCGGGGTACTGACCCATAACTGGTTGAGAATATTGAGGAACATAACCGGGTTGAGGGTAGGATATATAATTGAAAGGTACATTTCCCGTTCCTTGAACAAACGTTTGACCTTGGGGTGGTTGGAAACCTTGGTTCGAGTATTGACCTTGGGGTTGATACCCTTGAGGCACATACTAATATTGGGGTTGACCTTGAGGTATAAATTGATACTAGGGTTGACCTTGGGGTACATATTGAGTCTGGGGTTGACCTTGAGGAACGTACTGTCCCATAGGTATGTAGTGTCCTTGAGGTCGCCCCCCAGATGCAAATTGTGTACCTTGAGGTTTCCCCCCCAGGCGTTAATTGAGGCTTCCCCCTAGGAGGTAACTAGCCACCTTGAAGTTGAGGATTGGGAATAGAACCTGACATCATAAGAATGTCTTCTATGCTCAATGGTTTATTACCATTGTTTCCAGTTAATAACCCTTGCTCAATGGGTTGAGGAGGTGCTCCCAAAAAAGTACCAGAAAGAGACTGATACCGAGAGGGAACAGATGGACCACCGTAAAAAAAGGATTCGAGCGATTGAGTAAACATGGACGACTGTACTGACATATTGACGGGAGTATAAAAACCTCTAGGTGTTGAGTGATAAGGAACACGAGGTGGTGAAAAACCTAACCCTGAGTTTTCTAAATAATTAGTCAAAGAAAGATACTAAGAACTGCTCCTAGGTGGACTGTAAAAAATTGATTCACGCTCCCTTAGTTCAATGACAGGTTGATTTTCAAGGATAGGGATGCCTAATTCTTCTTCTTCTGGAGCAAGTTCTTCAATAGAAATAAGGTCAGAAGGAAGATCTTGAGTATTTACTCTTTCTACCCTAGGTGAACCGGGACCACTAAAAGTTGGAGAAACAAACCGCGATGTTGGAGTAGCAGCAAATTCACTTTTAGGCTTGGATATTTTGGGTTCTTCACCTATATCACTAGTAGACGAAAAGCTACTAGCAATTTCGGAGACAGACACTGACTGCGGATTATATTCTGCTACTGGCGTTTGAAAATCAGGATGTACAATCAAAGAAGATTCTCCTTCTTCCGGTGACCCATCTATACTGTCTCTAGGAGTTACGAGGACATTTAATCCTTCAAGTTGGCTCGGTACTTCCTCAGGAGGTTGGCCCCGAAGTCTACGGGACTTCCTCAGTAACTCAGCCATGTTTATAATCTCAGGAGATTGGCCCCAAATTCTACGGGACTGTCTTGGTAATTCAGCCACAGTTAAATACTTTTAACTACTTCACACACACACAAAGTAAAATCTCAATGAAAAGCACCTAAAGTCTCTAAAGAACCAAACAAATTTGAATCACACGTCTAAATAATCAAGGATATCAAACACACACAAACGATAACTTTCCGAACCGAAAACACTAGTTGGTGATGAAATCCAATGTCGCAGAGTTCAGTACAGAAATGGCGGTTGGAACAGTTACCCCGTCAACCTGCTTAATGAATAGACTGCACAAGTTCCTTCACTTAACCGTCTCGAGTGAAGTGAACCCCCCGAAAAATCCAAGTGAGTCTAGCCGACGTCTGCTCCAGGTACAGTTAGATCTTCCCACCACTGCCACCTCAGGAAGAGTCCTAAAGAATATGGCCACTAAGGTTACCAACTGAGACAAATACACCTGGGGGAACAGTCTATGATCCGACACGCACACAAGGCCAGAGTAGCAAGCTCAATCCCCTTGAAGGCTCCTAGACATAATCCAAGGTTTACCAACAAGTGACCCCAGGCTCCTCGACAATGGTTAATCTGAGGTTTACCATTTTTAATACGTGAATATCTGGCATCATTCCCAATGAGGAAGGATTGATTACCACACTGGTTCGGACATGATCTCGTGCTTCTCCTTTAAGAGGAGCTTTTCGAGAGCATAAATGCAACAATTGCATTTCTTCCTTACCACAAGATACAACTACTTGTTTGTTTTTACTGTCTTGGAGAGTTAATTACTCTCCTACTCCAAGACACTAGCCTAAGCTAAGTTGTTGTATCAGAGCCCTAGAAATAAAAATGTTACTAGGTGAATTTTACTTTAAGCGTTAATTTTAGTGGTTTTTGTTTAAGTCCAAAGGTGCAGAGATGACACTCGTGGTATGAAGACTCGACTCAAAATTACTAAAAATGCACCTAAGATGATTTAAACAATCTTTTTCTCTTCGATGAACTTCTAAACTATGAAAGAGTTTGAGAATGCAAATACTTTGTAAACACAAATCTTTCTCAATTAAACAAATTAAAAGAAGAGCTTTTCCTTTCCAAATCACTCAAAACGAGACAACTAATTATTTCACAAAAATTTCCCTTTTTCGTTTCAAAGCATTCAATCACTACAAAAAACAAACTTTTTCAAAAGATATTTTTTTTATATTTTGTAAATAAAACACTCAAAACTAATGAAAATGAGTAACTTTGAGAGCTACAAACTATAAAAACCTATTTGAAGTCAAAGCCTACTAAAAGTCTTTTTTAAGGATGTTTTACTCAACTAGATGCAAGCTAAGGACTAATTTATGCAGAATCACAAATCAGTCAAGAACAACAAATTTCGTTTTCTTTTTGAAAATGAAAATCCAAACTCTCAAACACAAGCTTTTCGAAGTTTTGTAAAGAGAAAACTCAAAGCGGATTCCTCAAACAAGGGGAGATTTCATTAATGGTTAGACTCATAAGAAAGTCGGTAGACACTAAGGTGATCTGAAGTCCCTACCTCTAAGCTTAGAGCCACTACACAACCAAAACGAAAAACAAACCCAACAAGCAAAACTCCTAGGAATTTCACCTAAAACCCTAACACTAGTGAAATTAAACCAAGGAAAGTTTTTGACAGGGTACACATAGGTCTGGGCAATGGCTAAAACCTATAAACAAATTCTAAGCTGATAAAAAAGAGAAAAAATTAAAATTTCTCAAAATTTTGACAGGGCACGCAGGCAGCCTGTTTACACAGGTGCGTTCACGCTCTGTGCACAAAGAAAAAGCGCGTACAGGTACGCACTGTGCTTAACTCGGAGGGTGCATACTTCTCCCAAAACTATGAAAAATAAAAACTAACTCAAAATTAAATAAATCACCCAATCCCACAATCATCAAGTCAAAAACAGAAACAAAAAATATAGTTTCTCAGGTCAAAGTATAAACAAGGAAAACAATCAAGTCCCCAGTGGAGTCGTCATTTTGTCACACGAAATAAGTCGATCTTGTGGACAAGATAGACCTTCCTAGAATCTAAAGAAGACCTAATGACAAGCAAACCAACCAGACACTATCTTTCTCTAAATATGCTTTTATAAACAATAGCAAACAAGTGTTTTTAGGGCCTACCATAGGTCCAACGCTAGCTTGTGGATGCCCTCGCTCCTTTGATCCAAATGAGCTCCTTTTCGCGAATTTGCAAACACAAACAAGGCAAACAAATTAAATAGCACCTGAAAAGCCAATTGCATTAAAAGATATTTAACATGAAAGTCAAGGAGTCCATGAAACAAATAACATAAGATACTTGTTGAGAAAAATGAGTTTGATTGTATTAATTCCAAAGAAGAATAACCTTACAACCTTTACCTTGATGCTGTACAAGCTCCTCCCAGGGTCCATCAAGAAGTCTCCTCTACTTTGACAAGTTTCACTCACTCCCCAATGAAACCAAAAAGGTATGTGATCTATCCTCTTTAGGCTTAACTAGGAAGTCTTGATTTCACCAGCATTTACCCTAAAAAATGTTCAGCTTCTAACCTCCCTAGCAACCAGCCCAATGCCTGCATTTATAGTGCAATGGAGGGAGGTTACTAGGTCCTCCTTCAAAGGGATAGCTCCTTCTCTTTTGGGATGCATGAACCACCTCAGAGCGAAAAATCCACGTCAAAATTCCTTCTAGAAACCTCTAGAATTAACCCAAAGTGAGTTTTTTAAGATAAAACTTGCGCCTTTTGACTTTCACAGGGGTCCACACCTACACCGTTAGGGACAGAGCGGGCAAGTCCGCAGTTTTTGTACATAGAAGGTGCGGGACCTCAAGTGACCATGAGAGAAAGTGCAGAACTAGATTTACATTGATTTTTAATGTCTTTCTCTCATTTCCAAAGCTTGATCTGAAGAACTGAGGTCTGAGACTTGCTTAGGAGGACAATACAAGTGATGATAGACCCATACTGACTGCAAATAATCATGACGATAATATTTTTTTGTAACAGCTGTCTATGGTTTCTTCAAAAATTTCCTCTCCTGAATGAGGATTTAGCCTGTTCCTTTTAGCACCATGCTAGTCTCATTGGCCACTGGTAGGGGTAGCTACTTCCTTGTCTCTCTTTTTATTCTTTTCCTCATTCAGAGGAGTCTGCAAAATTTGAGGCTCTTCTATATTAACTTGAGCTGGGTGAGCCTTTGTTTGAGCTTGCTCTTGAGAAGATTCAAGTTCTTTAGACATGACTGATTGTTATGTTGCTTGGGTGCTAGTCTCTGGTCCCTTTCCCTTGGATGTCCCTATAAGTGGTGTGCTGGTATCTTGCGAGTGCTTCTCAGAGGTTTCACCTATAGAGGCACTGATCTCTGATTGAGAAGTTCCAAAATGTACCTGCCCAAAAGAATCCAGGTCAAGTGTTTTTTCAAGATCCTTCATTACATTTTCTATATTGACCTGTTGAGAATTAGTTTTCAATAAGGTACCTTCCCTCCATTCATCCATATTGGAAAATTATTCAATCTCTGGAATTCTGTGATGTGTGTAAGGTGATAGTCTATTTTTTGTCCTTCTATCACAGATGAAACTATGGGGATCATAAGGAAACCAACTAAAACTTTTGTGTACTTTAAGCTGATTTTCTAGAATTTTCTCTGCTTCTCTCCATGCTTCCCTAGTGTTGTAGATGAAAGGGCCTAATTGACTCTTGATTCTGAGCTGTGATTTCTTTTTGGCTTTGTGAAAATGGATCAAGTCCGAACTTATCATTTGTGTGTAATATTCCAATGCAAATAGTCTCACTGGAACATATCTGGGCAGTTTGAATGGGGAAAGCTCACATCCATATACTCTGATTTTTGTATGGTTCTGGTATAAATGCCAGTCACCCACTCTGTATTGTTTAGAGAGTTGGAGGATCTTCTTGATATCATCACTGATTCTGGGAGGTGAAATCCCTGTCAGCAAGGTGGTTGTTGGGTGTACGAACTGATCAATGAGCTCATTATAAGAATAAAGGTTGGTGTAATATCTATGGAAGATGGAGGTTCAGAAGATGATAGACCTTGGATTACCCTTAGTATCCAGTTTCATGACAGAAAATGGGAATTTTTTTGATTGGTAGTAGAGAATGAGATGATATATAAAGGTGGAAAACTTGAAAACCCTTTCATTCTCCAGTCTTGTGAACTGGTCATTAATTTCGTCAATAATGAATGAGGCATAGTCATACTTGACAGCAGGAGGTCATCCAGGAGTAAAGATAGACATCAAAACTAGGCTCAGTTCATTTACATACTCACTAGTGTTGAATCCCATGACTGCAGATGTCATATCAACTATGATTTTACCCATATCAATGAAGAAAAATTTCATATAACGAGGTGGATCCTTGCTTTGATATTTTTTTAATAAGAAGGTCTAGTAGAGGCGATGAAGTCTAGATTGGGACAATTTAGTTGATTTCTCAAGTAAACGTCCAATGGAAATGGGGGTGAGGGCCTAGCTGGAGTGAAATTGTAACATATCATTGATTGATTCAGTAGTTATTTGGAAAGGGATTGTTTGGTTGGGAGACATAATTACTCTGTGGTTGGGGTCATAATTGGCGTGGAAATGATGGATTATCTCAGGGAAAACAAGGACAGAGGGAAGAAAGTATATGGGAAGATTGGATTCCCACAGTCCTATGACATCATAGCCCTTCAAGTAGTTATCTCTAGAATGGTAAAATACTTTGAGGTGATTTTTATCAGTGGTTAAGTCTTTTATCTGGAAGTTCTTATTTGCAAGAGGAAAATAGTCTAAATCTCGATGAGGAGAATTAATGGGTGCAACATTTAACGCTACCAGGGTTTCCGTTTCTGGTTCTTGTGGATTCAGAAAGGGGCTTAGGTTTTCTTTGCAAAAATGGGAAAAATAGAGGGTCTAGAGGACTTGAATGGTAATGATAGCAACAAAATTATGGTAAATTTAGGCCTGTTAAGTCAATTTACAGTGGAAAAAAGAACTTGCAGGGTTTTTATCGAGACTTTTATCAATACCTATTTTTTGGGGAATGAGCAATGAAATGTAGGTACTGGGTGTGGTTGGAGGGCTCTGGGTTGCGTCAGTTGTGATTTTTGGAGCAGGTTGGTGGCTGAAAGCTCAAACTAGTTGACCTCAACGTCTTTGCATGGGCGTACAAGTTTGCAGAATAATACAATGAAAATGACTTGTTTGTTTTATGTATGAATTCAAGTGTTGGCGGGCTTTAGAATTCAGACGAGTGTTGTCAGTGGCAAATGACATGATGTCTTTTTGTTTATCAGGGTGGTAAATGGTTTCATATCGCTGCTTATAAGGATGGGTAGTATTTTGCATTGAGCCAGCGATTCCATAGAAAAAATGATGTGTGGCAAGGTACTGTGCACAAAACCACTTTGTGATTGCGCGCTAACGTGCAATATAAAAGGGTCGTGTGATATGCACGTCAGTCGTTGGATATCAAAGATGTGATCAGACGGTAGCCAGGGGGTATGAAGTGATAGTGGTTTAGTGCAAATAGGCTTCAATAGAATTAAAGATTATATAATCATATCGGGAGCAGAGGGATTGGCTGGTGAGGTTATTAATTAACCATGAGGGTTAATTAATCCCATTTAATGTAGCGGAGGGGTTAGGATTCTTAATGCACCATTGATTAACTCAATAATCCCTGTTTAAAACGTATTATGGTTATAATTTTAACTGCAGTAGGATATATAGTATTTTTGGGATTTTTACATAATTAAAGTAATACGGGAGCGAGTAAACCTTATAAAGGATTTATAAATTAATACATTAAAAGCTAATGTGACATTATGAAATGGAAAGTGCTAAGTATAAAACATTTGAAGTGTGTATTTAAACTTAGGCTAAAGTGAAAACAAGGGTTCTTTGTGGAAAAATTTGTAATTTTCCTAAGTAAAATAGAATTTTACTTAGGAAAAGCTTATGAAGGGGCAGGGGTATGATGATTTAATGAATGGTTTAAGTACTCAGGCTTTATAAATTATTGGGCCGAGGGTTCGGTCCCTCCAGAAGTTAGAGAAATGCTCTGAGCCCCTTTAACTTTGTAAATGCCTTTAGTACTTGGGGGAAGTTAGTGAAGCTTAAGGGGAAAATGGATAGGGAAATTAATTAATTTGACTTTGTTTCTTTGTTGTACCATCTTCAATATGAGTTGTGTTTTATCCAAGTGATGAAAGAAAAATATTTAAGCATTAAAATTAACCATTCATCACACATTTATTCTGCAACCATCATCTACTTACCCTACCTACTTTATCCTAGCATTTTCACCTCTTTATTAGGGTGCACTTAGACTGGAAAACCCTTTTCTCACTTTCTTTCCTTCTAGATAGTGATATCTATCTAAATCTACACTTATTACATCCAACAGCTTAGATTAAACTACTGAGCTCCTCCTATTTACTCTACCTATCTACTTATTTGTCAAGATTACATTATTTGGTCAGATTATTATTCTTTATTTCTACAACATGAAATTGAAAAATGACTTAGCCAAGTTTAAACTGTTTGACTACTCATGAATTGTGGCATAAGTGAAAAACTGCACACAATTGTTTATTACACAAAAGTAAAAATTAGTGGCATTTAGACTTGCACACTTTCCTGATCTTCCTATTTGTTGGGGTTCATTTTCTTTCATTTTTTGACCTTCTTTTATTCTTTTTACCCTTTGATTTTTCTTTTAGGATATACCCTCTTTACATTTTTTAAATTTTTTGATTTTTTGAAAATATGGAAAACCTTTGCACCAAAAAAATGTTTGAACATATTACATAGCTCATCAAGTCAATCATGAAATATGATACCTATTGGTATAGGGGACATGGCCTTACCAACCCCGAAATGAAAAAGAACTGCTAGCACATCAATCAGACCACAGAAATGAAGACAGTCCACCGAATTGGGGAGAAGCAGGGAAATTTTAGGAAATCCCCAAGAAAACAATAGCCAACCAGTAGAGATATATGACTCACATGATGAGCAACCCCCACAACTTGAAGGAGGGGAAAAAAAAGAAGAATAATTAGAAGAAAATGCAGAGGAGGAAGTGGAAGAGGAAATTGAGCACTCCGACGAAGAAAAAGGGGAGGAATCAAAGCCACCCAGTAGAAGCCCATTACAAAACCCTCTGCAAGAAGATGAATTCGCCCAAATGTTGGCCAACATTGGTGAGTATATGTAAGCCCCATAGCCCACTTAACCTTGATATTGAGACATGACAATTATAGGAACACTCTGCTCACACTAAGAGTGCATCTAAGGAGATGAATGATGAAGAAGAAGTAGAAGCAGAAGCCACTCGAGGAATAGTGGATAAAACTAGGGTTTCCTCTCTTGAGAAACCTAATTAGGAGGACGAGAAAAATAAAGAAGTGTTCCAAGAAGAAACTATGGAAATAAGCCAGGGTGAGGGTACAATTCCTGAATAACAAAACCCAGGCCCAAGAAAATAAACAGATGTTCCTTCGAAGAAAACAAATGAAATCCAAAGGCTGTGAAAGGAATAACAAAGGATAGTAAATATAGTTAAACAACTGAGACAACAAATAAGGGTCCTAAAAATGGGGAGAATCTCAAAAGGAACCCATGGAACAAAGGATGCAACCACCTAGATGAAGACCCATAAAATGAAGACCAGAAGAACTCAAACTAAACCCATTATCATTCAAGACCACAAGGAACAGCATGTGACTGTTACAAACGCAGAGGCCAAAACAGAAGACACACCAGTCTGTAATAAGGACGTCCAGACAGAGGAATTGTCATCTAGGATCATGACCGACCAAACAGTTCATGAGAAGGAAACGCAGACTATAGGAAATAGATGTCGCAATAAGGAGATCTAGGTAGATCTCTAGCCCAAAAATGTTTTGATTGACAATGATCCTAGGATAGTGAGACTTCAACAGGATCTGGCACAGGTCCAACAAACGATAGAAAAGCTCACAGAAGAAATTGTTCCACAAAGGAAATATCAAAAGTTACAACAGTAAGTAAAGAACATCAATGCATTAGAGAGTGAGGCCTTTGATAGATGTTAGAGGGTAGAGGAAAGAGTTAAAAAGGTAACCAATAGACTAGACAAAGTTATGAGTCAAATGGATACTTTATGTTCTCTATATATTGATGTTCTAGCATGTAGGGCACCTGCCAAAACTTATGCTTTATTTTTATGGAAAGGTACTTACAATTAAAAATTAAGACTATCAAGGCAGGGAGGCCTATAGAGTTAAAAACTATTGATGATTTTATAAACTGTTGTAAACATTATGGGATGAAAGTCCAGTGATTGCTATGTGAGTTTTATTTGTATATTTTTGTGTTGGTATGTGAAATGGAGGAGAACCCCAGTCCTTTTGTAGGTGATATCCAGCTTCAGGCATTCATCTCTTTTGATGTTAACTAGATAAAGTGGCTTAAAGCCCATAATACCTTTCAGAGACAAGAAAACGGGTTAGATTTGTGGGTAAGGGGTGAACCAAGAAACCCATTACAACTGTGGGATAAGCATAGAAGCTTAATGAGAAAGAAGGGTGTGATCCAGACATTGGGATCCATTCACACAATAGTTTTCCAACAAGGGGTAGAATACTTCCTATCCATCAAAGACCTTGCCATAGCAGCAAATAAACTCCGATGGAAGACTTCCAATTGGAATGTTCAGGATAGAGAGCCATTCAATTAGGAAAATTTTAAGTTAGTTATTGATCGCTTGGTTACCTATAGTCACATCATCTTGAGAGAAGGTCCATATTGGCTAGGTTGCATGGAAATTACAATCTTTTCATGAATGCATGAAAAAGGGTAAGCAGGGGGTGTGTTGAGCATTGGAAAAGGTATGTATTTACCATTTATTTCTTTATCTTTTCCTTTGAATCATAACTTCTTTACATTCTAAGATGGTAATATGTTAAAGAATTATGATAGAATTAAGGAGATTTGTGATTGATTCAAAATGACTAATTATTGTCTTTTTCTATACAGAAAGTGAAGAAAATGGAAAATCACTATTCAGGAGGAAAAGAAAAAGCAGAAACAATTGTTGTCCCTTTGACAGGAAGCTGTATCCAAATGAGGAGATCAAGATTGGAGTGCATGATCCAAGAAAAGGAAGAGGAAACATGACATCAGCGGAAGAAGACAAAATGATAATTGTAGATCAAAGATATAGTGAATGCCTCAGGATCCTTTGATCCTGAGGGATCGCTGTTTCAAGGCTTATCAATACTCTTGATACTTCTGCCTAGCCATTATAAAAGGGGACAACGCTGGTAGCCCAGGGGGTGGATTTTATTGTCAATTTGTAGAACTTACTATTGTAATCTTAACTTTGATCATCGACTCTCTTTGAAGAGCGATCGCTGTAACTTTGCCATTTATGATTAATATATAACTAAGTTGCTGTTCCATTGTTGATTCTGGAGTAAACGTAGCAGTGCTTCCCTGGTGGCTAAAGCCCCGGCCCTAGTGGATCCACTTGCTTCTTGTATCATTATTTTACAATTACAATCATGGGTAGTTTGATTTCCTTTGCATTTCTTTAATTTTCTTTATTAAGTAATCCTTTGTTCTTGAACATTTCGTTGAATTGCTCTGTTATATCGAAATCATAGTTTGACAGTAAGATTATTATTCACAACTTGAAATGTCATGTTGTTCATTCCAAAACAATTTTGCACTGTCTAATTCAGATTATGTTGTTCATTTACAGATTGCTTTTCCAGTTCACTTACAATTGTGATTGTTGTTCATTTGACTGCTATTCCATTATAACCACAATTGCCATTCCTTTATATCTATGGTTAATAATATTACTGATTCAATTACTCTGCAACCACTGTGTGTTTACACTTAATTCGGTTTGTTGTTCCTTTCTTAAATTGTTGTTCAATCCCTTTATTAGTTGAAGGTTGTTGTTCAATTCATTTTGTTTAAGATTATTGCTCAATTCATTTCTATAGATTAAGCTTTGTTTTTTTACCTTTCCAATAGAATTAGTTGTTGTTCCTTTTCTGCTAATCAAATTGTTATTTCTAGAATTTGCTTTGGTGTGGATAGAAAGATATACAACTGTAATGGACATTAATTACTGATGTCTAAGTTCTCAGATCGGAGGTCTTGTCTGTGAATGATTTTCATTTACATCAGTTTACAGGGGAAGGAGTTATCATTACTGCATCCTTGACTGATGATTGTTGTAGTTTCTTGAGTAAATGATTTAGTTACAAAGCATTTAAGTTTCTTACCATTGCAATTAGATTTTGTTTCCACCATTTAATTACTTATGTAAGCACTATACTGCAAACATTACTCTTGAACAAGTGACTGCCTCAGATTGAGTACACTCTTGAGATAAAAAATCATGCTTGGATTGATAATTAATATAGGGTAGATAGGCGTTAAAAGACACCTTTTTATCGCTTAACATCAACAACCAAATTCAAATAATCCTAAGATCCTAAAAAGAATGGTCCTAAACCAAACAAGGGTCCTAAGTAATTTCAGTCTCAAAATAGAAAATCATTTCAACAAAATGATAAGGAAATAAAAACAAAGGGAAGAAGACTGATAGACATCGCCACTTTTGTAATCGAGATGGCCACTTAGGATCCAAATGCTTTAAGAAGATGGAAGCAGCAATGAAGAAGCATAACATCCATTTGGATCACTCTTGAACTTCAACTTCATCTTTAGGAATAACACTTTCTGCATGTGGTTGTCAAGCATCTTGGTCTGGATATGCACTAAATATATCTTGTTATTGTCATTCTCATGAGTGGCTCATTGATTATGGAGCTTCTTATCACATGGCCAAAAAAAAAAGCGTTGTTTTCTTCTTTAAATGATTGTAACACCAAAAATATATTTGTTGGTGATGATAGATCTCTTAGTGTTGTAGGGACTGGAACTATTCATATAGAAAATGGTCAATATAATGATGTATTATGTGTTCTAACCTTATCCTGCAACCTTCTATTTGTATATCAGATAACTCATTATGGTGAAGGTAAAATCGTTGAATTTTCATCTCACGATGTTGTAGTTAAGGACCTAAGAGATCCTAGACAGATTTTAGCTACTAGCATTGCTGATGATTCTACATGGTTGTATAAGTTTAGCAAATTTGGGTCATCAAATATTCCCTCGGTATTTGTTTCTCATAATGATGAAGTGAGAAAAATTTGGCATGAGAGATTTGGTCACTTAAACTATTGCTCCCTTCAGAATCTATTTGAAAAAAATATGGTGACACGTCTTCTATTGGTATCTTGCAGAGATGGTGTTCGTTCCGGACGTGTACTCGGAAAACATCATTGGGATGGTTTTGAAAAACGTGCCTCTTGGCACACCTCAACCCCTTTACAGCTTGTGCATAGTGATTTATGTGGTCCACTTCTAGTTGTTTCATTCTCTGGCTACAAGAATTTATTAACTTTCACTGATGATTTTTCTAGATGCACTTGGGTATACTTCTTAAAACTTGAGAGTGAAGTATTTAACATGTTCTTGGCCTTTAAGGCCTTTTCTTAAAACAATCTAGAAATCAAATTCTTCAACTAAGATATGAAAATGGAGGAGAATATGTTAACAAAAATTTCACCAACTTTTGCACTGAGAATGGAATTCAAATGCAACATACTATTCCATATACTCCACAACAAAATGGTGTAGCTGAAAGGAACAATAGCACCTTAAAGGAAATGGCTAATTTTATGCTTCAATCTAAAGGATTTAGTCTTAATTTTTGGGCAGAAGTAATTAACTATGCAAATGACATAATAAATCACACTCCTACTAAGATTTTAAATAATATCACTCCATAAGAAGCATGGAGCCCATTTAAACTAGATGTAAGTCACTTTCTTGTTTTTGGAAGTGAAGAATGGGCCCATATTCTAGATGAGAAAAATAAAGCTTTATAACCTAAGAGTGAAAAATGTATTTTTTTTTGGATATTTTGAAGATGTCAAAGGATACAGACTGATTCCACTTAAGTCCAAAAATTTTATCGTTAGAAGAGATGCAAAGTTTGCTGAAAATATATCAGCCTATGAGCTTAGTTCTGTGGATGTGCCACCTCTCTCTATCCCTTCTACTTCTGAAAATGTTTCTTCTTTAGATGATTACGTCAAGAATGACAATCCTCCCCCATGTTCTTAAGATCCCCCTTTATCTCCTCAGCTTCCAAAATGGGTCTGTGCTACTCGGGATGCAACAAGTTCTTTTGCTGGTGATGCTACATATCAGTGATGTACACATTCTCAATTCGATAGAGTCTCTTCTTTACTGGCTCAAGCTTTAGCTAATTATGATCCTAACACCTTTGTCACACGAAATGAGTCGTTCTTGCGGACAAAACCAACCTCCCTAGTATCTAACGATATCTAGCAACAAGCAAACCTATCAGATTCTATCCTTCTCTAAATATGAAATTTATAAACAAAGGCAAACAAGTGTTTTAGGCCTACCTTGGGTCCAATGCAAGTTTGTGGAAGCCTTGCTCCATTGATCCAAATGAGCTCCCTTGTAGAGAATCTGCAAACACAAACAAGCACACAAATTAAATAGCATATGAAAAGCCAAGATAATAAAGCATACTTATCATGATGATCAAGGAATTCATGAAACAAATCACATAAGGCAATTTGTTGAGAAAGATGAATTTGATTGTATTAATTTAATCAAAGAAGAACTTTACAACCTGTGCCTTGATGTTGTACAAGCTCCTCCCAGGGTTCATCAAGAAGTATCCTCTACTTTGACAAGTTTCATTGTCTTCCCAATGAATCCAAAAGGTATGTGATCTCTCCTCTCAAGCTTAAGTAGGAAGTCCCAATTCCACCAGCATTTACCCTAAAAAATGTTCAGCTTCTAACCTCCCTAGCAACCAGCCCAATGCCTTAATTTATAGTGCAATGGAGGGAAGTTACTAGGTCCACCTTCAAAGGGTTAAAGCCCTCCTTCAAAGGGATAGCTCCTCTCATCAAGGGATTAGCTCCTTCACTTTTGGGATGCATGAACCACCTAGAAGCGAATCATCCACATCAAAATTCCTTCTAGAATCATCTAGAATTAACCCAAAGTGAGTTTTTAAGAATAAACTTGTGCCTTTTTGACTTTCACAGGGGTCTGCACCCACTCCTTTAGAGACAGAGGGGGCAGGTCCGCAGGTAACATGAACAAAGGGTGCGGGACCGCAGGCAACAGTGAGAGAAAGTGTGGAGCCAGAGTTTTATTGATTTTTAAGGTCTTTCTCTCATTTTCAAAGCTTGACATGAAGAGCTGAGGTTTGAAACTTGCTTAGGAGGACAGTATGAATGATGATAGACCCATACTGACTGCAAATAGTCATGGTGACAATATTTTGTGTAACAATATTTGCAGAAGCTTCAAGCCATCTAAATTGGGATGCAACTATGAATTAAGAATATCATTCATTATTGGCAAATGATACATGGGATCTTGTTCCGCTTCCAAAGGGACGAAAACTTGTTAGATGCAAATGGGTTTACAGAACCAAGTATGGACCAGATGGAAAAGTTCATAAACATAAAGCTTGTCTTGTTGCTAAGGGTTTTTCACAAGTTGAAGGCATTGACTATATTGAAACCGTCTCCCCTGTTGCCAAAATGAACTCTATCTACGTTTTTCTTTCCCTTGCTGCCTCTTTCGAATGGGAAGTCCATCAGATGGATGTTAAATCTGCCTTCTTACATGGGACTTGCATAAAGAAATCTATATGGAACAACCTACTGGCTTTATACAAACAGACTCTAGTCCTGTATGTCAACTTAAGAAATCCCTTTATGGTCTCAAGCAAGCCCCTTGGGCTTGGTATGCCAACATGGATAGCTTTCTTTTAGAAACTGGATTTTCTAGGTGTCATTCTAAAAATATTTCTACACCAAGAAAGTGGGCAAGTCTCTTATCATTCTTGTTCTTTATGTTGATGATTTTATCCTTACTCGTAGTGATCCGAACCTTATAAACCATGTGAAGTCCAGCCTTGAAAAGAAGTTTGAAATGACAGACTTAGGACACTTGCATTATTTTCTTGGTCTTCAAGTCTTGCAATCCAAGGAAGGTATCTTCCTTTCCGAGTCCAAGTATGCATGTGATCTTCTACGCCATTTTCACATGGAAGACTGTAAGAAAACCCCTTCTCCCTTTCAGTCCAGAGACAAACTTTCAGTCACTTGTACTTCCCCTGAAGTTGATGCTACCTTATACCATCAACTTGTAGGAAAACTTTTGTATCTCACCCATACTCATCCTGACCTTTCCTTTTTTGTTGGACATATTGCTCGGTTTATGCAAAACCAACATGAACATCATTGGAAAGTAGCTAAAATAATACTTCATTATGTTTGAGGTATAGTTCAGTTTGGGATTCATTACAGTGCAGAAGCATCTCCTCTATTGGTTGGTTTCACTAATTCTGATTGGGATGGCGACCCTGATGATTGAAAGTCTACTGCAGGTTATGTGTTCACTCTTGGTTCAGGACCTATTACATGGGCTTGCAAGAAACAAAGTGCCATTTCTCTTTCTTTAGCGGAAGCAGAGTATCATGGTGCCATAGAAGCTAGTAAGGAAGCCATGTGGCTTGGTCAGATCCTGTCAGAGTTTGGCTTTCAGCAGCAGCATCTGACTACACTTTTGTGTGATAATCAAAGTGCCATTCAACTATGAAAAGGTACAGTCCAACATCAATGCAACAAACACATTGAAATTCACATGGACTTCATCATAAAGCTCATTCATGACCATGTTCTTGAAATGCAATATTGTTCAATAGATAATCAAGTTACAGACATCTTTACAAAGGCTCTCACAGAGGCGAAGTTTACTAATCTTCAATTTATGGTTGGTGTTCAGGAAGTTGTCACTAAGGGGGGATAGGCTCTAATGCCTCCTTCCTTCTCCTATTGTGTCATATTTGTACATCCTTAAATCCTATCCCAAGTTGTTCTTAAGGGGGGATGTTAGGATATTCTGACACATAGGATATAGTTAACTATAACTTTGTCTAGTGTAGAGTTAGGTAAAGTGTGTTTCGGCTGGATAAGTCATTCTTGCGGACAAGACCGACCTCCCTAGTATCTAATGATATCTAGAGACAAGCAAACCAAACAAATTATTTCTCTAAATATGCAATTTATAAATAAAAGCAAACATGCGTTTTAGGCCTACCTTGGGTCCAGTGCTAGTTTGTAGAAGCCACGCTCCGCTAATCCAAATGAGCTCCCTTGTAAAGAATCTGCAAACACAAACAAGCACACACATTAAATAACACTTGAAAAGCCAATATAATAAATCATATTTATCATGATGATCAAGGAATTCATGAAACAAACCATATAAGACAATTTATTGAGAAAAATGAATCTGATTGTATTAACTTTAATCAAAGAAGAACTTTACAACCTTGGTGCCTTGATGTTGTACAAGCTCCTCCTAGGGTCCAACAAGAATCTCCTCTATTTTGACAAGTTTCACTCTCTTCTTAATGGAGCCAAAAGTTATGTATTCTCTCCTCTCAAGCTTAACTAGGAAGTCTCAATTCCAACAACATTTACCCTCAAAAATGTTCAGCTTCTAACCTCTCTAGCAACTAACCCAATGCCTTAATTTGTAGTGCAATGGAGGGAAGTTACTAGGTCCACCTTGAAAGGGATAAAGCCCCCATTCAAATGGATAAGCTCCTCTCACCAAGGGATTAGATCCTTTAGTTATGGGATGCATGAACCACCTAGGAGCGAACCATCCACATCAAGATTCCTTGTAGAATCATCCAGAATTAACCACAAGCAAATTTTTAAGAATACACTTGCACCTTTTTGAATTTCACAGGGGTCCGCACCCACTCCTTTAGAGAGAGCGGGCAGGTCCGCAGGTAACATGACCAAGGGGTGCGGGATCGCAGGTAACAGTAAGAGAAAGTGCGGAACTAGAGCTTTATTGATTTTCAAGGACGTTCTCTCATTTTTAATGCTTGACATGAAGAGCTGAGGTTTGAGACTTGCTAAGGACGACAGTATGAATGATGATAGACCCATACTAACTGAAAATAGTCATGGTGACAATATTTTGTGTAACAGATTGCCCCATAAATTGCGAAGTTTGTAGTAGATGAGGATTTCATTTATCATCTAAGAAGAGTGAAGTACTTTATCATTTCAAAGATCATCTTGTGGAGAGCCCGGTTGGAACCTGTAAAAACATTCAATACAAAATATATATATGAGATTATATCATCGCTGAGGTATGCATTCCCATACTTAGATCAAAACTGACTAGAAAACTAACTACTGCTCTGATATAGGAATGATCTTGTAATACATCACAAGTATAGACACATTTAGACATAGTATGGACGCTGCCATGTGCATATCAATAGTTTACTGTATAATGAATACAAAATTCCTCGCAACCTAGATGGTGGAAACTAGATCCAGGGTCTTGATTTCTACTTCCCGAAATAGTACGATTCTATCCATGTGAATGAATGTGTCAAAGTCGAACATGGTAGAAACCACTTGATTACCAATCAATGATGTAAACTGTTAACAAGTGTGAGAGAAACCACCAGTAATGTCAATGGCTCTCAAAGTACTCAGTACAATCCATGAGATGTGAATAGATGTGTTGATGTCGAACATGTCAAGGAATCCTTTGATCGAAGGTCAATGATGCAACATATCGTCGAAGGCGAGAAACCTGTGATTGAGGCATGCATATCCCAAGGTACTGATGATTTCTAGATCATATTTCTAGATAATGAGTTGAAGTCGATAGAAAGTGATCCGTCGTAGGAAAGCCCACAACACGAAATCATAAATCAAGTTTGAAGAAATATAGTTGCAAGGAATGACTCAGGGATGGTCAAGATGGATGATAGATATTTTGCAGATGAATGGTTTATTTGCACTGACCTCTTGAACACATAACAACACAACAGATGGTTTGGTGAAAATTGACCCAAAGTTAATACCTAGAAACTAGCTGAAGACTTTCAATATGGTTTGCTCAACTATTAGGCAAAGGATTTCTCAACCCAGGTGAATAAAAATTGTCCTGTTCAAGAGTGGTTAAATCTTTTCTGAGACATAAAGTATGACAAACAGACTCATTTTTCTCTCTTTTCCCCCACCATTTCTGGCAAGTACCTCTTTATTTTTAACAAGCTTGAGGAGGATAACATTTGCTTGATTATAAGCTCATCCTTCAGTGAGTCCAACTTAGTTTGAATTCGAACCCTAAGAAGGAGTGGTCTATTCCTGTTTGTAATTGAACAGGTCCTTTACTGTTAAATTTTAACAAGTCCAGTATAGAAGAAACTCGGTGTTTTTCGATTTTAGGGAGTCTGGAAAAACTTAAGAAAACTCCATGGTTGTTCTTTTTCTTAAATTTGTGTCTCCCAAACCCGAAAAAGTATAAAATAATACTTGAGAGAACTGCTTGATCATTACGACCAAGGAGTAATTTTCATAATTAGTGTCTCTGATCTGAAAAAAGTAAAAAAGCGACCAATGACACGTCGTTTTATAACCAATATCGAATTTGAAACGACAAAAATCGACAATCTTTTCATGTTTTTACGGTCAGAAAAGGGTTGTAAGTGGACCGCCTTTTTAGTTCTGTTTTAACGAGCTTAAAAAGAAAAACTCGGCAATATTTTCATATTTTAGGAGTCGGAAAAGAGCTTAAAGGTGACTCTAATGTTTTTTGTCAAAAATGATCAATTTTGCCTGAAAAATCTGTTATCCTGCACAAAAACTCAAACATTACTCATACCTGTTTAAAATAGATATAAATGCTTCAAAAGATACTTCTTTAAAGTGAAAAATAAACAAATTAAAAATTCATTTATTCAAAAAATCTTATAAAAAGGGCTTTTGTAAATTATTTTTTACTGTTTGACTTCTCGTGGTGAGAAAATAGAGCTTTTGGTCAGAAACGTCTCGTGACGATTGCGGAAAATCCGTCTGCTGGAATCGAACGTCATCTCCTCCAGGTAATCCACATCATCTTACTCTTTGATTTCATCCATTTGAAATTTGTTTTTAGGGTTTTATTTTGTTTTTTAGGAAATTTTTAGGTTAAAAACCCGCGCGCGTGGGTCCTTAGGCATAGCATAGGAAACCTACAGGCCTCAACTTTTTTGTAAAAGGAAAAAAGTTAGGGGCCCGCACCTACCGTTAAGGCAGAGTGCAGACCTACACATTGTCTCTAACATAGAGGGTGCGGTCCCCGCAGCAAAGGTTTTCAAACTTAAATTTTTCAAATTCCACCCAAAAATTTTGATTTTAAATATTCTAATCCGCCTTTTTATTGAATGTAGGGTATAGATCATGCTTGACTGGAGGGAATGGCAGCAAGAGCATGTGGATATCACTGTGATTAATCATCAACCTTCAATTGATGCATTTAAGGCATGCAGTTTATACAAATGCTAGGCCATACTTGGCATGAGGGCCCAGGTGGACTTTTTGCAGTGGCTGGTAGACAGGTGGAATATACAGGACCAGTGTTTCTTTATTGGTGGCCACCAGCTCGAAATGTTACCGGAATACATTTACTTTTTGACTGGTTTGCCTAAGAGAGGTGAACCTTTGACTCTATTCGGGACTAGGCCAGGTGGCAAATCTGTCGATAGCCTCCGGCTAGAGTTTTGCAATGACCAAACTAGAGACAAAGGGATTGATATCAAAACCATCTCCCGTCCTGAACTCAAAGTGATCGCATTTACTGTTACCAAGCTCTGTGGAAGCACAACACTTCATGTGGCCACTGGATCCCAAATGCGGATGGCAGTAGACTACTTTTGAGACACCATCTTCAACTGATGCGAGGCTGTGTTGGCTAATGTAAAAGGCCAACTGACTAGAGAAAAGAACGGACAACTAAAGAACTTTGGATATGGTGCTTTAGTTGTGAGCTTTGGTCTAGAGAGGGTCCCAATGTTGGTCCCACAACATCTTACCGTTGGAGCTGGACTTCCCCGAGAGCCCAAACTGATGCATTAGGTTGTAGTTATGGCCTGTCATCCTGAGGAGGGAACAGAAGTCGTTCGATTTACTCCTGAGTATTTTCATTGGTTGGAGAACCAAGTATTTGCTATTCAGGATTTTCCTTATGATGAGATAGATTATCGTGGTGACCCAGACATGGCTCTTCCACCAGGAGAGCAACGGGATGACTCAGGTAAAATCATTTTCAACATTTTCTAATTTATTTTTTTTTGTTTTTAAACCATCCAAAAATTGATAGTAAAAAGTTTAAAATTCAGATGTAGGTCCACGGTGACCAGCCACTCTCCAGCCCTATGAGAGGAAACAGCCAGCTGCAGTAGCACCAGCTCCACAAGATGAATCTACAAAGACCTTGGCTGAATTGGAAACCATCTAGAGTGTTTTACAGCAGACATTCCAGAGACCAGCATAGATGAAATTCCAGAGACCAGCATAGATGACATTCCTCTTAGGCTACAATGTTATGTGATTGGGGTCCCAGGACCTTTCAGGAGGTTCCTTTGTAGGGTGGCCCGTACAATGGTTTCTTATCATGATCATCACCAGTAATAGGATGATCGCCTATTGTAGACTCATATGACATTTTTTGCTTTTTGTACTATCATTTTTGCCGATCATAAGGTGTTTTTCAACCTATGATAGAAGACGATGTATATTTGACACACTTATATGCTATACTATATCACTATTACTAGCTTATCTTGTAAAACATGTTATGGAATGTTTTTAAATTTAATTGTATGATTATTACAAATGTCTACTTAACATTCGAGAAGCAATTGCATCTGCTAATTGTAACAACCCAAAATAAACATGTAATTAATCAAATAATTGATATTCAACATGCAATTCAACTAATTAACTTCAAGTTCAAAACTACGATTAGAACACTTACCTGTGATTTCGGTTGAAGTCTGCTATCTGCAACAAGGTTTTGGGGACGACTCTCCACCCAACCGTAGGCTCAATTTTGCAACGTCTTGCTACAACTGGCCACCCCCGAGCCCTCAATCAACATACTACTGCCAGTGACTCCTAGGTCTTAGTATACAATTCTCCCAAGAGAATGAAACACAAAATCTCAGAAAGATGGAATGCAAGAATGCCTCTCATCTTCCTCACCATCTATTAAACAGAACAAAACATTGGAAGGGGAACCCCATGCACACACTCCATGTGTCTGCATGCAACTTTTTTTCTTGTTTTATTTCTTTACTTTTCTTTTGATTTTTAGCTTTCTTGTTTTATTTCCTTCTTTTTTTGATAGTTTTCTTGTTTTATTTTCATTTATTCTTATTTAGAGCTTTAATATGGTTATTACTATTTATTTCTTTTTATATAATATATATTATTTATTATTTAACATTTATGATTTATTATTTTTATTATTTATTATTAAGTGATTTATTTATTATTATTCATTATTTTTATTGTTAATTATTATTTTTGTATTATTTTTATTATTTATTATTTATTATTTATTATTTATTATTTATTATTATTTATTATTTATTATTATTTATTATTTATTATTTTTATTATTCATTATTTATTATTTATTAACTTCATGTTGCCAACACCCTCTGTTGAACTAATATAACCACCAGGCATCGAAAGTCCCCAACACCCCGGGAAATCTCAAGGAATCTTTGTCCTTTTTCCCACTTTCGGCACCAAGCTAAGCCTGACCCGGTCTGTATCCTAGTCCAAGGCTGGCCCCAAGGCGCGTGCCTAACTCAGACCTCATCTGCCCCAAGGCAGGCATCTGGTTTGGTACTCAATGACCCCGGGCATCTGGCAAGGCTGGCCCACTCACTCTACAACTACTAAGGCGCACAGCTCCAGGCATCGAAGTCCTTTACATCCCTTCCAGACTTCGGCATCCCAATCCAATAACAGGCACCAAGTCTAGAACATCAGGCACTTGGCCTCCTCAAGATGGTCCCATAGCTCTTCTAGAGCTATCCATCAAGAGCTATACACAAGACAAAGGAACCACTGGCATATGTAGTGTTGATTGAGTTTGTCCCCAGCCCATATGGTGTTACTTATTCTCCATCGTGCATATGGGCTCGCACAAGATCATCAAATAAACCGGCCCTCTCGGCCCATTTGTGGAGTCTTGTGAATCATCACACCTCAACATGCAACCAATGCATTAGCTATACCATCATAGTATCATAGAAAATAATCCACATGTCAAGTCTTGCATGTCATCATGTAACATTCATCATTGTTAATCGTGACATTATGAATAATAACAAACTACATGCTCATGCATGTCATAAATTTTAATGGAAGTATCACATGCTTCACCTCATGAAATACCATCATAAGTTATAACATCAACATATTTGCAATAAAAATATATCATGACTTCACATAATAAATGAACCACATGTCAATAAACCTCATATTATAGCATCATAAGTCCTATGCCACGTTATGCATATCATATCCATCATGAGTTTTCAACATTAAATACCTATCATCACGTAGTAAATGAATATGTCAATTTACCTTGACATAACATCATAATGCCTCATCATAAGTATACATCATCACTATTGTAACCAGTATATAAATATGAACCACGTGGGCATGATCACCCTCATACCATCATATTATGAAACATCTCAATACTTATCAAATATAGAATAATACTCTATAAGCATTCTTATCATGATTCATTAGAAAAATGAATTTTACTTTACAAACATTCAACTATGAACTAAGATTATTCAACATCCATCTAGGATTTATGTTATCTCATCAATGTTATTAGTGTGATGTTTTCATCAAGACACCAATTAGTTTTTTCAATAATCATTTCCACTTCTTTCAACTAAGAAGTTGACCATTTACACCATAGGTATAATTATCTAAATACATTGTTAAATTTCACATGAGCCTCATCATCTTGAGTCTTAATATCTCGTCATATTTTCTTCCTTCCCCAAGGAAATTCTGGTGAAATTCATTGTTAAGATATTACCATTTGTATAATCATTTAAATCATCAATATCAAGTTAAAATTCCATGATCACTATACATATTTTTCTTAACCAGATAGCGCACATACAAGAGGTCATCCCTATTTAAGTCTTATTTTATGCTTAATCTACCTGCATGAGGCTTGTTGCCCCCTCATGATTTATTTATTAGTTGCATAATTTTCATTGTTCATCCTAAAAATATTTGCTTTTCTCATCAAGTTTCCACTTGATCTCTATTATCGTAGATTCACCCATGTTCAAGTTGGAATAGGGATTTTTCCACTTTAATTTTCACTAATTAATTATTCAGTTTAGACTTTGAAATGATTGGAACCACTACCATCATTATCATCTATGAATGATTTGGTATGCCCATTGTATTTTGACCATAACTTCTTTCAATACTAATGACGCGCACTAATAAGTTGTTTTGTATGACGTAACAATATATGATCAATCCCCTCGTGAGTGAAATTTATTCAATTGCACCCTTATTAGTTGAATCTCACTTCTTTTGCCAATTTATATGTAATCCTTATCAAAGTCTCAATATAGAATTTCCAACTATATTTCCAACAATATTTCTTCCTACACTTCATGCTCAATGTTTTCTCATTAGTCTACATCATGTATTTTTTTTTCAAAAAGTTAAACAATTATCATCCTCGGAACATTTTCCTAGTTTATCATTTGTCATTTCTCACGGATTACAAGTGCTTAGAACTTCCTATAATGACACTTATATAGGCCATCACTTTGACCTTACCAATCATGTTGCTCGGTTCAATCATCAATATCATTAAGAGAATTTTCTTCTTGACATAAACATCCTTTACTTCCTCCTACCATATATTCATAGATACAATTTATTTTTCCCTTAGTCTCAATTTAAAACATGTTACACTTGAAATGTTGCTACTATTCTTCCAATATAATAACTTATCTTCCTTGAATTGCTCATTTTTATTATGGATTCTCTTCTTTAATCTAATGTTATCATACCCTTTAGGCCATTGAAATGATCTTCTTTATTATTCAAATTTATTAGTTGTTACACAAAGCAGTTGTATAGCAGTGTAGAGAGGTCATATCCTCCTACGATTATATCACGAAACCTCATGTAACATTATACTCAACATCATAACAATTAACTAAACTAAAATCATAGTGTACGATTTAGATGCATCATAAAGTTTGAACAATAAAACATGATTTAGATTGTCCATAAAGGTAACTGTCTTAGCTATGTAAGCACTCCTAGTTAGTTCATCACACAATTTGGATGCTACAATTCTGATGTAGTCTATTTATTTGCAAGTTTCAACATCTAGAGCCTTAACCTTTAATTAAGCTATTACTAGCCTTACCAACGTTCTATAAAACATTGTTTCACTCCCAATACTTTGACATATCCAATTACATAATTCATCAATGATACATCTACTAAGGAAATTTCAATACTTATTTGAAGGATGGAAGTTAGCTGACTGTTGGTACACTAACTATGTATTTTTCTGACCTCCAGACAACAAATTTTATGGAGTAATCACAACAAAGATTAAGGTACGGTCTCCTGTGGTAGAACTCAGTAATTTATGTGACTGTTGCAGAAGAAAATCCAAGTATAGGTCTGACAAAGGCAAGGAATACAAGGACAGTTGCACAAATTCCTAGAAGGCTGAGCTCTAACTTCAAGGGAGATAAGTACTTTGAAGTTTATTTATTTATTATTTTATTTTTTTTTGTAAAATATATCTCTGAGATTACAAATAAAATCCTTCTTTCACTGCTTTTCCCCTTGTGGGTTTTCCCAGGGTCATTAGACCAAATCACTGTGTAAAACTTCTGAGTGGGTGCTTGTATCTATCTTTCTCTCAAAACTTTCTACACTATGTCGGCTTTGCTTGTCCGAGCAGTGAAGATGAGTTGCAAACCAAAAACAATGACTTAAATGTCCCCCAATATAATCTACCTAAACAGTAAAAAGTTACAAAATCATAATTTTCCTAGACATGATCTTGCCTATACCACTAAGCAACAAGACCACATACATAAGATGGGTGCACAGCCAAAAGACACTAAGTGGCAATCATGCAAGGTAACTAGCTATCATGAATGGTTCCTAATGTGATAATATTTTCAATTTATCTGCTCTTGGTTACAGTCATACCTGCAATCTCAATGGCTGCCATTACAGGATATCATTGTAAGTAGAAGGTGATGACCCACTTACATATAAAACAAAGGCATAATTTCTTAAATACCATATAATAGAAACAACTTAATCAAGTATTGATCTAGGAGTTACCTACATTGAATATACTCTTTTATTGCTATTGACCTAGTTCTGCAGTTATTTGTTCAACACCAACTAAAATTTTCATATTGTATCTTATGAGTTAATGAATGCCGTGTTGAAACAGTAATACTTGTTGCACCTAAAATTGATATATGCTTCTAGTCCCACTGGCCTACTTTTATGGTCATTTGTCCAGACAATTATAAGATTATCCAATCCAGATTATCCAATCTAATCTGTTGATAAACGACATCGGCTCAGTAGTGTTGATTTATTACTACTTGGACCAACAGATAAGCCTCTTATCATTCAACCTTCTATACAAAAGGGTCTCAAAAATAAAACAGAGGATGGGGCTCTATTTGGACACAAACCACCCAATTTTTAGCCACATAAACATTAAAACTACCATGAAATGTCCTTTAGGGATTCTCAGTTGGAACCCATATAGGAATGGACTGATAAGATAAGATGAGCCTCTGCCTATATAATGTCCTACAAATGTTTGTGCAAAACGAGAAAAACGAAAAGAACTGAATCTTTGCCAGGATAAAGAAAAAATCGTCAACAATTATTTTAAGGGAGGCTTGGTATGATCCTTCACAACCACTCTTTAAAAAGAAAAAAAACACAATCCGTGATCTTATCCTAGACTCAAGGTTGACAATTTTAATGATTTTTCACTTAACAAGATAATAATAGTTTTACCAATGTGAAAATATCCCTGAAAATACCGTCCTCTTGCTTTTGTAATAGTTGGATTTTGAAAATTGAATGAAAAAATGTCAAAGAATTCTCAACTCGTCACTTGACTTCCTTATTTCTTATAGTTTCAGCTTTTCTCAGCCTATTTGATCTTTTTGCATGTACACAATCCTTATCCACATTATTACGATAGAGAATACCAGCAAATAAAAAAGATATGTTGCTTTAAAAATTGCATGTTGCTTTAAAGAGATGGCTGGAGTACATTATCACTTTACCCAACGTGGGGTTATGGAAATAGAAGTTTGGAGATTATCACTTTACCCATGCAGTAAACCCCAGGGAGATGATATTTATTATGATATTTATTTCTTCTGACATGATCCTTGGTGCCTATTTAATCGGCAATATGACATCATTGATAGTCAAAGGATCCAAGACAGAACGTTTCAGGGATAAAATGACAGATATTATCAAATTCATGAACAGAAACGGGCTAACGAAGGATATACAGGCACAAATAAAGAGTCACTTACGATTACAATATGAGAGTAGCTACAATGAAGTGAGCATTCTCCAAGATATTCCTGCATTTATACATGCAAAGGTTTCTCAAAAATTTGTACAGAAGGACAGTCAAACATGTCCCAATTTTTACAAGATGTAGTTCTGAGTTCCTAGATCAGATTGTGACAAAGTTGCATGAAGAGATTTTTCTTCCTGGTAATGTCATCATGGAGCAAGGAAGTGCAGTGGACCAACTTTATATAATCTCCCATGGTACCCTGAAGGAAGTCATCATAGGAAAGGATGGGTCAGTGGAAAATGTAGCTGAACTTCGGCCCAATAATATATTTGGCGAAGTTGCTGCCCTATGCAACATTCCTCAACCATATACTGTTCGTGTTTGTGAACTCTGTAGGGTCTTACGGCTAGAGAAGCAAGCTTTTGCAAATATTCTGCAACTTTATTTTGTAGATGGTCGGCAAATTTTAAACAATATCCTCGAGGAAACAGTTACAGATCTGAGAATTAAGCAATTAGAATCAGATATCACTTATCTTATCGCAAAGGAAGAAGCTGAGTTGGCTTTAAGGGTGAACAACGCTGCATGCAATGGTGATTTACATCATGTGAAAAATCTGATCAGGGCTCGGGGAGATCCAAGGAAGGTGGATTATAATGGAAGAACAACTTTGCATTTGGCCGCATCAAAAGGACATGAACTGTATAGATAAATTTGGAAACACCCCGTTGCTAGAGGCAGTCATGTCTGGACACAATCGGATTGCTACACTGCTTGTAAAGGAAGGTGCATATTTGAATCTACAAGATAGTGGAAGCTATCTGTGTAAAGTAGTAGCAAGCGGGGGAACTGCACTCCTAAAAAGGTTTCTGACCTATGGTATGGACCCAAATTCAAAGGACTATGATCAAAGAACACCACTTCACATGGCGGCTGCTGAGGGTTTACATTTTATGGTAAAGATACTACTACACTTTGGAGCAAGTGTTCTTTCAAAGGACAGGTGGGGAAACACACCACTTGATGAAGCACAAAGTGCGGGAGCAAGCCTCTGATTCAGATGCTAGAATAATATTAACAAACACGTCCCAACTTCTAATGGAACACGGGGAAGCTTGCATTTACAAAAACTTGCTCTATTTTTCAAAAATCTTCAAACCACCTCAAACAACCTAAAATTGTGAAGTTTGACTGTTTGAAAAAAAAAAATGCGTTTGGACTACTAATGATCGACGGATGCAGAGTATTAATGATTGATTTCAATTATCCAATTGTAATTTTAAAAATAGGAATGATGTGGTGCATTGAATGAATAACAATGAAGACTAAGAAAAGTAATTATAGGAGAAAATAAAGTAATAATAAGAAACTCTATAAAAACTGCAAAAACTCTAAAAAAAATTGCGCTTAAAGAATACTCCCATTGAAAATTGAAATTGGAATATGTGCACAGGTTTAAAGGCATGAAATTCAGACCTGATTGCTGCACTCCCATCATGAAAGGGTTTTAACATTTTATGATGCAGCAGATATAAGTGCGAGTGTGTGACAGAAGAAAAAGGCTCACAGAGCTCCTCAAATCATTGGCAATCTCTCTGTGCAGATATCTAAATCCTGTCAGCCTCAGCACATACGGAAAATATCTACTCTCCATTCAATAACAGTTGTCTTCCCGTGAAACGCTGAGACATTTGAGTCCTGAGGCCCGTTTTGTTTGACAATCCATCCCTTTCAATATTTATTAAACAAGAAATCTAAAACGTTGCTTTCGAAGAAAATTAAATAATTATAGTTTGCTGTGACAGACATTATTTAAAAGGCACGCCATGGAATACCAACCTGCAACTCGCCAATGATATGAAGGAACCAAAACTCTAAAATATAAAATCTATCGTATTTCAGAGCGGTTTTATTTTGAACTTATTGGCACGTATCAACGGAGAGAGGGCGCAACAAAGGCCGAGTGAACTAGTGGAAACTTCGGTCATCTTCTGGTAGGAAATCCCTATACTGGATGGGGCAGGAACTTTTGAAGTGCAACAAAATGCCCCACTGGAACGGTCATGTCTATATTCAGGACTGGGGTAAAGAGACGAGACAAAGGTTCCGAGAATCCATGTTCGCAGACCAGTGCAAGCATAGATACAAGCAGGAAAAGAGTTCAGACTCGCATTATTACCAAGTCAAAATATTAGATAAAAGGAAACTCAGAGAGAGTACGTGTATGGTTACTCACAAATTACAATAATAGCTGTCCAAAAAGACACAGAGATTGTCGTTACCTGGTCTAAACCCCACTGATTTTCTTGCAACCAAATCAGAAGGGAAAAATCGAAAATAAAATAGGTCATCAATGAAACGCATATAATAAGGAGGAAAAAAGGGCAATGCATCCATATTCTTCGATAGCTACAAGGAAAAGCAGTAGCTAGTGAGAGAAGAAAATTATAATAGACCCAGTATACGAAGAAACCCAGTCAGTTTGGAAACCCTCTTCAATAGACCAGAATCGAAAATAAAAGGAAATAACATGCAGGTTAATATATGGTTGGATTGCTACCTCTAAGAAGAATCAGACCCTAATACTCGGCTGGAAACCATTAAAATTCTGAAGTAACTCATGATTCAAGCAAATAGAAAAGGGACGAATATGATAAAAATAAATCAATAGATACCACAAATGGCAAGACCTAGCCCGAACCAGCAATTTTGAAAACTCGTGTAGAATAGAATAGCAGTAATAAAACTTGGCCACCAAAAATTACAATGAGTGAACAATCTGGTGTGGCCCCTAATATGTAGAAAAATCTGCGGCCTCAAATATACGGCCCCCTGGAAGTAATCCTCCTGTAACTTTAAAACAAGTCAAGTTAAAAATTCCAACAAAATAAATTTTTCGGATGCCCATAGGTCCTAAGGTTAAACTCGCTCTGATACCATATGTAACAGCCCAAAATAAACATGTAATTAATCAAATAATTGATATTCGGCATGCAATTCAACTAATTAACTTCAAGTTCAAAACTATGATTAAAACAGTTACCTGTGATTTCGGTTGAAGTCTGCTATCTGCAACAAGGTTTTGGGGACGACTCACCACCCAACCGTAGGCTCAATTGTGCAACGTCTTGCTACAACTGGCCACCCCCGAGCCCTCAATCAACATACTACTCCTAGTGACTCCTAGGTCTTAGTATACCATTCTCCCAAGAGAATGAAACACAGAATCTCAGAAAGATGGAATGCAAGAATGCCTCTCATCTTCCTCACCATCTATTAAATAGAACAAAACATTGGAAGGGGAACCCCATGCACACACTCCATGTGTCTGCATGCAACTTTTTTTCTTATTTTATTTCTTTACTTTTCTTTTGATTTTTAGCTTTCTTGTTTTATTTCCTTCTTTTTTTGATAGTTTTCTTGTTTTATTTTTATTTATTCTTATTTAGAGCTTTAATATGGTTATTACTATTTATTTCTTTTTATATAATATATATTATTTATTATTTAACATTTATTATTTATTATTTTTATTATTTATTATTAAGTGATTTATTTATTATTATTCATTATTTTTATTGTTAATTATTATTTTTGTATTATTTTTATTATTTATTATTATTTATTATTTATTATTATTTATTATTATTTATTATTTATTATTTTTATTATTTATTATTTATTATTAAGGGGAGGGATATTACACTAATGTATTTAAATATCTTGGAATATGTTGATATTCAATATAGTCAAATTCACATTCCAAGAGACGAACTCTAAAAAATAATCTCAATAACACTGGATTTCTAATGGCATATACTCTATTAAGCTGTAACACAACGAGTTCAGAATCTAACCTCACAATCAAACTCTGAATCCCAAATGAGATGGATTCAGATAATAACTCAATCACTCAACTATACTCTGCAATGTTGTTCGTTGTTTGACTGAGGCTTACCCCATGCATAGATACCAACTCATAAGAGGGCGAATAGATGACCCAAGCTGCAGAAGAAATGTTCCATGTATTACGACAAGCACCATCAGCAAAACCAATGTATGTTTGGAGAGACGTCGACATCTGAAATATCCAGAGTAAAATCAAGATAAGGAGGAATAATGACAAAAACACTCTCTAAACTAAGCACACTTTTTAATCTGAAACGCACCAGCTAGAAAGAAAACTAACCTAACTAAAAATCTCCACACCCAAATTTAAGCATAATATCTCTTCAGGTAAATGTCATTTCTAGGTTTACCTAAAGAGACCTCGTCAAAGTCTACCAATTCATAGGCCCCTTTTGCCAGCTTTCACTTAACAACATAAGGACCATGCCACATGGGTACAAATTTTCCAGTGCCTAATTTATCATTTGATTGATCGTACAGCAAGACTAGGTCTCCTTCCGAAAAATTACGAGGGGTAACATTTCGATCATACTGAGCTTTGATACGTTTGGCATGAGTTTCGATTGCTAATGCAGCATCACATTGATTCTCATATAGCTGAGCCAAGTACAACAAACATTTTTCCTCTTCGTAAGTGGCTGGAAGTAATTCTATGGCCATTTGCAATGACGGGATTTCGCATTCAATGGGTAACACAACTTCTAGACCGTAAACTAGTTGGAAAGGAGTGAAACCGGTTGACATTTTTACTGAGGTTCGATACGGCAAAAGTGCTGAAAATAAAATGTTATGCTAATTCGACCTATGAATGCCAATTATTTGTCGGATCATGATGACTAGAACTTTGTTGATGGCTTCAACCAGAGCATTAGCCTGTGGATAATATGGAGTTGAACTATCATGATGCAAGCCAAGTTGGTCTGTAAGTTCAGTCATCATAATATTTCGAAAGTGACGCCCATGATCAGTGATAATAGCTTGTGGAACACCAAACCCAGCAATTATATGATTGAACACGAAGATCACAACATTTTTGTTGTCTGCCTCAAATGTAGGCATCGCCTCGGCCCACTTGGTAAAATAATCTACCGCAAGGATGATATACGCATGCCCCCTAGACGAGTGAGGGTTACATGTAATAAAATCATACCCCATTTCACAAAAGGAACAACAGCAATTATAGGGTGGAGAGGAGCAGGTGGAGAGCACATATTTCGATCAAAAATTTGGCAGTTGTGGAATTTTCGGACCGCGTTAGTACAGTCTTTAAACAAAGACGACTAGAAATAGCTAGCGTGCAATATATTTTGGGCTATGGAAAACCCATACATATGACCGCCACATGCTCTAGAGTGATAGTCATTTAGAACCCTTTCAGCTTCCTCATGAGTTAAACGACGTCAAAAAACAGAGTCCGCCCCATGATGATAAAGTGTATCTCCAATAATTTTGAATTGTTGGGACTGGAATCGTATTTTTCGACGCTCTGATCTTGAAATTTCTAGCCGAAAGGATTGGGTTTGGAGATAAACGATGATATCTCCATACCATGGATCTAAAGTGATGATTAGAAACAAGGATTCATCCACAATGGGCTCCTCCGCCACAGTTTCAGTGTCAGCACGCGGGAAGTCTCACATCAAATCCGCAAAAACTAAAGATTTCTTTGACTTATACTTTTCAAATTCCAAGTCAAACTCCTACAGGATCACAATCCATTTGAAGTACTTTCCCCCTAGCAATTGTTTGGTCAAAATATAGATCATAGGGTTGCAATCGGAAATTACTGTAGTTTTGCGTAGTAAAATGTAATAACGAAAACGTTGGACAGCTTGAACAGCGGCCAATGCCAATTTCTCCACATGTGAATATTTTAGCTCAGTTGGATTTAAGGTTCGACTAAGATAATATATCACATGTTCACTACCGAATTCATCTTCCTGAACTAACACCATTCCAATGGTGGAATGCGAGGCGACGAGATATAAGAAGTAGTCTTGGTTGTAGTTGGGACGATGCAATAATGGTGCATGGGTCAACGCATGTTTTAGTGCATCAAAATATTTGTCAACTATCTCATCCCAAAAGAATGGAGTATTCTGTTTCAACAACCGGGTAAAACCCTTTGTGATCTCGGCGTAGTTAGGAATGAATTGACGTAAAAAGTTTGCTTTCCCTTGCAAACTTTAGAGTTGGCGAAGACTCGAAGGAGGAGGCAATTTGACAATAACTTCAACCTTTGAGGGATCGACGTGAATGCCGGATTTCGAAACAATAAACCCCAGTAACCAACCCGTTTCTATACAGAAAACACACTTGTGTGGATTCAACCTAATTCGATAATGCCTACACCTCATAAATATTGCTCGTAAATGGATGAGATGATCAGCTTGATGTAATGAATGAGCAGGTAAATCATTGAGATAGGGTTGCACAATGTGCTTTATGTCATGAAACGCGTAAGACATGGCTCTTTGAAAAGTTTCCCTGGCGTTATTGAGCCCAAAATGTAATTTTCAATAAGCAAATGTCCCCCATGGACAAATGAAAGCCGTTTTTGGTTGATCAGCAAGTAGAATATTTATTTGATTGTATCCGGAAAAACCATCCATGAAGGAGAATATTTCACTGCTGGCACAATCATCATGATTTGATCGATATAGGGAGTTGGGTAATTATCTTTTGGACAGGCTTGATTAATATCCCTATAATCTATACATATTCTTGTTGTTCCTTGCTTTTGTTAACAGGAACAATATTCGATACCCAATCCGTTAATGGAATTGGATAAATGAAACCTACTTTAAGTAATTTTTCAACTTCTGCCTTAATAGCAGCAGCTTTTCGTGGGTGGATTTGATGCAAACGTTGCTGGATGGGTTTAACATTCGGGTAAGTTTTGATTTCATGAACAAAAATTGTTGGGTCAATTCTTGGCATTTCCTCACATGACCAGGCAAACACGTCGCGGAATTCTTGAAAGAGCGCCTTAAATGTTTGAATTTCATCTTCCGTACAAGAGGCACCTATATGAATGTTTTCAACAATTTCGGGCTAAACCGAAATGTCAATAGGAATAGTTCGAGAAACGTTTCCCAAATTCAACTCAGAATCAGGGTTTTTCATTGGATTCTGAGGTTCCTTGACATAATTGGTCGTAAAAATAGATGAAAATTCATTTTCAAAGCGATCAATCTTAGGTAAAAACAAAGACCTATGATGAAGATCTCCCCACAGTAAATCATCAACACACAGGATTTCACGAATTTTCTCATCAATGTGAACAAGTTCGGAAAATGTTGTTGAATCTGAGATTGATGTTGAAAGTGATTCTTCATGGACTACATTCATTAAGTCAATTTCGGTTGAAGAAGAGTCGCAAACGGCTGTACGACCTGATACACAATTTCATATGGACTCAAAGGCATATCATCACCAAATGAATCTATCTCAGATTCGGAAGGTACAATCCAAGTATCATCATCAACAATAGTGTCTGATGAAATCATATGAATGGTTGTAGTAGAAGGCGATACATTAGGACGAGGAAAGGAAAAAGTTCCCAGTAAACCAGAATCTTTAACTAGTCCTACTCCAACATCCTTATAAGGGATAGTTGTTTTGCCGACATGCTGGATACTTTCAGAAGAGGCTAGGTCGGATGAAAAGTAAGTTATCTGGTCTATAGTTACGATCTTTCCATTATGAGGGAACTTTATAAGCCTAAAGACCGATGAAACAACAACTGTCATAGCGTAAGACCAACTACGACCCAAGAGAAGGTTGTAATCTAGAGGGGCATCAACCACCTCCACATCTAGATTAACAATTTTTCCTTCAACCCATATAGGTAAATCCTGTAGAATGCTAAAAGGATGGAACCCACGGCCATCAAAGGCCTTTAGAATCGTCGAGGATTGATTAAGTGTAGGAGAACCAAGCGATCTCCAACACTAGATCGACATAATACACATTGAGGCTCCCTCATCAATCACAGTCCTATAGCAAGGTTTGTTTTTGACTAACACTAGAATCTGGAAAGCCATTTGATGAGGTAAGCGAGGTGTACTATTTTCTAGATCGAAAATTATAAGGTTCGGGTCCTGAATGTCAACAGCTCCTATATCCGACAATAGAAATTTACACTGTGCTGGACATGATTGCAACACCTCCAAAGCCGACATTGCTAAAGGTGAAATAGCCAAATCTTCAATAATGTTATAGTTCTGAGCTGCTCTCGCATGTGGATTGAAAGCTAACTTTCAAAGTGTACCCTTGGCGGGCGGTTTGATTACTAAGTCTGGGTTAGGTTTCTCGATCTGTAGTGGATCGGAATCGGGAGATGAAGTTGATGGGTTCGAATTAGAAGATTCTGCTTCCTTACCACCAACAAGACTTTTACTTCCATAATCTTGCAATCGTGTCGCAATCCGAACATGGGACATCATCATTATGGGTTCTTTGGAGGCATTTGAGGAAGAACCTATCATCTTACTGTCTTGACTAGGAAAAGGATCCTTCAAAACAACAGGCGTTTGGGAACCTTTGACGATTTTTGCAACCTCAGTGCGATGAGGGCAGTCTCTTGTAAAATGTTCTTCATCACAAATGAGACAAGGATAACGAGGTTTGCGTTTCTCATCAGTAGATTCCGTTTTTTCTGTTTTCTCTTTCGTATTTTTGTCTGTTTTATTTTTCTTCTTCCCTTTCTTTGTACCGCCAGATTTTGATTTGGCTGTAGATGACTCTACAACATGAATATCGGTGGAAATTTCCATGGAAGAATCTCCTGTCGGGGAATCTGGTAAAGTTATGATAGGATAAGAATTCTTGGAATATTTCTTCTTACTTTTGGTATTAACCGCACCAATCATACCATCAGCGGCATGAGACCCTAAAGGAGATGCAGTTATTTGATTTTGTTTAGGAAGGTCGGGGATTTTCTCGTGCAACGTACCTAACTACGTATAAACTAGGTCAAGGTACCGAGCTTGAGCAATTACTTTCTCTTCAGTAACAACTCCTACCTTAGCTACATCCTCAGTGATTTTCGATAATAAAGATTTGACAAACCATTCTACTAAGATATCATCCGGAATAAAAACTTTCACTAAACGTCATCGATGTCTCCATTCATGAATGTGATCTGAAATGTAAGTGGACGTTGACTGTTTTAATGAAGTTAATAATTTCGTGTCATTGTCATATCTGACTAGCAACTGAAAATGAGTTAAAAACAAAGTAGCTAACTGACTAAAGTTATAAAAAGTGGCTCGCGGTAACTCAATGTACCACTTGGCCACAAGACCAATTAGAGTGCATTGAAAAAGCCTTAAACAGATTGAATCATCTAAAATGGAGTTAGATGCACACCAGAGGTGATAAATCATCACATGGTTCGACGGGTCCTCTCCTAATTTTCCTTCAAACTTAGGAATATCACTAGGGAACTTATTTGGCATTGGCAGCCAAAACGGAAGATAGTTAATTGGATCGTTCGTAAGGCGCGACAAAGCAGGCAAGTCCAAAGTTGCAATGAACGGTAACTAACGATTAGGGTTCTTGAAACCCTGGTACGATTGATAAGTAAATTGAGGTTGACTTGTGAAAACCATACTTGGACCAGGTTGTCCTACAGGCATTTGAACTGAATTCTGAATTATGGGTCCAGACTGAGGTAAAGATGCTTGAGGAGTTGATACATGAACAGTAGAAACCGAAGTTGTCGATACTTCAGAAGTAGGTGGGGTAGATGGAACAGATGTTGCAGCAGTCGTTTGAGGTGGAGTTCGAGGCGAACTAGGCCAAGGCTGAGAAACTACAGAAGGTGCAGAAGTTTGAATAGCAGACTGGACAGGTTGCTGGGCTAAACCAGAAACCAAGGGTTGTCCAGATTGAGATGACAACTGTATATTCGGTTGCAAGACCTGTTGAGATTGAGATGGATCCCACACTAAGTTCATTCTGGGGTACGGACCCATAGCAGGTTGAGCATATTGAGGACCATAATCGCGTTGAGTGTAGGGTTGATATGTTATGAAACCAACTCAAGAAAAGATAGAAAAGATAGATCAACGCCTTAGAATTCAGCCTCTTCGAGGGGGCAACCTCCTTTACATTACATAAATGAACAATTCTTGGATGATACAAATGAAAATACCTCCTTTCTATATATAGGAGTCTAAGTGGTCCCAATACAATAAAAGCCTACATAACAATAATATTGTAGGGCACAACAATAACAATAGTGGGCTTCTATGTGGCACAATAGTAACAATATGGGCACTACATGGGTACATCAATATAAATAAGGGGTATAACTACAATAGTAATGGGGTAATCACTAGTATTATAGGGACCCAACATGCCCCTCTCCTTCAAAAAAGTGTTGTCCTCAACGCTTGAGTAGTTCAGGATACTTCTGCATAAAATTCTCGTCCTCCCATGTGGAATCTTCAGCAGATAAGTTCTTCCACTTGATAAGGTACTTTGAAATTGATCGATTTCGTAGCTGTCGAGTTCTTGTTTCTATAACTGCTTCCGGTTCCAATATAATTTTTCCTTCTTCGTCAAGTTCTGGCAATATTGTTTGAACTGGGAGCTTGTCGCCTATAACCTTCTTTAAGCATGAAACATGGAAAACTGGGTGCAATCGAGAAGCTGCAGGAAGCTCCAATTTGTATGCCATAGTACCAATCTTTTGCAACACCTTGTACGGACCATAATACTTTGGTGATAATTTATTATCCTTCTTAGCTTGCTTGAGGGACATTTGCTTATATGGTTGTAGCCGTAGGAATACCCAATCACCTACATCAAAACTTCTTTCACTGCGATGTTGATCTGCCTGTTGTTTCATTCTATTTTGTGCCAACACTAGGTTATCCTTTAAGAGTTGGAGGACTTATTGTTGATGTTCGATGTGATGTTCCACTGCCTGAACCTTAGAATTTTCTCTTAAATATGATGTGATGGATGGTGGTTGATACCCATAAAGTGCCATAAATGGGGTCATTTTTGTTGCTGTATGGAAGGAAGTGTTATACCACCATTCAGCCAAAGGCAACCATTTGACCCATTGTGTCTGTTTATCGGATACAAAGCAACGAAGATATCCTTCCAAACATTTGTTTACTATCTCAGTTTGCCCATCAGATTGAGGATGATAAGATGAGCTATGAGCTAACTGAGTACCAAGACAAGAAAATAATTCTGTCCAAAAATTTCCAGTGAAAATGGGATCTCTATCACTTACAATAATCTTTGGGTTTCCATGTAGCTTTTGAACTGTTTCTATAAATGCAGTAGAAACTGTACTGGCTTTAAATGGATGTGATAATGCACAAAAGTGTGCATACTTGGTAAGTCTGTCAACTACCACCATGATGACACTCTTTCCCTCAGACCTGGGTAAACCTGTGATAAAATCCATTGAAACCTCCTCCCAACGTTGGCTTGGAATGGATAAAGGTTGTAATAGACCCGGTGTCTTAATTGTTTCAACTTTATTTTGCTGGCAAACCAAACATTCCGCCACAAACTTTTGAATATCTGATTTAAGGCCATCCCAAAAAAAATCCTTCTTAACCCTGTGGTAAGTTTTTAAAAATCTTGAGTGCCCTCCTAAGGGAGAAGTGTGCAATTCCATAAGAATCTTTTGTTTTAGCTGGGAATCCTTACAGAGGTATAAGCGATCTTTGTACCATAACGAATCATTTTGCCAGCTAAATGTATCAGAAGTACTGGAATCTTGTTGTAACTTTCGAATAAGTGCCCACACTTCTTCGTCATTCTTCCATTCCTCCCTTGCTTCGTTTATCCAATCTGGTTGGATAATAGAAATGGCACACAACAATGCTTCCACATCCTCATCCTTTCTTGAGAGTGCATCTGCCACAACATTTTCTTCCCTTTTTTGTAGATGATTTCAAAGTCATAACCCAACATCTTTGTGACCCACTTTTGTTGCTCTTCAGAGGATAATCTTTGTTCTAAAAAGTATTTAAGGCTATCATGATCCGTTTTTACCTTGAAGTGTCTTCCCATTAGGTAGGGTCGCCATTTCTTAAGTGCATGGAGTATTGCCAACATTTCCTTCTCATAAATAGCTTTGCTTAAAAACTTTCCCTTGATTGGACGACTTTCAAAAGCAATGGGTCTTTCATCTTGCATTAGAACAACACCAATTCCATTTCCTGAAGCATCACATTCCACAATAAAGGTTTTTGTGAAGTCTGGTGTAGCTAAGACCGGTGCTTGGCACATTGCCTCTTTAAGATGTTCAAAGGCCTTTGTTGCTTCCGGAGTCCATGAAAATGAATCTTTCTTCAATAATGTTGTTAGAGGTGCTGCTATTCTCCCATAATTCTTAACAAACTTGCGATAATACCCTGTCAACCCAAGAAATCCTCGCAGATGCTTTATGGATGTGGGGATTTTCCATTCCTTAATGGCTTTAATTTTGCTAGGGTCTACCTTAACTCCTTCATGAGATACAATATGACCCAAATATTCCACCTCCTGGACTCCAAAGAAACATTTGGATCTTTTTGCATATAATTGTTTCTCCTCCAATAGTTGTAGCACCCTGTCAACATGTTCAACATGATCCTTCCAAGACTTGCTGTAGATTAGTATATCATCAAAAAATACTAACACAAATTTTCTAAGGAATGGTTTGAAAATTGAATTCATCAAACCTTGAAATGTTGAAGGTGCATTGGTAAGGCCAAAAGGCATGACCAAAAATTCATAATGACCCTCATGAGTTCTAAATGCCGTTTTCGGAATGTCTTCAATCTTCATTCTGATTTGATGATATCCCGAACGAAGATCCAACTTGGTGAAGTAAATTGATCCATGCAATTCATCCAGTAATTCATCAATAACAGGAATGGGGAACTTATCTTTAATAGTGAGCTTGTTGAGCTCCCTATAATCCGGACACATGCGCCATGATCCATCCTTCTTGTGCACCAATACTACTGGAGCTGAGAAAGAACTTTGACTCGGTTGAATTATACCAGCCTCTAGCATTTCTGCAACCATACGTTCAATTTCACTTTTTTGGACATAGGGATATCTGTACGGCCTGATGTTTGGAGGAACACTTCCTGGAATCAGATGAATAGCATGATCATGATCACGCATAGGTGGGAGACCTTTGGGAGTCTCAAATACCTTGGAATGATTGTCCAGGACTTTTTGGAGATCTGGAGAAATAGATGATTCCAATGTGGAAACATCTAGCGAACATAATTGTGCAATTACACCTCTTTGCTCCTTTTTTAGAAGCTTTGTCATGCCATTAGAGCTGATTATCTTTCCTGGTTTCCCTGCAATACCCCTTAATTCAACTTCCTTTCCTTCCACAGAAAATTTCATGAAAAGTTCTTGAAAATTAAAAGCTATTGTACCCAAGGATTGTAGCCATTGGACTCCTAGTACAACATCAGCACCTCCCATTGGAATGGAAAGCATTGGGCTAGTCAATACATATTCTCCCATGGATAGCTTGATATTATGGCACTTTCCAGAACAATTTATTGTTCCTCCATTTGCAATCATCACTTGACACTCTGGTGCTGGATATAGGAAGCAATTCAATTCTTTTGCTACCCTACAATGAATAAAATTGTGGGTGCTTCCTGAATCAATCAACACTATTACCTTTTTCTTCTTGATTTGTCCTTCTATCTTGATGGTTTGAGGAGTGGTAATTCCTGCCAATGCATTACAAGATATGGTCGGATTTATTTGTTCTTCATCTAGGCTTTGTTCCTGGAATATATCCTCTTCTTTTGACCTTTCTTGCTCCTTTTCTTCTTCCTCTTCACAATCTATGTAGAATAATTTCTTCTCAGCACACTTATGACCTTTTGTGTATTTGCTATCACAATTGTAACAAAGCCCTTTTGCTCTTTTTTCTTCCAATTGTTGTGGTGTCAACCTTGTAGGTTGTGGAAGACTATGGGCAACAACACTTCCGTCTTTATAGTTGTGAACGGTATGCTTCCTAGTTGCCATAATTTTGCTTTCCATTTTTCTTGCTAACCTGAATGCCTTCTCTAATGAATCAGGTTCCCAAAGGCGCACATCATGTTGGATATTATCCTTTAAAGACCCTATGAACACATCAATCCTATGCTCCTCTGGAATATCTTTTACCCTTATGTTCAATTTTTGGAACTCATCAATGTGCTCCATTATTGAACCCTTTTGTTTGAGACTTATCAATTGGCTAAAAAAAGTGTTGCTTTTTGTATCCTCATAATGTGCTATCAATTCTTCCGTAAAAATTGCCCAAGTGATAAATTGTTTACGAGAACAAAGCCATTGATACCATACAAACTGATTTGGTTCCAAATATAAAGTTGCCATACGTACCTTTTGTGTGTTTTGCACATTATTGAGATCGAAGAATTGCTCCATCTGTAATATCCATGTGGCAGGATCCTTGCCATCAAACTTCCTCACATCGATTTTTGGAACATGGTGAGTCTTCGATCCAACATTAGAGTCTATGGAATCATGATTAACATCTCTTTTATTCTCATCATGAGTTTCCTTTACTACCTTTTCACCATTAGTGACCCTTTCTTGTAGCAACTTCTTCAATTCATCCATCTTATCATCCATGCCATCAAATTTAGCGTCAATCTTAGCTTCCATGCCATCCATCTTAGCTTCCATTCCCTTTATCTTAGATTCCACGCCATTTACCTTAGATTCCACGCCACTTATCTTAGCTTCTGTGAGCTTTTGTGAGCGTGACATTTGTTGCACTTGTTCTTGTAATTTTGATATATCATGTAGCATTTCTTCCTCTTCTTCATGAGTCATGCTAGAGCTTTCAGGTTCCTTACTAGGTGTTTGCATTTTCTTTCCTCGGGGCATTAGTTACCGATAATAAAGTTTTACTATGCCCTTTGAATTCCGTTAAACCAAGCTTACACAAAAATTAAAAAAAAACTACACACCTTTTTTCACTTTATAGAAGCCTGATATTGAATCTGATGTATCTCTGTAATTTCGGATCCTCCAATTCTGAAATTGCTACCTGTAGTAGCCTTCTGCGTCCTCTTTCCAATGCCACAAGTCTGAGCCAAATTGGATTCTCCAAGGAAGAGTTATGTGAAATCTCCCACAGTGACTTGCTTTTAGACTGGTTCAATAAAGCGAACTTGTACGACATGCCACGAGTCACTGTTTCAACCTTTGAATCTGAAACACACACACAAGAAACTACAGTCCGTCCTCTTTCTGTAACTTTTTACGAAATTTCAATCCGATCCTCAGAGAGAGAGTTATGACGATTTTCCCCAGGTCACCTGTTTTGAATGTAATTCAGGAGTCTGCAAAAAGACCAACTTCCTCAGATCATATCTCCGAAACTATCGCGAGAAAAGCTCTGAAATTCAGACCCAAGGTTCAGCGCCAATTCTTCTCAAATGGGTTTTTTTTGCGACTTCTGAAACGTCACAGAACAAAAGTTATAGCAAAAATGCCACGATGACCTGTTTGGAGCAGCGAAACCCTAGAATCCAAAGCTCTGATACCAAATGTTATGAAACCAGCTCAAGAAAAGATAGAAAAGATAGATCAACGCCTTAGAATTCAGCCTCTTCGAGGGGGAAACCTCCTTTACATTACATAAATGAACAATTCTTGGATGATACAAATGAAAATACCTCCTTTCTATATATAGGAGTCTAAGTGGTCCCAATACAATCAAAGCCTACATAACAATAATATTGTAGGGCACAACAATAACAATAGTGGGCTTCTATGTGGCACAATAGTAACAATAGGGGCACTACATGGGTACATCAATATAAATAAGGGGTATAACTACAATAGTAATGGGGTAATCACTAGTATTATAGGGACCCAACATGATAATTCAAAGGTACATTTCCAGTTCCTTGGACAAATGATTGACCGGAAGGTGGTTGGAAACCTTGGGTTGGGTACTGACCTTGAGGTTGATAACCTTGAGTCACGTACTGATACTAGGATTGACCTTGAAGTACATATTGATAATGGGGTTGACCTTGAGGTACATACTAAGTCTGGGGTTGACCTTGAGTAATGTACTGTCCCATAGGTATGTACTGTCCTTGAGGTTGCTCCCCAGGTGGTAATTGGATAGCTTGAGGTTGCCCCCAAGGCAATAATTGAGGACCTTGAGGCTGCCCCCCAGGCGGTAACTGGCCACCTTGAGGTTGTGGATTTGGAATGGTACCTGACATCATAAGAATATCTTCTACACTCAACGACTTAGTTCCGGTATTACCAGTTAATAACCCTTATTCAATAGGTTGAGGAGATGCTCCCAAAAAAGTACCAGTAAGTGACTGATACCCAAAGGGAACAGAAGGATCACCATATAAAAAGGTTTCTGGAGATTGAGAAAACATGGACGACTACCTCGACATATTTAACGGAGGACAATAAACCCTAGGTGTTGGATGAAAAGAAATGCGAGGTGGTGAAAAACTTAGTCCTGGGTTTTCCAAAAAATTGGTCAATGAAAGATACCAAGCATCCCTCCTAGGTGGACTGTAAAAGATCGATTCACGCTCCCTAAGTTCTATAGCTGGTTGATTTTCAGGGATAGGTATACCTTCTTCAGGAGTAACAAGTTCTTCAATAACAATAAGTCGAGAAGGAAAATTTTGGGTAGTGACGCTTTCTACCCTGGGTGAACGAGGACCACTAGAAGTTGGAGAGGAAAATCCTGATGTTGGAGTAGCAGCAGGTTTAGTTTTAGGTTCAGATATTTCAGGTTCCTCGGCTAAATCACTAGTAGAAGAAAAACTACCAGTAACTTCGGAAAAAGAAACAGGTTCTAAAATATACTCTGGTGCTTGAACTTGGTAATCAAGATGTAGAACTAAAGAAGACTCTCCTTCTTCAGGTGACCCAACTCTACTGTCACTAAGAGTTACAAGGGCTCGTAGCCCTTCAAGCTGGCTCAATGAAAACTCAGGAGGTTGGCCCCGAAGTCTACGGGACTTCCTCGGTAATTCAGCCACGATTAAATATTTTAACTACTTCGCATGCAAACAAAGAAAAATCTCAATGAAAACCACCTAAAGTCTCTAAAGAACCAAACAATTTTGAATCACATGCCTAAAGAATCTAGGAGGTCAAACCACACACAAACAATAACTTTCTTTACTGAAAACACTAGTTGGTGATGAAATCCAACATCGCAGAATTCAATACAGAAATAGTGGTTGGAACAGTTACCCCAGCAATCTGCTTAATGAATAGACTGGCACAAGTTTCTCCACTAAACCATCTCGAGTGAAGAGAACCCCCCAGAAAATCCAAGTGAGTCTAGCCAACGTCTGCTCCAGGTATAGTGGGATCTTCCCTCCACCATCACCTTAGGAAAGAATCCTATAGAATATGGTCACTATGGTTACCAACAGAAACGAATATACCTGGGGGAACAATGTGTGATCTGATACACACGCAAGGGCAGAGTAGCAAGCTCAATCGCCTTGAAGGCTCCTTGAGATAATCCAAGGTTTACCAACAAGTGACCCCAGGCTCCTCGACAATAGTTAATCTGAGGTTTACCATTTTTAATACGTGTATATCTAGTATCGTTCCCAATGAGGAAGGATTGATTACCCCACTGGTTCGGACACGATCTCATGCTTGACTCCTATAAGAGGAGCTTCCCAGAGCATAGATGTAACAACTGGAATTTATCTCCTACCACAAGATACACCTACTTGTTTGTTTTACTATCTTGGAGAGTTAATTACTCTCTACTCCAAGATACTAGCCTAAGCTATGTTGGTGATAAAGAGCCCTAGAAATAAAAATATTACTACATAGATTTTACTTTAAGCGTTATTTTTATTGGTTTTTTCTTAAGTCAAAAGGTGCGGAGATGAAACTTATGGTATGAAGACTCGACTCCAAATCACTAAAAATGCACTTAAAATGAAAAACAATCATTTTTATTCAATGAATTTCTAGCTAGAGAAAGAGTTGAGAATGCAAATGCTTGTAAAAACAAATCTTTCCTTTACAAACAAATAAAAAGAAGAACATTTTGTCTTTTCCAATGAACTAAAAAACGAGACAACTAGTCATGATCACGAAAATTTCCCTTTCTTTTCAAACACTCAAATACTACTAAAACAAACTTTTTCAAAAGATATTTTTTTTTATTTTTTGTAAAACACTCAAAACTATTGAAAAATCTAATCTTGAGATCTATAAATTCTAAAAATCTAATTGAAGTAAAATCTTCCAAGATTTCTTTTCAAGGATGTTTTACCTAGTTATAAGTAAACTAGGGAATAATTTGTTCAGAATCAAAAATCAGTCAAAAAACAACCAGCTCTTGTTTTCTTTTCTAAAAATGAAACCCAAAACTTTCAACAGAAGTTCTTTTGAAGTTTCACTAAGAGAAAAACAAGATGGATTCCTCAACAAAGAAAGATTTTACAAAACGGTCAGACTCATAAGAAGGCCAGCAAAAACCAAGGTGATCCGAGGTTTCTAAGGCTTCTAGGCTCCGAGTTACTACAAAGACCAAAACGAAAATCAAGCCCGGCACACAAAACTTCTAGGAATTTCGCCTAAAACCCTAATGCCATTGGAATTAACCTACGAAAAGTTCCTGACAAGATACGTGCAGATCTAGGCAGAGGCTAAAAACACATAAACAAATTCTAAGCTAACTGAATGAGAAAATTTCAAGTTTTTCAAAGTTTTGGTAGGGTTCGCGGGCCCCCAGTATACCCAGGTGCAGTACCTCTCTATGTGTAAAACAAAAGTGCGGGGATGTCCACATTGTGTTACAAGCAGAGGGTGTGGTCCTCTTCCAAAAGTATGAAAAACAAAAAATAATTCAAGATCTACTCAACCTACCCAATCCCACACACATCAAGCCAAAAACCAGAAACAAAGATAATGTTTCTCAAGTCAAAGTAAAAGCAAAGGAAAAAAATCAAAAATTCAAGTCTCCAGTGAAGTCGCCATTTTGTCGGCCGGATAAGTCGTTCTTGTGGACAATACCAACCTCCCTAGTATCTAATGATATCTAGTGACAAACAAACTAAACAAATTCTATCTTTCTCTAAATATGCAATTTATAAATAAAGGCAAACAGGTGTTTTAGGCCTACCTCGGGTCAAGTGCTAGTTTGTGGAAGTCACGCTCCACTGATCCAAATGAGCTCCCTTGTAAAGAATCTGAAAACACAAACAAGAACACACAATAAATAGCACTTGAAAAGCCAATATAATAAAGCATATTTATCATGATGATCAAGGAATTCATGAAACAAACCATATAAGACAATTTATTGAGAAAAATGAATCTGATTGTATTAACTTTAATCAAAGAAGAACTTTACAACCTTGGTGCCTTGATGTTGTATAAGCTCCTCCCAGGGTCCAACAAGAATCTCCTCTACTTTGACAAGTTTCACTCTCTTCCCAATGAAGCCAAAAGGTATGTAATCTCTCCTCTCAAGCTTAACTAGGAAGTCTCAATTCCAACAGCATTTACCCTAAAAAATGTTCAGCTTCTAATCTCTCTAGCAACCAACCCAATGCCTTAATTTATAGTGCAATGGAGGGAAGTTACTAGGTCCACCTTCAAAGGGATAAGCTCCTCTCATGAAGGGATTAGCTCCTTTAGTTATGGGATGCATGAACCACCTAGGAGCGAACCATCCACGTCAAAATTCCTTTTAGAATCATCCAGAATTAACCACAAGTGAGTTTTTAAGAATACACTTGCGCCCTTTTGACTTTCACAGGGGTCTGCACCCACTCCTTTAGGGACAGAGCGGGCAGGTCCGCAGGTAACATGACCAAGGGGTGCGGGACCGCAGGTAACAATAAGAAAAAGTGCAGAACTACAGATTTATTGATTTTCAAGGACTTTCTCTCATTTTTAAAGCTTGACATGAAGAGCTGAAGTTTGAGACTTGCTAAGGAGGACAGTATGAATGATGATAGACCCATACTGACTGAAAATAGTCATGGTGACAATATTTTGTGTAACAGTGTGTTTCTTTACTATGTACTCTTGTAACTTACAATCTGACGGTCACGATATGTAGTGATCCAACAGTTCAATCTCTCTACGGTATTACCGATACTTGATATGTGGCTTAACATCCAATTGGTCCATGATCTCTATTTAAATAGCATGGAGGGCCATTTGTAGGGTAACCATTCATTAGAGAAGCATATGTAAATTTTCATTCTTTTATTAATAAATTGCCTGAAGTGGCCATGGCTTAGGCCATGGACTGTTTCCCTCTTTGAGGATTTTAACCATGTCAAGAATACTGGTGTATTGATCTGTGATCTGTTTGTGAGCGGTGTCCTTTGGTGTTCTGTTTGAGGAACTTACCCTATAAATACGTACAGATAATCTTTTTGAATGTGACTAAAACCAGGGCGCAATCCAATCGCAATGAGTTTTTCTCCTAAATAAAGACACTTAAAAAATAAAAATAAAACGAATCAAAACAAAGAATATAAAATATATTAACAAAGTATTTTAAATTAAATTAATTTATATCCTAACCTATCCAACTTGTTACAAAGGTAGCCATTTCTTTCATGTATTTGGATAATGGAAAATAAATAATACTTGCGCCAACCATAAGTTGAACAAAAGCTCGCAATGGAAACTTAGCTCTGAGAAAAGATGAGATACTCAATTAATTGAATACACTTCTAAAATCAAAAGAATCCAAATACATAGCGATGGATCCATTTCGAAGTGTGACATGTGCATGAACAATAAAATTTAATGGGAATTTGCAGATATTGATCTGAACCAAAGAGTCACTATAAAGTAGTGTGCAATGTTATGGAAAGGTAATTTTAGAGGGTTAAAATTTCTTTGTATAACCTGTAATTTTATGCATATATATTTAACATAATTATATGTATAGAAACAGAGACACAATGAATTAGATTGCAAGGATAGCTCTAGTGAGAAACTCATTTATAATAACATAATCATGAATGAAAATCCAGAATTCAAGATAGAATAGTGTTGAGACAATTGTCTTCGTATGCCTTAATTGATCACAGTTCAAGGCTCGACATAGAAAGACTTCGAACAACAACGGTACTAGGTCATTTCCTCAGATTTTGGGCTCCTCCTTTCCTGGTTAACGCTTAGTTTATATAGATATATGAGATCTGCGATCCCCTTTGTCAGAGATTCCCTTAAAACAAATTAAAAACTAATTTCTCAGCATCACTGAAAATTCATTTTGTATTTCTAGAAAATCTAGATCAATGTAGGGCATTTTTAACAACTGTACACATTTTCCAAGAGGATCTGAAATTTGTTTGATTCTCCTTATTATGGATGTTTCCCAACTTGCAAATGTGCACCATAAGAACTGAAATCAACATATATTCTCCACTTCTAGAGCATGCAATAGGAATATTCCTGCAAATAACGTGAACATAAAAATCTATTAGGAAATATGGCCTATCTTAAAGATTCATCATCATATTTATCCATCGTTTAAGCCATATCTTATAGATTGTTTCAGAATTCATCGCAATTAACCTTCACACACCTCGAATTTTTTAAGATTGTTCATTATCACAAATTGTAATGTAGTAACTGTGATGAGAAGTTTGATTTATTATCTTCGTGGTTTGGTAATCATAACATTTATTTTTTATCACGTGTTAACATGTGGTAACTGTGATGTATGATTGCACCTTATCGCAGTTTCGAATATGAGAAGTGTGATGTGGAAAGGTAAGTATGGATTCATAAAATAAAATATATTGGTGAGTATTAAAGGCTTCATTATTATCCATCGCATGTGGTAGGATTAAATTTGCGATGATGTTTTTTTGGGTGTACATTTTGAATGAGACAAGGCGTGTTTCTTCCTTGATGAATCTGCGGATTCATAAAATGCCTAAGTTTCGATGTCATATTTTCAAAGGATGTCATCAACGATGTATGGATATAGCCCTCGTGTTAGAAAAATTCAAAGTTGTGAGAATTTCATGGCATGGAAAGAGATTAGATTTCACTTTGGTACATAATTATTGTGAAACCTCATAGGAATTTATTAATACTTTGTTTTGTATTACTCCTCCCAATGTGCATTAACCTATACTCTTTGGTTTATGGTGTTTCATGTTTATATTATAAAGTTCTTATGATAAGTCTTATATACTGGTGTGTCATTTATGTTTATTTCCTTTTAATATTTTATGCATTATTACATTTCCCTCCTACATGGCTTATTAATTTCCTTGTGATTATGAATATATCTAAATTTATTTAGCTTATCTATCATATAATGACATATGTATAAAGTAATAAATATATGTTATATATGTGCATTATTATTAGACAGATCATTTGATATGAGTTAAAAAAATTCAAGATAAGATGTTTCTGTGGTGTTGTATTACATATATTATATAATACAAATTATGAATTGCATATATTATAGAATATGAATAAGACATTTTTCTATATATAATATATGATAGTCGAATGATTTTATACATCATTATAAAATATTTATAAATATATTTTATAATAAAATCTATTTATCTTAATATATGTACACTTATATCTACTCATTTTTAAAAGGGCATATATTAAGAAAATTTCATGTGTGAAACATGTCAAACCACCTTTCATTAAAAAATTCGAAGGAGGATCTAATTATATGAGGTGTGGAAATATGAAAATGTTTACAACCTCCTAGACTTAGGTATTGAAACTAAACAAATTACGAGTTACTGAAAGTATCTTAGGATGGAGGAGTCAGACAAGGAGATAGAGGTTGAAGAACAAGAAAAAACCTAAACGAAGTAATGAGAGAGGAATCATCAAGCACCAAAAATGTCAATAAAGAAAGTTTTCCAAAATGGAGTGTCCCCATATTTGTGTAGAAAATTATTGGGTTGTTGTGGCCACAACAACTAGTGACACACATGGAAGTAGTTATATTTGGTTTAAGATAATATCATTCGATAGAATTTAACCAAAATATTTTTATAATATACCATTCCCAAGGGTCCCACATAAAACTAGAAAGAAATAGAGTGAGTGAAATATTATAGGACTACTAAAATGTCTCATTCCAAAACAATGAATCCAAACAAAGGGGAACTCTATTTTGAATTTAGAACACTATTGATGGATAGTGAAAATAGCTAGGAAGTCATTTAAATATTAGAAAACATCAGATATAATGTTATCCCTTTAAATGACATTGCTTCTCTACAACAAAGCTTGGACAGTGCCCTATTGAAGTTGTCATGGTACCATACAAGTATGGCCTTGCTACCAACGAGAATCCATAGCCCCGATGGATTTACTTGTACTTCCTACACATGTGTGCTTTAAACTCTCTTTTGACCACCCTTTTGATTATAATTTATAGAATTTCTTTTAGTATTTCTTGTTTTTCAATTGGGTGAAAAGAGAGGGGTGGTACACAACAATATTTATTGAAATTCAGATGGAAAGCTATTAAAGAGTGACCTCACTATGCCTATCCTCATCTGCCAAAGAAGAGTAATGTATATATGTGGAGGGGGTGAGAGGGATTCAAAATTTGGATTGATGAACATTCATTCATCTATTTGAATGGGCTCAAACTACTTGAACTAGGAATCTATGTTCCTCATGGCAAATGATTAAGATATGAGGAGTAGTTAACTTATATCCACTTATAGATAAAGAGTAAGGATCTCTCAATTCCCATTTGAAATAAGGTTCCTCCATATAAAAGGTTGAAAACAAATCACAAAATGAAATGTACACAACCAAAAAGAGAATAAAAACAAAAGGAAACAAAACTAATTAAAATTAAAATTAAACGGTTAAGATTTAAAAGGGAAATAGGAAAAAATATAGCAACAAAATCTCAAAATCATGTTTTGATAGGCTGAGATGGTGATACAGGCGTCTTGAAGGGTTGTGATTAATAAGGCCTTTCCAAATCCTAACTAGGGTGCAATCATGTTTACAAAAGTATTTATGGTGACATCCCCAATATATGTATATTCATTGATTATAAATAGATAAGCTTGTTAAAGATAATATCTAAAGATAAGTGTGAAATAAAATTAAAATAATTATCTTTATGATGATTAAAGTCCTAATTCCTCATGATTACTTTGTTCAAAACGTGAAATTTAAGAAAATCAAACTATTCTAAAACTAATTCTAATCCTGCTATATACGCTATATACAATAAATATAAATTGTGACATTTATGCATATGTTTATTTTCAAGAATTTTAGACTTTCAAAATTTATATTTTTCTATATATATCTATGGGATGTTTCATTGAAAATTATTTGAAACATTATCAAGCTATCATAGAATGTTTTTTTTTACATCCCTGGTGGGTGGCATATTGTTTTTTTGGTTTTAAGCTTTTTAGTGGCCACAATAGGATACGGGAAGATCTTAGTGAATGTGTATTGTTTTTGTGCATACACAAAACGTATCCTTATATCGAATTTTAATGAAAATATGGGGCTTTTTTCTAGGAAAAAAATAGTATAAATTTTATACAGATCTTTCATGTTCATTAATTAGTAGTTTGACGTTTTCTTGTAACATATATTCATGTTCAAGACTAATGAAAAATAATGACATTTTTTGGCAAACAACTATTAAGTATGGTTATCTTTTTTCTATGGTTTATGTTTATAAGTTCTATCATATATTACGAGGATTAAATCTTAGTAGGTGGTAACTCACAATGTGGGCATTATGTGTTATATTCGTTATGGTGTTTCAATAATATATTTCTTACTTTCTAAGTTACTAGCATGATTTCTTTGCATAATTGAGTGTAATTGATTTAAAGGGGACTTATAATACCATGTTTTCTCAAGAAAATTTACATCATATAGTTCAGGATGTACTAGAAACAAGGAGTCTCTCTTCATTCCTTGAATGGTGAAAAACAACACCTCCAGTCATTTAAACTACTATGGTTTTGATAAAATATTAACAATGCAACCCTGGAAATCCATTGATTTTATTAAATCCGAGAAAGGATGTTTTCTTGAAAAGCTTTTGGGAACATATTAAAGATGTTGTAGAGATTGTTGATTTTGTTTGGAGACATTTTTACTCTGAAATTGTCTTAATAGATGTTCTAGTGAGTCATGTTCCATTTGGTAGGTAGGGGGTAAAAGCATGTTAATGTGTATCACTTTTTCCCTTTTTGTGGCAAAGAAGTTTTATAAAAATAAATGGAGTTGGAATGTTTAGTCTTAAATTTACAAAATCATCAAAAATTAGGTGGTGGAAAAAGAAGATAAAACATGTCAATTTAAATTCAACTTCATGTCATATTTTTTCTAAAATTTAATATATAATTTTTATCTAATTTATTCATTTTCTTTAAAAGATATCATTAATATTTTACATAAAATTTAAGTAGTTACAAAACCGCAACCCCCCATTTCTCTATTGATTTATGTTTTTTAATTCCAATTTCTTTAAGGGATGTGTTGTACACATTCTAAAGATTGCTAAACAAACTTAAAAATAAAAAGTAAGCATATTTTTTTAATTATTATTAAAATACTAGTAAAAATGTTCATATTTTCGTATATATAAAACCGCGACCCGAGAAACTACCCTTTCAAGTTTATAAAATCAATTTTTTTTAATAGAAATTTGAAAATAACATATAACAAAATGTTAAAATTATTTTTTGAAAAATTTTAAAATATATTTTATATTTTTTATAATAAATTTTTTAATTATGATTATAATAACGTATTTTATATTATTCAAAATATAATATATAAAATTATTTGTTTAGAAATTCTACTTCTATTTTTATATATATTTTTAAAGAGTTTTAGCATTTCATTTAACTTTACATAAAGTTATTTATATTTTGTGAGTGATTAACCATAGTTTTTACCAATATTTACTATCAGTTGACTTATTTGCAAATTTAGTATTTACTTTTTATAACATTATTTATATTTTATAAACCCATTAAATAGGTTCACTATGGCTTTTACCAAAATTTATTGTGAGTTAGCTTTGTTACAAATTTAGCATTTATTTTTTATAATTAACAAGTATGAAACTCAACTCATTTAATTGATATTTTTATATTATTTTTTTATCTTTTTTCATTTGAGTACTTTTTTGCTTTTGCCATATAATGAGACACATTAACATGCTTTTACCCAGGGGGTTCATTCTGATGTAAAATATATCTTGAATGTCAATCAATTTTGAAGAGGTATAGTTAGTTACTTCATGGTTTAGCTTAAATTATTAAATTCTTCTTGACAAATTCAAATGGCAGCCCATTTTTTATTTGATTTCCTTTAGCTCAAATATTTAGCACAACAATTGGTTACTTTATGGTTTAGCTCGAATTCTTCAATTCTTCTTGAAAAATTAAAATGGAAGTTTTTCTTTTATCTTTTTTCCTCTACCTCAAATCACTTGCTGATATGATAATAACTTTTAAATTTTCCTTGGTGTAGTTGTGATATTCTGGCATGGTATACCAATCATTGTAGTTTAGGAAATGTGTGTTAACATGCACACAAAAACAATCGCTAGGATCCTCCATATCAAAATCAAAGGAAACATAGAGTAATCCTTTTTAGGAAGATTATGAATTTTAAGAAATATTGAATCATTCCTTCAAAGGTGGTTGCTATTGTTTTCACTTAATAATTCAGGTCTAGGAAGATTTTGGTTTGTATTAGTATTCCCCATTAGTAATGTGAATAGAGTTACAATATAGTTGTTCAAGTTAATTTCTCAATACGAGCACACATATTCATGCCATGTATTAAACTATTTTCCTTTTTCATTTTTGTTTAAGATGGATTTGTGATTAATTTAGGAAAGGTACTCAAGTGAGCATGTCGCAACTTGAAATTAGATTATATCTACAAGATGTGATGCTCATGTTACATCATTCTTTTTGCTTCTGAGTTCAAGACACTTAAGCTTGCATTTGGATAATGCATTAACAATTGGAATTTAATTTTGGAATATCACATTTTCTCTTCTACATGAAAGACATGATTCATCTCCATAAAGAGAATCCTTTCAAATCTTTCACATGAATCCTTCATACAAAGGGTCACTTTCAAACTTATATTTGGAATGCTTGGAATTTGATGGTTAATTGGCTCAGCGGTTCCCAATTTTAATACATCTCACAAATGCAAATCTTTTCAACGTCATATCTTATATTCCTTTAAATTAAATAACCTTACATTTTATCAAGGGTTTTAGTAATTTAATCCTCTCAGAAATATAAATTAGTGATGAAAATAATAGATAGATATTGGTTGTAAACATGAACACATTTTTTGAAGGCACAAAGAACAACCATTATTTTCTCATTTTATTTTAACTATATATATATATATATATATATATATATATATATAGATATATAGATATATAGATATATGTATATGTATATGTATATGTATGTATTATGGAAATACAAGTGCAGTTTTTTGAATTTAATAGTAAAACTATTTCAATTTAAGAATCCTATCAGTGTTCTTCATGATAAGGGTATATTGCAATTGGCATATACTAATTCTCCTGATTATTCTTACATTTGGGTTCAAGGATGGTTGCTTGTAGAGGATATTTATCTTCGAGAACTTTATTAGGTGGAACTGGATCACTTTTAGGGGCCTTGAGACAATCTCACATCAAGCTTTTAATCATGACGATGAATTGATATGAGCTTTGACTACTCATGGTTACTATATGCCTAAGTTAGGTTATCTCCATCTTATTTCTTACTTCTAGAATGTCCATTTATCTTGGTGGTGGTTGGCACTATGGAAAAAAAAATGCATGTCGAAGGCTTGACTCTTGGTTTTGTGTATAATTTCAAAGAAAGTTCCTACCTGAGACATAATCCAATGTTCGTTACAGATTAGTCATGGGTGATGTTATTTGAGTAAAGACCATGAAGAAATCATCAATCATCTCTTTATATATTTCTCTTTTACTTCTCATGTGTACGAGGCTTAAGGACTGGGGCTAGCCTTTTATTGGGTTGGTCAATATTTCGTAGAGTTCTAGGAATTCTAGCATGTGAATTGGGTGACTAAGGCATCTTGTTCTCTTCCTCTTATTCTAAGCTGGGGTATTTGGATTCCTAGGAATAAGGAGATATTTCAAAACCATAAATCATATCGAAAGAAGATTACTATTGATCGATTGGTTATTATGTTTCCCTACCCTCAATCTAAACAACTGCAAGGGGGTTGTACTCTAATCTTAAAAGCTTGGGAAGATATTGTTCCATGGGGTTCTTTTGATGGTGAAGATTAGGGTTAAGAATCCACCTATGGGGGGGTTTTGTTCTTCACATCCACTCATCATTATTTTGATGTTAAAATGGGATGAGGTAGTGGAAAAAGCAATAGGGATGAAGTTAATGGGTGAAAATATCTCATTACTTTTGCATCCAGAAAGGGTTGTAGTCAACTTCAATGCTTTGGTGACTCTTTGCTTGTTTTTAATTGGGTCAATATGACTCAAAGATGCAAGAATATTTCACTTGAAAATTTAGTGGAGGATATATATGGAATAAAAATTTATTTTTCATCCTTAGAATGATGCCATGTATATAGGGACAACAATAGGGTCACTGATAGTATTTCTAAGGTTGGCTTGCTCTTGTATCCATGATTATTGCAGGTAAAATAATTTCCAATAACTAATCACTTTGAGTATTATCATCGACAATACTCAGATGGACTCCCTCTTGGGGTCCCTCTTATTTAGTTTTCAATTTTATTTTTTATTTTTTATTTCATATCATTTTGTCGACATCATACTGGAGTCTTATTTGGTGAAAATAATGATATTACAATAATGTCATGAGCAATGTTTTTTTTTGAAGCACGTAGATTTTTAAAATTTTGATATATGTAATGATGTAATAATTGAGGCAAAAAGATGGTTTCCTATTTAGAATTTAAATCCTTAATTTTGGATTAGGGAAGATCACGAAGAAATACATGTTTTGTTTCATATGCAAAATTTATTTCCTATCCATACATGAAAGTACATTTTCTTTTCTTAGGTCAGAAAAGGAATCCTATTGGCATTTCTTTGCACCTTCTCAGGCAATTGCTAGTAATACTAAGTATTATTTAATTACTGGTATAAGTCATTATATTAATTGGTTTGATACTAAGGTTTCCAACTGTTAGAGATCAAGATCCATACAATTTGAACCTAGAAGCACAATGCTTGATCAATGGGCAGTGATCGTTGAGGTTAGCATAAGATTCTAACTAAGACACTCATTACCATCATATAACTTTTGATCAATATTTTTAATTTCACATCAAATATAATATGCTCCAATGGCTTAATACAAGCATTTGAATGTTGTTCTTTTGAACTAGTTTGACAATATAATGGGATCATTTGAATAATATTCTTTTGAGTTGACTTGATGGCTTGTTAGGTTGTTCAAATGTTGCTATTTTGAACTACCCAATTGAAGGTAAACAAAATATGTTATTTTGAGTTGCCTCAATGGCTTGTCAGGGGTGCTTAGATATTTTTCTTTAAAAAGTGGTCGATGAAAATCTTGTAAGAAGCATGATGGGATTTTTTCTTGTTTCAATCGTGGATTTCTAGGATTAGCCCAATGGTAAATGATAGATAACTGAATGATAATTTTTCAAGTTGGCTTAATAGGTCTATTTCAAGTAAGCAAATTTTTTTTTCTAAATAGCCCAATGGCGTACTAAGGGAATTAGAAAAAGGTTATTTTAAAATTGTCCAACAATATGTTTGGGTGGATATTTTTGAGGTGGCCAATGTGCTATATGTGAAAATAGTAGGATGGGAATAAGATATCTTTGTAATGATCTCAACTTGATATTTTTCAAATATATCTAATGAAATATTTGAAATATCACCATAAATGGATGTGGATATATTTTCCTTTTTAACATATGAACAAGGTGATCCCCTCACAACTCAGTGAGTATCTATGAACATGTTCATTCAAATGAATTGTAATGTAAAAAAGATTTGAAGAGAAAAAAATGATTTGGGGAACCCCACTAGTAAAGCCAATGAGAAAGAACAAAAGAAAGAAAATACCCAAAAAAGAGGTTTTCTAGTATCAACTTTACCTAGAAAAGGAAAATAGGAAACCCTACAAGAATAATTATAAGATGTAGAATATTTCTTTATAACTTCTATATTCTTATGTGGTTAAATTTTTTTTTTTTAATTTAGAAAAAAGTAGAAGCAATAGGGTTATAGTTCACAATACACTATAACAATCAATATATGTATGATATTTGATTTAGTAATATCTAAATTATTCTTATATAAATATTTATTCTCTAATTATTTTACATTTATTTTATAAAAAAAAAATGTAAACATAAAAAAAAATTACATGCATAAATCTATATATATAACAATTCCTATATATATATATATATATATATATATATATATATATATAACAAATTTTAACTATGCAAAATTTGAATATCTATATTATTATTATTTACTATTTTATTTATCTTACTAATATTATTAATTTTAATCATTTTATTTTATTGGGATACATAGGCATTTATCTACTTCTCTACATCATATCCATATACCATTCAAATATAAACCTATGTTCTATATGAGAAGATTCATATAGCATATAATTATAAATAGATATGCATGGCCAACATACGCTGTGCATGACCAAAAAAATTAAGGAGACTGTGTTGTAGTAACTTTATTCTCAAGGATGCCCTTCATTAGAGAACTCAAGTTCTTTGAATAGAACTCAACTTCAACCTCAAACTCAAACTTTGGAGAGTAGAGTTAGAAGAAATGTCATTCTATTATTAAAGACTCGAGTTCAAACTCTGAATTGGGAGAGTAAAGACGGAATAAAGATCCAAGAAATATCATTCTATTTTTAGAGAACTCAAGTTCGAATGTTTTTGATGATTGAAGTGAGAAGAAAATGCATTCTATTATTAAAAGACTTGAGTTCAAACTCAAACATTGGTGGGAGAGTAAAGTCCAACTCAGAGTAAAGAGGCGAGAGAGAAAACACATCCATCGCGAGGTATTTGAGAAACGTAGGACACAGAAGATGGGAAGGATCACTTCGGAAGTGGAAGAAGTCTGCAACACTCTGAAAGTGACTTCATCTACTTCACGAACGACACCATCATGATCTCCCCTGTAGTGGGTTTGTGTTTATTTCTAATTCTCACACAAAGACCAACATGGAAGTTATTTAGTATTAAGATACTAAGAAGTGTACAATTGGAATGGTCACTAAGAAGTGTACTAAGAAGGCAATGTCATTGGGAGGCGGGACGATTGGAATGGTCACTCCTGAAGTTAAAGTGGTTTGTAAGTGCTTTCATCTATTTCACGAGTGACCATACCATATCATACAGCTTGAGTGGGCCTAATGGTTAAGAGCATGTGTTTCCTCCTAAGAGGTCACAGGTTCAAAACCAGAACGGGGTAGAGTATGTCAAATCGCTGTGCGGAGGTGGGTCCCTTGTCCCACAAACAAGGGGGATGATCGCTCCCGAGTTGAAAGTGAAAGTTCTTTCTTCTACTTCATGAGTGACCATCTCAATCTTCCATGTACTAGATTTTGTTTATTTCGAATTCTCAGAGGAAGGCTAGCTCGTATTCATTCATTTAAATACTCTATAATAATATAACACAATTGACATAAATTGAATTATCGTGAATTATATACAAGTGTTTCATTATTTATAATGAAACATATGATTATAAATAATAAATATTTATTTAACAAAATATAATAATTATTTCATTATTAATACTAATGAAAACATTTTTCATAATAGCAAAAATGCTTTTAGAATTCAAATCTAGATATTGTATTCACTTTTAATGCCATTCAAAAGTAGAATAAAAACTTTAAAATATAACATATAATTTAATATATAAAATATAATAATTTACGAGATCTTTTAACAGAGTTCACATTATTTAAAGAAAAAAACCCAGAATTTGCAGCCAAATTTACGAACCATGTCAATAAGTATTTCATTTATTGTCACAACTTTGCATGCGATTTCATATTTTCAGATTTTTGAAACGTAAATCCAAAAGCCACTGCAAGCCCTTAGTTGATACAATTTGAATTTTCTCTACGATTCGTTCAAATTGCGTGCTGAGAAAGCCAGAAGCAGGAAAATGGACAATGAAAAACATATACCCTTTGAAATGGTGAAGTACGTTAAAACCCTAGTGAAAGGCCATAGAAAAAGCCCGAATGGTGCATCGTTTTTCGAAGTTAGTTAATTTCTCGGTTTTTTCATTTGTCTGCCGCAATCACAATAGTGCGACGTGTGGAGCTTCTTGTTTGTTAGTTACACATTAATCATCGGTAAGGATGGTGTAGAAACTCTAGCAATCTGTTTCCCATATTTTCTTGGCAATGATCGAGGACATGGCTTCCAGCAAGCAACCAGATTAAGTTCTCCATTAAACCGGGTGTCTTAGAGAGCATTTACAAAGTGACCATTGACAATATAGATTATGCATAAAAAACTATTAAATTTATGGGTTAATATGTTTTTTTTGTTTTTCAAATATTAGTTTATAAGTTTGTATAATATATTAAAATTGTTTTTAATATATTGTAATTTCTTTCTTTTCAAATAGTTAAGGTGTTTTTTTTTAATATTTTTTCTCTATATTGTGAAACAATTTTATTTTATTTTTCCTTTGGAAACATTGTAATTTTCATTGATATATAAAAATTACATATTGTATATGCATGAGCATATGCTATATGAGGCAGTTTTTGTCAGTTTCAAAAAGAAAACCAAAAAATTTGATGCCTTTCTTCCACCAAGGGAGGCATCCATTTATGAAATGATCATCATATTATTTTTGTAAAAAAAGAAGAGTAGCATAAAAACTCTATTATTTACATAATCTGTCCATAGTTCTTGCCGAAATAACTACTGAAATATAAATAAAAACATATGGATATTTACAGGTGGTAAACAAAAAGACCCATGATGTAAGCTCTGTGAGAGCTTGTCGTAGCATCTATGTCCATAAAGGGCTGGTGGTAGTATTGGTAGAAATTTCCCTCTCTGTGTTCCTGGATCATCGAGTGTCGGATGGCCTGTGCGTAACTTCTTTGGATAATCTATCAGCATCTGCATTTCTCTCCCTCAAGATGTGATAACATGTAAATGAGTCAAAAGAAGTAATAAAACGATGGGCCTCTTCCAATATGTGTAACAGAGTGTATGTTGAGCATCTAGATTTTTTTTTTATCCAATCACAAACTATTTTTGAGTCACCAAAGAGTTGAAGGTCTCGGCATTGGATTTGTAAAGCATGTTGGATGAGGAATTTTGCAAAGGATAGTTCTGCAAAATTATTTTGTATGTGGAGGGAATGAGAGAAAGAGAGGTTTAGAATGGTTCCTCCTCCACATCTGTCCTCTTGGGCAGACTCGTCAAAATGATCCCATGGCTTTGAATGGTCTATGGATTCAGGAATGATTATTCTGCTTCAGGAATTTTCCTCGTCATCAGGTATGATGGAATAGTCAGAGATGATACGAGAAGTAATGGAGGGCCATTGCAGCAGGGTGTTTTGGAAGATGAGATTGTTTCAGGCTATCCATAGTCCCCAACAAATAAGTAAAGGCAAATTTCTGAGTTTTTGTGGGCACGCGCTTGTCCACCAATTCAACCAAGATTCCTTTACAGAAGTGCCTTGCCACCTTGTTGGGAAAGAAATCACTGATGAGATCGAAAGCCAAAGTTCTCAGGCAACCAAACATTCAATAAAAATATGAGTGACAAATTCATTGTTGCATTTACATAGGTGACACCAGAAGGGGCCATGCTGCACTTGCTAAAGCAGGTTATCTCCAGTGGGGATTTTGTTCTTTAGAATGGTCCACATGAGAAGTTTTCTCTTGGGGGGGATTTTAGCTTCCATAGATGCTTCCACCATGATTCTAGGACTTGTGGGCGACGATCATCAGCTAGTACTAGATATCCCTCCTTTGGTGTGTATCTTCCTGCTTTTGAGAGTGCCCAGACAACTTCATCTTCATCCTCACCAATCCTGATATGTGCCTCAGTGAGGGCCCTGATGAAGGTATTCCATTGTTGAGTCCATTGATGGGGAATGTTTAATCTCTGGGCCGATTTCTAAGATTGCTAAAAGGGGTGGAGTGCTCCACGTCTGCTATATGACCAATATAGGTAATGTTTCTATCCCTAAGGAAAGAGCAGAGGTCATTTGGTAGCCTATGTAAGCTTCTGCAACCAATCCAACAATCCCAACCAATCCTTACTTTCATTCTGGACAGAATTTTCTAAGTAATGTCATCCTTGATGATGCTAAGTGAATTTGTTACCACCTTCCATATAATGGAGACCCCTGATTGTAATCTTTGTGGTTGACTTATCCAATCCATTAGATTTGAGGAGGAAATATATTTTGAACAGGCCACTCTAGTCCATAAGTTGTTTGTAGTAAGAAGGTGCCATCCTAGTTTTGCCACCAAAGCTAAAGAGAAACCTTCTAATTTCTTAATGCCCCATCTACCCCATTTCTTGGGAAAAGTTAGGGCCTCCCACTTTACCCATGCGAAGATTCTTCCTGTTTGTTTTCCTTTCCAAAGGAATCTATAGCATAAATCTTGTATTCTGGATAGAATAACCCTCGATATTGAAGCCAGTGACATCCAGTAGACCGAGGTGGCCTCCAAGATAGCTTTAATGAGCATGAGTCTACCTGCCCTTGAAAGGTATTTGTGGTACCAAATGTTTAGTATTTTCTCCATTTTGGAGATTAGCCACATCCAATCTGCAATCTTGTACCCCAAAGGTTTCAACTTGTAGCCCAGATATCTAAGACCATCCTCCAGCTTGAGAAGAGTGTATTGGAATCTTTACAATGCATAATGGATTTCATGGGGGGAACATCCAGTCTTTGTGAGGGTCAACTTGTTGCAATTGAAAATCATACCTATGGCTATTTGGTATAATGAAAATGTGTTCCTCATGTTCATTAAGTCCCCAATGCTTCAATTGAGCAGAAGAATAAAATCGTCAACAAATAATAGATGTGCCAAGATGCAATCATCTGTGATTTTTATTCCCTTTAGTCTACCTCTTCTGAATTCTTCTTTAACCAGCCTGTTGAGACCTGCCATTATTAGTAGGAACAATAAAGGGGATAGGGGGAACCCCTGTCGAAGACCCCTTTCAGAATAAAAGAAATGGGAAGTTGCCCCATTGATCAGCACATTGAAAGGTATGTTAGTGATGCAGCTCATGATCCATTTTATGAAATCAAAGGGCAATCCCAGGTGGGTTAAGAGAATTCTAATATATAAAAAGTTTTCTCTATCAAAATATTTTGAGAGGTCTACCTTTAGGATCATACCTTTCATTTTCTTGTAGTGTATAGAGTGTAGCACCTTCTGGGTAGTTCCTACTACTTCATGAATTTGTCGATCCTATAGAAAGGCAAATTGCTCCGACGAAATGTACTTGGATAAAATGGGAAACATTCGGTTTGCAATAATATTTTCCACGATCTTATATATGCAATTACATAAATATATAGGTCTGTAGTCATCAAAGGTGGAAGGGTTGTTGGATTTTGGAATGAGGGCGATGAAAGTGGAGGTGAAGCATTCAGAAATCTTTCCACTAGATTTGTAGTGTTCAATGACTTTTAGAAGGTCCTTCCCCAGAGTATAAAAAAAAACTGAGTAAAAATCTATCACCCAGCCATCCTGTCCTGGTCTCTTGTCCTTCTTAAACCATTTGATTGTGGATTCCAATTCCCTGATATTAATCTCCTTTGTTAGTTCCATGCCTACCTCCTGATCCATAAATCGAGGGAATAGTTGGGATACTTGTATCATTTCAATTCGATTATCATCAAGGGGGGGCCTGTAGGTCTGTTTAAAGTGTGACTTTGTTAAGGAAGCCAGTTGAGGGAAAGTATTGATAGTGTGGCCTTGCTCGTTCGAGAGTTGCCAAATGGTGTTGATGGTTTTCCTGCCATTTGCAAACTTGTGATAGAACTTTGTGTTGTCATCACCCTCGAGTAGCCAGGTTGCCCTACTTCTTAGTCGCCAAACTTCCTCACGATCCTTAAGAATTTTTCTTCTGGTGGTATATAGCTCTATGAGTCTATTTCTCTGATCGTTCACTCTGTATGCCCCTACCAGGTCTTTTTCAATCTCAGCGATTTCCTTCTCAGCATTCAATAGAGATTGATCATCTTTTATTCTCTTGTTGTGTGCCCAGGCTTTTGATAGTTTCTTCAGCTCCATGAGGTTGTGAGCGAAACCCTCTTATATGTTCCCACCCACACCTAGGGGATGTCCTCTATAGTATTCCTTTATCATCTAATTATAAGTGGGGTATTTTAGAAAAGAGGAGCTAAACTTGTAAGGTCCCTTGGGCTTTCGAGGACCCCCTCTGATTTCCATAAAGATAGGTAGGTGATCAAAGACTCCTCTCGACCCCACCCATTGGCTGTGGAGAAGACCTACGGTCAAAAGTCCTTCCTTAATAAGGAAGCGATAAAGTTTTTGAGCAAGACAGTCCTCTCCGACCCTATTGTTCCTCCAGGTAGGCGTGAGCTTGGTAGAGGGGATGTCCAATAGATTATGGGAGTCCATCAGATTCTCAAAATAGGCAGATAAGGGGTCTTGTTGTGCATGATGCCCCCATGACTCAGAGTGTCCTATGGAGAAGTTTAAGTCCCCTCCCATAATTAAATAATCATTCTGAAAAACTTCTGAACCAAGGAGATGGTCCCAGAAGGCAGGCCTTTGTTGGCAAGGCCCATAAACATTAATGACTTGAAACTCCAAGCCTAAATCAGTTGAGAAGAGGTCTACCCCTATGTGCCCGAGACCTCCCCAATAGTTACAGAGATTTAAGGTGCGAGAGTTGTATCCCAGGGCAAGGCCTCCTGATCTTCCATTAGCATCTATTCCTATGAATTTCCATCCAGGGAACATGGCCTCGAGGAGGTGAGTAATGGTGTCAGCAGGACCCAGAGTTTCTTGGAGAAGGATGATATCAATGGGAGAGGTATGAAACAGTCTGCAGAGGGCTAGTTTTTTTTCGGGTCTAGCTAATCCTCTGTAATTGAAGGAGGAAATCTTCATTGTTGGGTTGTGTTATATTCTTTCCACGACTAGACCGTGTAGTTAATTGGGCAGGTTAGAGGGGGGGCGGAGCCCCCCCTTCTTTGCATTGATTGTGTAGCAGGGGGGTCATAGGGGGTTTGAGGGGTGTAGGTAACCCAACTCTATGGCGTTTGGGGTAGTGCCCTGGAAAATTTTGGTTTTGGAACCTATGTTAGGTTGGGTGGACCCACCTATGGTTTTGTGCATGATTTTCACACATGTTTTTGATTGCGATGGTTTTTGGTCCATAGTTTTGGACACGATGGTTTTCGGTCCATGGTATTGGATGCTTCAGCATGTATAAATATGTATTATAACATTGAAAGGACATAATGAAAGCCCAAGTTAGTAGTCCCGATTTTGGGATCGAGGGGAAAATCTCTGTGTATATGTGTTTTATGTTTTATGCTCTCACATTGTTTATTTTATGTGTTTTAGAATTCATATCCAGGTAATTTTTGTATGGGGTTAAAACCTACATTTGGTATCGAAGCAGTTTTGGCTTCAAGGGGACGCCTTTGTTGCTGAGGGGTTTCGCTCGGGCTTGTGGTAGACCCTATTCAGTCGGAGACCTATGAGACCAATTATGGTGGTGAAAGAAGATGGCGAGTAGTGGAAATATAGATATCGAGAAATTTAATGGTCAGAGTTTTGCGTTGTGTAAAGTCAAGATGGAGGATCTGTTGGTGGATAAATATCAATGGATCACAGTAGCTCTGGGTACTAAACCAACGGGAGTGTCTGATGAAGAATGGAAGAAGTTGAATCGGAAGGAAAACATCATAATATGATTATGTGTCTCAGATTCGGTAATGTTGAATGTATCAACGGAAGCTACAATGGAGGCTTTATGGGACAAGTTAAGGACTTTGTACAAATCTAAGTCTCTGGTGAATAAACTGTTCCTGTGGAAAAAGATGTATAACCTGAGGATGAAAGATGGAGACTCGGTGACATATCATCTGAATGCATTTAATATTGTGGTAAGTCAGGTAGCATCTATTGATATTGAAATTTCAAATGAAGATAAGTGCATCAGTTTGTTGTGTTCTCTACTATATTCATGGGATAGTCTGGTTATTGCAATAGGTAGCAATGCAACTACCTTGCAGTTTGATGAAATAGTCTCATCCTTGCAGACGGAGGAGATGAGACGGAAAAATATGGAGAGCCAGAATGGTGATGCCTTGTCTATACAAGGATGGTCCCAGAGCAAAAACAAAAATAAGTCATCGAGTTGGAGATCTAAATCTATAAGGAGATCTAAATCTCCAGGAAAACCTGTAAAGGTGGCATGCTAGAAATGCAGAAAAGAAGGGCACTACAAAATGGACTGTAAATCTAAAGCTCCTGACAAAGGAAAGGGATCTGATGACTCTCTTTCTGTAGAGGTGAAAACCACCTCAGGTGAAGGTGGGGATGTGTACTTGGCTTCTTCAAGTACACATGTAGATCATGAGGCGTGGTTGATTGAATCAGGGGCATCCTTTCACTTCACTCCCCATAGAGAGTGGTTCTGCAAGTATGATAAATACGATGGTGGTGATGTCTTCTTAGGGGATGATAGGAAGGCTAGAATCATTGGTCATGGAAAAGTAAAGTTGAAGTTTCAAGGTGGAAGGGTTAGAACACTTCCTAGTGTTCTACATATTCCTGCATTGGCCAGAAATCTAATTTCTATAAGCAAGTTGGATGATGAAGGTTTAAAAATAGTGTTCGAGAAGGATACCTGCAATATGGTTCCGGGAGCACTGGTATTCATGCGGGGAGTTCGGATTAGAACTCTATACAAGCTGCAAGGTAGCATTGTTGTTGATGGGTGCAACAGTTCTGTGGTTCCTAAAAGTCGAGCAGAAAATCTAGTGGTCTCTAGAGAGAAGACCATGTTGTGGCATCAAAGGCTTGGACATATTGGAGAGAAGGGCCTTCGAATACTTCAGGTAAAGGTATGGTAGAAGGTGTGAGTAATAGCTCTTTGGATTTTAATTTTTGTGAAAATTGTGTATATGTGAAGCAAAATTAGGTGAGTTTCCCATCTCGTAGTAAGAGGGTGAAACAGATATTAGAGCTTGTGCACAGTGATGTGTTTGGACCTATGAAGATTCCATCACTGGGTAAGTTTGTGTACTATGTATAATTTATAGATGGCTTCTCAAAGAATACATGGATATATTTAATTAAGAAGAAATCTGGAGTCTTTGACAGGTTTAAAGAATTTAAGGCTCTGGTGGAAAACCAGACAGAGAAGAAGATAAAGGTGCTAAGGACAGATAATGGTGGAGAGTTTTGCATTAAGGAATTTGAAGAATTCTATAAGATGTGTGGTATATCACTGCAGAAGACTACTCCATATACACCTCAGAAAAATGGAATTGCAGAAAGAATGAACAAGACATTGATGGAAAGGGCAAGAAGCATGCTCAGTGGTGTCAGGTTAGGATAGGCATTCTAGGCAGAAGCAGTGGAGACAACATGTTACCTAGTCAAAAGATCACCTTCATCAGCGTTGGAGCATAAAACTCCACAAAAGGTATGGAGTGGTAAGAAACCCTCTCTTTCACATCTGAGGGTATTTGGATGTGATGCATATACACATGTTCCAAAGGAGAAACGAACCAAGTTGGATAGTAAATCTGAAAAGTGCATCTTTATTGGGTATAAGGATGGTCTAAAGGGTTATAAGTTTTAAAACCTGGTAACAAGGAAGGTTGTGTAGAGCCAACATGTGGTGTTCAGAGAGGTGAAAGATGTTATTAAACATGAATTCCAACCAAAGGAACCCGAGAAGATGGACTTTGAACTAAAGGAGGAAGAATCAAACTCAACAACAGAGGAGGAATCAGAAGATGAAGAGCCACAAACTCTAGGTGTGAGAATATCAGTTCGAGAAAGAAGGAAACCAGAAAGGTATAGTCGATCTGCTTTCTGTTTAAATTTTTCTTTATCTATTACTGATGATGATCCCAGAATTGTGAAGGAAGCAGTAGATTCAGAGGATGGAAAACTCTGGAAAGAGGCCATGGTTGATGAAATGGCATATTTGCACAAAAAAGAGGCATGGGATCTGGTGGAGTTGTCGGCTGGAAGGAAACCCATCGATAGCAAATGGGTGTTCAAGAAGAAAACAAATGCAGAAGAAAAGTGGAGAAATATAAAGCTCAGTTGGTAGAAAAAGGTTATTCCCAGGTGTCGGGAATTGATTTTGATGATATATTTTCTCCTGTTGCCAAGGTAACTTATATTAGATTACTTTTTATTGTTGTTTCTGCTTTTGATTTTGAGGTAGAAAAGATGGATGTGAAGATAACATTTCTTCACGAGGATCTGGAAGAGGAAATCCACATGAAGCAACCTGAAGGCTTTGCTGTGAATGGTAAGAAAGAACTTGTATGCAAGTTAAAGAAGTCTCTTTATGGGTTAAAACAATCACCAAGGATGTGATATCAGAAATTTGATACATTTATATGGGGACTTGGCTTCATCAGAAGCAAGGTAGATCATTGTGTGTATTTTAAACTAATTGGTGACCATGTTATTTATTTGGTCTTGTATGTGGATGATATGTTGCTAGTTGGAAATGACAAAGAAATTATCCAACATTTGAAGACCCAATTGTCCTCCGAATTCGAAATGAAAGATCTTGGTGCTGCAAACAATATTTTGGGCATGGAAATTAAAAGAGATCGGGCAAAGAGGAAGCTCTGGTTAAACCAGAGGAAGTATGTTGAGACAATATTGCAGAGATTTAATATGCAGGATAGTAAACCGGTGAAGGTTCCTATTCCTGTAGGTGTAAAGTTATCTACTGAATAGTGTCCCATGACATAAGAAGAGGAAGAGGAAATGTCCCGTGTTCCATATGCAAGTGCAGTCAGTAGCCTGATGTATGCAATGATTTGTACTAGGCCAGAAAATTCACATGCAGTGGGAGTATTGAGCAGGTTTATGTCAAAACCTAGAAAGGAGCATTGGATAGTAGTGAAGCGAGTTTTCAGGTATTTGCATGGCACTAGTGATTATGGTTTGCGATACCAAGGAAGACCAGGATTGGAGAGAGTGTTGGATATTCGTGGCTTTGTTGATGCAGACTGGGCTAGAGATCTGGATCAGAGAAGATCTACAAGTGGGTATGTGTTTAACTTATTCATAGGTGCAGCTAATTGATGAGTAAGAAATAATCTGTAGTGGCACTATCAACTACAGAGGTAGAATACATGGCAGCCACTCATGCAAGCAAGGAAGTAGTTTTGTTGCATAGATTGTGTTCAAGTATGGAGTTAGTACAGGGAGTTATAAGGATAGATTGTGATAGTCAAAGTGCAATTTTCTTCGCAAAGAACACTACATATCATTCAAAGACAAAGCACATTGACGTTTAGTATCACTTTGTGAGGGATATGATAGAAGACAAAAAGGTGTTGTTGGTAAAGGTGGACACTTTGAATAACTCTACAAATGCATTGAAAAAATTTGTGAGCTCTAAGAAGTTCTCTTGGTGTAGAGAAACAATGGACGTTGCAGGGTTGGATAAATGACTAAGATCTCTTGTGGCCCCTTGTGGAAAGAAAACAACAAGTGGGAGAATGTTGGGTTGTGTTATATTCTTTCCACAACTAGCCCACGTAGTTAACTGGGCGGGTTAGAGGGGGGACAGAGCCCCCCCTTTGTTGCATCGATTACATAGTGGGGGGGTCATAGGGGGTTTGAGGGGTGCAGGTAACCCCACTCTATGGGGTTCGGTGCAGCGCCCCAGAAAATTTTGGTTTTGGAACCTATGTTAGGTTGGGCAGACCCACCTATGGTTTTGTGCATGATTTTCGCACATGTTTTTGGACGTGATGGTTTTCAGTCCATGGTATTGGATGCTTCAACATGTATAAATATGTATTATAGCATTGAAAGGAACATAATGAAAAATCAAGCTGGTAGTCCCGGTTTTGGGATCCAGGGAAAATCTCTGTGTATATGTGTTTTATGTGTTATGCTCTCACATTGTTTATTTATGTGTTTTAGAATTCGTATGTAGGTAATTTATGTACAGGGTTAAAACCTACATTCATGAGGGGGCTTCAAAAGGGGGGTTCAAAGCACTAATTTCCCCGTGAATGGTTGATTTCTTTCCCAAGGAAATTCAGCCTCCGGCTCGAAATTGAGCCTTTGAGAGGGAGGAGGGTCGACCTCGCGGAAGCTTGGGAGGAAAGGGGGTTAAAGAGGGATCAAGGCCAATATAATCCTATGTTATCTTTTGTTTATCCTTTGATTGGGTCTGGTACCAAAGTGGAGGAGGACCTGCTACAGGAATATGAGTGAATTCGAGGGGAAAGGGGGTGTTTTGATGGCTCTAGAGGAGGCGAGAAATGATGAGGGAGAGGGGACAACTAGAGGGGATTGAGAGGGAGGGTTTACAAATTATTTTAAAGAACAATCTACTAGAAATTCATTTAATCCATCAATATCATGATTACAAGAGGGAGTAGGAGAGATTGGTCGCTTACTCGAAGAAACCACCGACCCAGCAACCACTCTTTCCCTGGTGAGAGGAGGGGAGGGAGGTTGAAGTTGAGGCCTACCGCATTTCTTCGGGGTCCCCCATGAGAGAGACATGTCTGATTGAGGTGGATCACTTTGAGTCCCATCATCCTTGTTATGGGGTTGCTTCCCCTGATCCTAGTCTGCCCTTGGGTGAATTATCCTCCGAACTTCTGCCCTATCCTTGTTTTTGTTGAGAGGGCACTCCTTGAAGAGATGCCCAACCTTATGGCATCTCCTGCATCTGAATGGAACCCCTTTGTAGTCCAGGTTCTACGTTCAATAGAATTTTCTCCATTAGATTGTGATATATTCCTAAAGCCCATCACTGGCGTCAATGTGTACCAGAATTCTTGAATACACCATTCTTCCTGTCGATAGGTAGGCCTTGTCATATTGCAAATAGGTGCCCAAATAGTTCCTGATAGACCTAAAGATGTCTTCTGACCAGAAATGAAGAGGTAGGATAAGTAGTCTAACCTAGAGAGGGTTAGCACCAAGTTGTTCTCTTTCTGGGTAGAAAACTGGTGTCCATCTCCGAAGGAGGATCAGGTCTTGCTCAATATGCCAAACCACTGAAAGAACCTAGTTGCTATGCTCTGCCCTCACAAAATGAAGTGTGAACCATCCTTTAACAAAAGTCTGAACCACTGGTGGTTCAGCTAGATGATGCCCCCAAACCTCTATGGCCCACTGCTTCAATCTGGTAGCACTGTAAAAATGGCCCCTGACTCTTCCAACCAGCACTCACTCGGTTGTGTCCATTGCCTCACTCCACTGGAAATCCTCGCCCAAACTCAAGAAAACCTCCAAAGCTTTTGGTCTTAGGACCCTTTTCTTCTTTACTTTCCGGGTTCCTTCATCCGGTATGGGGTTCTGATGGGTTTCTCAGGAAGGGTTAGTCTCAGGTGCAGGGTCGCCCAAGGGAGGATTAGTGGGAAAAACCCCCGAGATGGGTGGGATTTCAGTGATATTGCCAGAAGGGGGGGTCGATGAGGCTGACACAGGAAGCCCTAAATTAGAGGTGGCAGGATCACTATTGGTCATTACAGAGAGGACGCGGGAGTTGGTTGAAGAATGGAAAGATGAGATACCCTCAGAGGAGATGCCCAACGTGGGATCTAGGGTTTGATCCAAAAAATTTAGGGTAGAAGGGGACAATGGCTGGGTTGTGAGGTCAAGGATGGAGGGGGAGGCCTCTGAGAGTGTAGCCACCAAGCACAAGGGCCCTAAGATTGAGGGAAGTGAGGCAACGATGTCAGTGAATTCACAGTCATAATGGAAACTACTTGCCAGGTTAACCTGGGGAGAAGTCCAGATGGAGGTACCTGCTAGTGGGTCTTTTGAGTAGTTGACTAGGTCCTCCATAACCGTCGCTATATTTCTGTGCCAACTGCCTTCAGAAACCAAAATCTCCTATCGTTGTAGTGACCGAGTAACATGTGGGGGTTTGTCGAGGAGGAGGGTAAGGGTAAAAAACCCAAGTTGTGAGAAAGGAGGAGTGACCGTGATGGCGACAAACAGGAGCGGTGTGAGAGTAAACGGGGCTAGAGTACGGGAGGGCGGAGAGCACAGCAACAAAAGTCAGGTGGCCATAGGTGTGGAGCAGTCTGCAGGTTTTGGTCGAAACCCTAGCCCCATTCCTTTCGTCGTTTCTCCTTCGTCATTTTTCATCTCTCCTCTTCTTAGTTTGGGAGTTGTTTACGCAATTTTGGATTTCTAGTTTTTATATTCTGAAACAACTATTTTTAATATATTTTAATTTGTTTTTTTTCATTTATATTTTTTATATTCATTTATTTATTTTAACTATATTTTAAGTTTTCTTTTCCATTTTTGTTGTTACTTTTTTTTTTCTTTTTTGAAATTTGTGTTTTAAATGTTTATAATATTTTGTGATTTTATTTTTCCAAATTTCTGTTTTAAATGTTTTTTATAACTTTTGGGTTTTTTTAAATTTGTATTTGTATTTTATTTTTTTTAAATTTGTGATTGTTTTTAACCCTTCTTTTTAACACGTTATTTTTTTTGGGGTTTTTTTTTTTTTTTAATTTTGTTATCTTTATTCAAAATTTCATGTAAATCATTAAATCATTAATTTTTTCTCAATGTTCACATAATGAAAATCAATGACATTTTCCCGAATTGGGATTGGAAGAGTATTTGACAGACCCAAGGATGGATGAAAATTAAACTGTTCATATGGTTAGTGCGGCATAAGAAAATTCTAACCTGGGAAAACCTCAAGAAAAGAGGTGTTTTGGCCCATCCAAATGCCAGCTATGTGAATCGCCAGAAGAAACTATGGATCACCTTCTCAACATCTATACATTTACTTCCACGTTGTGGAATGGGATAACCTCAATATTTAAACAAATAAATAGGGACATGGGCAGCATTACCAGCACACTAACGAACTAGAGGAAAACCTTCTCTGATTATGAATCAGTAAACAAAGCTTGGGCTTTAGCTCCAAACTTCCTTATTAGGGATGTTTGGAAAGAACGCAACAATAGAATTTTCAAAAATAAAAAGGGTGCTCCCCAGAACATCATGGAACAAATTTTAGGACAGCGCAAGGAGACGGTTGGATCTGTAATGCAAAAACCCCCTAAGAATCTCCCTTCAGATGCTAATGTGCAGATTCTACTTCAGTTGGGTATGTAGGGGCTTATTCCTTAGGGCAATAACAGAAATATAAATCAAATTGTCACTGATGAATGTTAAGAAATTTATTGCATAACATAAATAATTACTAAGAGGAATAAATATAAAAATAACCAGAACAACCATAAACACGTAAACACAAAATTTTATCTGAGAAAACCCAAAATCTGGGGAAAAACTCAACCATAATGAAATTTCATTATCCTTGGTCAAAACCCTGGCCAATTCGGCCAAGGGAGCCTTCACCGCTCACCTCCATACCTTGCATTACAATGAAGTCCTTCCAGCCTTTTATAAACTCCATTACATATAATACCATGGGCAGAATACCATGGGTGCATAATACCATGTGCCCCAAAATCATCATTGTTTAACCTGGTTAACTTTGACTCTATCCTGAGTCAAGTTTACCTAACAATATTCGCCCCCTAAAATTGACTTGGGGTTCCTTGACTAACTCCAACCAAACCTGCTACGTGAGATAATCCCGCTCACTCTAGCTCTTACCCCCCTCAGAGTTTTTACCCCGGGTATTGTTAACTCGACATCACCCCTATCGCCTAGGTCTAACCTAAACTTTACTAGTGATCATCGAGGAGTACACATGCCTTACCAAGCCTTACAGTAGTATGCCCATTTACATGCAATAATTTTGACTTCATTGAATTTTTTTTTGTTTATTTCTGCTGTGATTCTGATCCATCCTCTCTCAATTTGATGTGCACAAAAAACTTCTATCAAACCGCTTCAACTGTGAGCCCGACGAGAACCTCATAGATTCTAGCACCAGTGACCTCACGTAGCAGAAAATGAACAATTTTTGAAGCCGCATGAACAAGTTTGTTCTGCTGACCTTCTTTAAATAGCCGCAAGAATCCTGAACAATTCGTCAGCATGTTCCAAACCGGTAAATATTGCAAATGCACAGCGATCCTTGGCAGTTACAGCACTATCTTCCACGCATTCTCCTTGAGGTTCTTCATCGTACGATTGTTCCACCATTATTTTCAGACCCAGATTTGTAAAAAGGCTGCATTGATCTCATCAGGCACTATAAACCCCTGGCATCAAAGAATCCCTTTAAAGCCAATGTCTGGCTCTGATACCAATTGTTAAGAAATTTAATGCATAACATAAATAATTACTGAGAGGAATAAATATAAAAATAACCAGCAACAACCATAAACACAAAAGTTTATCCAAGAAAACCCCAAATCTGGGGAAAAACCCAACCATAATGAAATTTTATTATCCTTGGCCAAAATCCTGGCCAATCTGGCCAACTGAGCCTTCATCGCTCACCTCCATGCCTTGCATTACAATGAAGTCCTTCCAACCTTTTATAAGCTCCATTGCATATAATACCACGGGCAGAATACCATGGGTGCATAATACCATGTGACCCAAAACGATCATTGTTTAACCTGCTCAACTTTGACTCTATCCTGAGTCAAGTTTACCTAACAATAAAGACTTCTAGCATCCTCCCCCTTAGGGATTCATGAAATGCAACATAGATGGGGCCTCAAAAGGAAATTCGGGCATGGATGGTTATGGGGAAGTGATAAGGGATGAAAAGGGTTACATACAATGCATTTTTCATTGTAATTTGGGGAAAGCCACAAACAGTATGGTAGAGATCATGGCCCTAGAGCATTGCTTAGAAATCCAGAAGAACGACAATCTTCATAACCTCATAATTAAAGCAGACTTGAGTTGATTATTAATTCGGTCAAGAAAATCTGTTGTGGCTCGGCTTCGGAAAAAGTTTCGAGACATTAGAGGCTTCTTCAGGTTTATCAAAAGATTCAATCCCACCTTTAGAACATGAGGACCCTAAGTTTCATGTATGTGCGCCAGACTGCCAACAAATAGGTGGACATTTTAGCCAATGAAGGAGCTCTCTGTGCTAAAAGCAACAATAAATATAGATGGAAAGAGGTTCCCCAGGGCAGATTGAGGGAGGAATGTCTCAAACAAGCGAAAATGGACTGAGAACTCTATCAGAATAGGGGATACTAGTAGTTTGCAAAATTATGGAATTAGTTGATGTACAGGCTACATGCCGCAACAATCTTGGGACATAATTTTAAACAACATCCAGTCCTTTATTAGTTTTATTAGCGCAGAATGGTTCAGACCCAGGGCTCTCGGGCAGGCGATGATTTACAACAAAGTGATCTCTATAAACTTATCTCATAGTATAGATCAACTTCGCTTTGCTCTGTGGGGAGCTCGGATGGCGAGCACGCAGTTAGGAGAAATGGCGACATTCTAACCAAAGCTATGTGGCATTGGCACACATGTGTCTCCCCGCTGAATGGTTGGTAGTGGGTGCAGCGAATCGGCAATATTTTAAGTCATACTATAGTCAAGGTGGTTTTCAGGTTTTCGGGTGTCCTCAAAACCCGAAGCAGTTTTCTAGAAATGAGCCCGATGTCATTCATCACTCAACACGTGGCTCAAGGAGGAAAGAGAATACCGCCTTCATTGGGCAAGTATTCCTCCTTCTTCTTTTCAGCCCGATATTCCTCTTAGCTATTGGATCAAATAGTTTCGGATCAACATCCTGGGTTCACTGTGCATGTTCTTGGGTTCAGGTTATATTCTTGGCTTCCTTAGCGAACCTGAAATCTTTATTTTGTGGGATCTAATTCCTCTTTGGGTCCATTTCTAGTTTTTTGGGGACACATGTTTTTGTTCCTCGAGCTTTGGATCTAAGATGACAGGTCGAGCGGTTTTTTGATTTCTAGGCTCAATCCTCGAGCTGTTGGCTCTTGTCTCGAGGCGCAAAGTGATAGCCAAATATTTGGCCCTCTTAGACTTTGGGTTCTATGTATTTTATGTAATATATTTTATACATATAAATGAATAGAAGGAAGCAAAAAAAGCAAATCAATGACATTTAGAAACAAATGTTCATATTTAACCCATAAGCATATTTCAAGTGCCAAAAATATCTAAAGTATCAAATATATACTTCTCTAAAACACTTTTCAAAACAAATATGAAAATTATGATTTGATGCAACTTCTAGAAATCTATAACTAGATACCACTCCCATTATGTTGGTAACTTGGTTGACAAATAAAATATAATATATAACCAATTTTATAATAGCTTCAAATTCTAAATAAATCTTATATTAAAATAAATTTGAATTTAAAATAATATTTTACCATATACCTACAAAAATATAAATCCAATCAATGTTTTCTTCAAAAATTTACAATCAAACTTAAGCATATCTTCTTGACATCTTTCCACTTCATTAATGTTATAATATAAAGCTAGAAAAACACCATTTAGTGAGGCAATTCTAAATTCAATCCATTTTCTCTTAAAAAAATTACATTCAAGTTTAAGCATATCTTCATGACATCTTTCAACTTCATTAATGTTGTAATATAAAGCTTAAATTTAGATTCAAGTTTAAGGATATCTTCTTAACATCTTTCAACTTCATTTATTTTGTAATATAAAGCTAAAAAAACACCATTTAATGAGGCAATTTCAAAATTTATAGTTCTTTTTCATTTAAATTTAATTTTATGAAGTGAATAAAAACATGTGACCTTTAAAATGTTGAAATAAATCCAAACTCTAACTGAAAGGTCATATGAAAAGCTTAATTGATGTAATCATTTTCACATTAATTGTTCATTTATCTCATTTTCATTAGTCTATTTTTGTCACATTAGTGTCATGTGTGGAGATCTCCATTTCTAAGTAGATAAACATCAACCATCTGTCACTATTTTGCAGACCTTTCTAACAATCTATTTGGAATTGTTGGCTTCCATCAAGCTATCATATTAAGTTGTTCATCAAATCAAGTCTTGAAATCCTTTACAAGGTAGTTATTGAACCGTATATTGTAAATCTTGTAGATTGTTTAAGTTATTTCCATTAACAATTTTATGGTCAGATATTTGAAGTATAAGTACTAAAGATTCCATTAATATTCTTTCTGAATCATAAAGATCCTAAATCATTTTCATTAATATTTCTCTGGTTATATGTTTGAATGATAATACGTATGAGGATGGATTCAACGAAAAATATTCAGTATGAGGCACGGTGGAATCGAATTACCTTCTGGATGTTAAGGTTTCAAGGAATTGTTTGTGTAGCGTTTGTTAGCAAGAGAGATCACGCCCATGCACCAGAAATGCTTCTACAAATTTTTTCCCATTTACCAAGTTGTTGTGGTCACCAACAACCCCCCTCTTTGTTTGATATTAGCAATAACACCAAGCAAAGGGGGACCCTTAACAAAAGATCCAAAAAATATTTTTATCAAATTTTTGTATTTTTACTCCCTAAAGCTATATCGCATCGCGAAGAGAGAGTGAAGCATTTCCTATGCGCGTAAATAAGCTGCGAAGAAGCGACGCGAAATTCATCGCATCGCATATATTGAAAGCGCTTTTAACTTAAAAATCTTAAGGAATCACCGACGGCCGATATGTGACATCGCATATCGCAACATCGCATAAGCAGCACACAGTGATTGAATAAAAAACGCGATCTTCGATCTTGCAATCTGCGATCCTGCGATTTGCGATCTGCGATGAATGAGACTATCAATTCCTGCGATGACACTTCTTGACATCGCAATCCTCGATACTGCGATGAGAATCGCAGAAACCACTCATCGCAAGATTTCCTCGACATAGTCTGTAAACCCAAAATTGAGCGCGCACCTTAAGGGAAATTAATGATTGTATGCCTGAGTATCCAAGAATGATTGTGTCGCATTTTTCGAAGAGTCAAGTCATTATGAGTGTCATGATTATGCATTCATTAGAACTTAATGCTTTCATGTCAATCTTTTCATCATTTCTCTTTTCCTTTGCGTAAACTGTAAGGCAGCAACTAATATAAATCAATATGCAGGAAACATCTAAGGAAAAGGGGAAAGCGCCAATACTAGGAGAACAGAGAGGAGATGCCTTCGCAAATGGTTTCTGCATGCAGCAGGACTGCGGATTCCAGAGTATCACTCAACAGATACTGATGGAAATAGACTATCCAAGACTCAGAGTCAAAGGCGCACAAAAGTAGCATGTTTACAAAAGATCCTGAAGCTCAGACTGGGTAAAGCAAAAAGAAAAACGCTAAAGAGGGAGGACGCTCCAGAAAAGCCTGGAACAAAGAACCGAAGCAATTTTCAATACAGAAGATTGTTCAGGCAACGAAATCCCTAAATCATTGAGTCATTCACACGGTTGGAAACCGAAATAGCAACAGCACAATCAGTTTGAAAGAAATCTGGGTTATACTAAGTATACACACAGCGAATACACCCAGCCAAAGGAAGATTTTCGAAAATATCTTCTAGTTTGTCAGAAAGAGGCGCCAGCTCTTGTTATTTCTACTTTTATCGCTCGAACGAAAGGAAAAGACAACCAACCGACTCTTTCCAGGCGAACGTTGCATTGCTTACAGCACTAAGGAGCAGATACAGAAACGGTTAGAAATTAGATTCAATTTTTAGAAATAATTTTTTTCTAGTAAAAGGTCGGTCATTTGAAGTCGTTTCCTAAATTTGTGTAATTAAGATTAATTAGTTAGTAGTATTTAACCCTTCTCATGGCATTTGGAGAAGGGTCCAGAAATTTGTCAAAAAACATGTCCTCAGAACATGCACTTTTGCACCCTCGGAGGGGGTTTTTCATGAATGGATGGATCGAGATTTATTTATGTTTGCATTTTAATGTCTGCTACTGATGTTGCACTTCTGTACTCTTAGTAGATATTAGAACAAGTAGAGATAAATCGTTATTGCTTGAAGTTTGTGAGTGAAATCAGTCATAAATGGTACTTTTATCTCTTGACCAATTTCTGCTTATATTCTTAGAGTGATATGCAGTTGAGTTGTTTATATGTTAATGTATGAATGTGTGGGTTACCATTTGGAACTTCTATACGGTGGAGTCATTTATTTGTGCTTGACATATGAATAACTTATTATGCGATATGCTGTTCACAATTGTTTTGCCTAACTTTTTATGCAGAATGGTTTATCTTAATTGATTTCTATTCTTATGATAGCTGAATGATCTTTATTAGCAGTTATTGTTCGAAATCTCTTTAGATCACATAATAGAGGAAATCTACCCCGGGTTAGCGTAGATTAGATGTGTTGTTTTTATTAGATTACAATAGCATAGAGTAAGTTTAGAAGTTAGAATTAAATTAGCTTAAAAATACTTCTAGATCAGCATCATCAAACTCTACACACACACACACCCCTTAGATTTGGGAACTAGTCCCATTATCCCCAGTCGGACCCACTATACCAAACGGACAAGGAGCTGCCAACCAAGTTCCGGACCGGGTGGGTATCCCCCTTGTTGTCGACCCGATTTACGGGCCCTCAACATATTTGGCGCTAGAAGGAGGGCACAAACTATGAATGGCACCTAAATCAAAATCTAAATAGCATTCTGAGAGTAAATCACCCTCATCAACTCCCCCGACTTCTCCAGTACGGTTAAACCTAGAGTTAGAAGTTGCTCGAGTATCCACCGCTGCTACATACCCTAACATATCAGACCAACTTATCATTGAACCCCCTGAAATTCAAACTCTGATTCATAAACTCTAGGGATTCTCTATTTTTAATCAGAGGTCTGATAAATCTCAAAGCAGTGTGACTTCGCAATACAATCCTGCTCATCCCTGACCAGATTGAAGAGTGAAAAGTTTGGCATCCAGCCAACTGAACTTCCTCTCCCCACTAGGAAAAGAGCAAGGAAAACACCACCAGAGTCTGACAGTGAGACTCTTTCATCTACGTTGTCAATTTCAAATCCCTCACCGTGAAGTCAGCCACCCACATATTCATCCCAAATCACTCATCCATCTTCCACAACCCTTCCTCTTCAATCATCAAAGATCATAATATCTTCATCTTCTCAGCATCAGGGATCATCCTCTGCACTTTCATTAACTAGCAGCTCAACGATGGCCCAGTCTCCATGGAACAACCCTGGGGCGGTTTTAATGCCTCCACCCCTGAGCCCAATACCGGCCCATCCTGAGAAATGGCTACCTAAATTCAATCCAGAAACAGGCATGCTAGCTGAAGAGCATATCAATAATTTCATGCTTTCTGTTAATCTCAACGGAGTTACCAACGAAGATGTTGTTGTCCGGCTTTTTCCCTATACAATGCAAGGAACAGCTGGGTCATGGTACTTTTCGTTACCTTCCGGGTCTATCACAAGTTGGGAAATTTTCAAAGTCAATTCCTTACCAAGTTCAGTGATGACAGATCAACAGCGACATTGATTAATGACCTATCCAATCTTAAAGCTGAGGCTAGAGAACCCATTAAAGATTTCAATTTACGGTTCAATAAGATCCTCAACAAAATTCCCGCTGCTTCTCAACCCAGCGAGGAAGTAAGATGTGAATGGTATATCACGACCTTACCATAAAACTTGGCTATCTTCGTAGATAGGGCAAACAAGACGACCTTAGTTGAAAACTTGACAGAGGCGTTAGTAGTAGAAAAGCATGTACTAGCCCTAGAAAAGAGATCTGCAATAGAGGAATGCAAATCTAAGAAAATATCTTTCAAAGAAGACACTAAGAAGAAACAATCGAAAGATCCTTTCGATTTGGAAGGATTACAAAAAGTGTTAAAGGCCATGTCCAATGAGATGATTGACATAAAAAAAAACAAGTAGCAGAAACGTCTTCAAAAAAGCCCTACAGAGCTTTTAAGAGAAATCCTCCCATGAATGTGAGACCACCCAATGTTGTCTCAAACGTCGAATCTGTAGAAGAAGAAGAAGAAGAGAATACCACTGAACGGCAGACCGATGATGAAGAAGTTGTGGAACTACAAGGAATGTGGGATTTCATCCTCCCACAAGAAGAAGATCAAGAAGCATTTCCGGTTAGCACACGAAGAAAAAATCAACTTGATCCTCCCCAAACTACCCCTAAACAGAAGGGCGCAAGCCCTACAATAAAAGATAAGGTCGCAACAAAGAAAACAACCGCTAGAGTGACCCAATTTAGCCCAGTCCAATCAGATCAAGCACCTCCATCAAGAACACTGATAGTGTCAGATGAAATGGAGTATAACATTATCGATGACATGAAAAAGACTAGGGCTAATATCACTCTTTACGAGTTGATCAAATTGAAACATCAACAGAAAATAATGATGAAAGAATTACATGCCGTTCCTACTACATCTTTACCTACAGCCGTAGCTTCCCACAACATGGGAAGACCTCCAACCAACACGATCAATAAGATTGATCCAAATGACATCGCCTTGATTGGAGGAAGATCAAGATCTCATACTCCTCCTTTTCTTCTCACTTATGAAATTTTCAATAAAAACGTGCACAATTGCTTGGTTGATTCTGGTGCTTCAACGAATATTTTACCCAGATCAATATGTGCCAAATTGAATGTTCAACCACAAAAATCCGCAGTGCGCATAGTTCAACTTGATCGATCTCAAGTCGAAGTGATTGGTGAACTTAATCAAGTGACCATAAGATTGTCGTCTAACCCGAAGGTATGCCAGGTTATCGACATTCTAGTAGCTGATATCCCTGAATTCTATGGTTTGATTCTTAGCAGTGATTGGTCTGAAAAACTCCATGGATATTTCTCAACCAACTAGTCGCACATGTGGTTACCCTACAACGGTAAACCGAATCAAATAGAGGTTGAACGAGAGTTGCACCAAAAATACATAGTGACGGAATTGGAAGGAGAGAATGAAGCAATAGCATACAACAACAGTATCATAGGCAATTACTCGGTAGATTCTTTCCTCGGAAATTTCAATGCTCATACCTCACCTTACTTAGAAAATTCAGTTTTGTCCCAAGTTGAAAATTTTTCCCAAACTGATAATTCAAAATGTGTTAATTTTTTAGATAACCCTGTAAATACATCTTTGTTTTGGAAACTATATTTTGATGGCTCCAAATCTAATGAGGGAGCAAGAGCAGGATGCGTTCTGATTAGCCCAGACGGAAATAAGACCATGCTTACATGCAGACTTGAATTCTATTGCACAAACAATACGGCGGAATACGAGGCCTTGGTGCAAGGCCTATACAAAGCAATCGGGTTGAACGTTAAGTATCTTCAAGTCTTTGGAGACTCTGAGATCGTCGTCAAACAGGTATGTAACACCATACATTGCTTATCAGGTCATTTGAAGCACTATCAAACTTTAGTACAAGATCTGACTGCACATTTCATAACATTCAATATTTCGTCAAACCCAAGACTCCAAAATGCGAGCGCAGACCTGTTAGCTAACGTAGCCTCTAGACTTATTCCCTCCGAAGATTTTAGTCCAGATAGATTCTCAATAGAATTAATCTTTAGACCATCCATCCCTGAAAACATCACCAACTGGAGAGTATTCAAGGACGATCCTGACATTGTAAACTTCCTCACTTCTGAAGGATCCTACTCAAACCAAATAATTGACGAAGACCATCATGATCACCAAATACAACAAAATAGCACTGATAATGTTATACCTAAATCGGTGGTTAAGTTAGAAGACTTATACGATTTGAAAAGTTGGTTTAAAAGGTCTACCAATTCTAAACTCTACAGTTCGACTCTGAACTATGAATTAGTGAACCTAGGAACCGATGAGAAGCCACAAAACGTTAATCTAGGCCACGGCCTAGCCCCTGAAGAAAAATCAGCATATATCCGTCTTCTGAGACAATACAAAAACGTTTTTGCCTGGAATTACGATAAGCTGAAGACATACGACACTTCTATCATTCAACACACTATCCCTATGATTGACAATGAAAAAACTGTCCAACAGAAACTCAGAAAAATCCACCCCAACTTAGAAAATCAGATAAAGACTGAGCTAAATAAGTTGTTGAGAGCCAGAATAATTTTCCCCGTCAGACATTCCAAATGGGTATCCAATATGGTGCTCGTTAGAAAGAAAAAAGGAGATAATTAGGATCTGTATCGATTTCCGGAATCTCAACAAAGCCTGTCAAAAAGACAATTTTCCCCTCCCACCTATGGAGCAAATGTTACAGGAAGTAGTAGGCTCAGAATTAATGTCTTTTCTGGATGGATTTTCAGGATACAATCAAGTGCTAGTACATCTCGATGATCAGTTAAAAACCACATTCCGAACTAAATGGGACACATATGCATATCGGAAGATGCCATTTGGTCTGATCAATGCCGGCGCTACCTTTCAGAGAGCCATGGACATCGCGTTTAAAGGATTAGTCAATAAATCTGTAGTGATTTACCTGGATGATATAACAGTGTACTCCAAGAAGCGAAGCGACCATCTCAAAGACTTGAAACAAATCTTTCAAAGATGTTTAAGGTATGGGATTTCACTTAACCCAAAGAAATCTTTTTTCGCATTAAGTGAAGGGAAATTACTAGGATTCATAGTGTCAAAATCTGGTATTCACATTGAACCTGACAGAATCAAAGAAATTTCTGAAATATCCATGTCCCATAACAAAAAGGCCATGCAATCTTTCCTTGGTCAAATCAATTTTGTAAAAAGGTTTGTCCCAGATTTTTCACGTATTATTTCTCCTTTACAAAATATGATAAAAAAGAATTTAAATTTTAAATGGGGTCAAGACGAGCATGAAGCATTCAACTTGATCAAACAAGCTATCATCAACGCTCCATCTTTAGCGACCCCAAATTTTTCAGAATCTTTTATCTTATACACATTTGCCTCAGAGAAATCTTATGCTGCGATTTTAACTCAAGCAAATCAAGAGAAGGCGGAAGCTCCAATCGCATTTTTTAGCTCGAACTTACAAGGTGCTAAACTAAAGCCCATACCAAAGTCATAGTACCATTTCCAGCGGTAAGAAACCTTCTGATACAGAAGGATGTGGGCGAAAAGAGAGCAAATTGGATTACCGCCTTACAAGAATATGATCTTGAGATCAAGCCAGCAAACATCGTAAGAGGTCAAGGCTTCTGCAAGATGTTAGCTGGAGCATCGCAAATTCCTGAGAACTCATCTGAAGAGGCACATACGTATGAGGTAAGCCTAAACGACGCAGAATCATTATATGCTGACACCATTTGTTATCTTAAGAATAGGTATGCTCCATCACACCTGGACCACACCAAGAAAAGAGCTCTGAGATTGAAAGCTAAACAATACCAGCTCATAAATGATGTTCTGTTTAAAAGGAATTACGATTCTGTACTTCTTAGGTGTCTTGAGAAAACTGAAGCCGAAAAGGTTTTGCAGGAACTCCACGATGGACCAACAGGTGGACACTATGCTGGAGAAGCTACTGCACATAAAATCTTACGTGCAGGATATTATTGGCCCACGTTGTTCAAAGACTCATACAATTACGTAAGGAAATGCCAAGTCTGCCAGACTGCTGCAGGGAGACAAAGAAATCGTCCATGCCACTACAGCCGGTTAACATCGAGCAACCATTCAGCCAATGGGGCTTGGACATAATAGGTGAGATCGTTCCTCACTCTTCTAAGCCGCATAGGTATATCCTCACGGCAACAGATTATTTTACTAAATGGGTAGAAGCAGTTCCTCTCAAGACAGCTAATTCTGAAAACATTATTGAATTCATAGATCAATTTATCATCACTAGGTTTGGATTGCCAATGGCCTTAATGTTTGATAATGCCTTATACTATTCTGGAAATACAATGACTGAGTTTGCACTTAAAAGAGGGTTCAAACTGAAGTATTCTGCCAACTACTATCCGCAAGGTAATGGGTTGGCTGAATCTACAAACAAAAACCTAATCAGGATTATTAAAAGAACAGTCGACCAAAACCAAAAGAATTGGCACAAAGCGCTGGTAAATGCTTTATGGGCAGATAGAATTACGAAGAAAGCTTCAATCGACACTTCTCCCTTTAATTTAGTTTATGGGAAAGAAGTGGTTCTTCCAACCCACTTAGTCATTCCCTCTTTGTCTTTAGTACAATACATCGATGAAGTATCTACTTCATCCTTACAACTGAGACAAATGGAAATAATCAAATTAGAAGAACAACGAGAACAAGCTAAGAAAACCCATGCTCATCACCAGGCGCTAATAAAATCCTCTTTTGACTCAAAAATAATGACCAGAAAAAACTTTCAGATGGGAGATTTAGTTTTGAAATGGGATAAGGCCCATGAAGAAAAGGGCAAACATACGAAATTTCAGAAGTTGTGGCTTGGTCCTTTTAAGATTGTAGAAGTCATAGGCCCATCGACGTTTGTGTTGCAGGATTTGGCAGGTAGAAGAGATTCTTTGCCTGTGAATGGACAGATTCTTAAAATGTATTTTCCATAGAAGATCATTCTTCTATTTTTGTAGGATAGTTTTAGATTTTTATTTGTTTTTTTTTTCTTTCTTATAAATAAAACCGGTTGTAAATGATCATCAAAAAGGATTCATGAAAGAGCACACCAATTCTCTATCAGATTTTGATTTCGCTTGTACAAGTAGCAAAACTTTTCGAAAAATCTGATTTTTATTATTGACAAGTAGAGTTAACTTTAGCCTGAATATGATGTTAGTTTCAACCTCAAAAGAAAAACTTTGATGAAAGCAACCTTTGGTAAAAAAAAATTTCATGTCAACACAATGAAAGGTATCATCAATAACAAAATAAATATTCTCTGTAAAGCTGTTGTTTTCAAACTCTATTATTGTCATCCAGAGCTTTCTTAAGGAAAAACAATGACTTCCTCCCTGCTAAATGAAATCGCAGCATTCAGAGGAACAATCCGAGAAAACACTATATCTCAAAGAATAAGAGGTCTCATCACGAGCGGGCTTATCATGATCATAGATATTATAACTTGCTGACTTTGCCAATACTGTCTATCAAAAAAGGGCAACGACTCAAGATTGTTGCAATCAAAAGACAAGGGGTCTAATCACGAGCCAACTTGTTCAACAAAAGTGTAAATCAAGTGAATGACTGTGTCATAATTTGGCCACCAAACCAAGACATTGTTCTTTAGAGAATAAAAAAGGAAAAAGTGTCAAAAAGGAATTTTCTCTGAAATGTTGTAAATAACCTCAAGCAGGAAAAAGGATCATTACTGGATAACATGGTAACCCTATAAGGCTATGGACGCTTGCGGGCAGCAGAGGCTCTACCTACGACAAATGAGCATATTTTAAAAAAGAGCCAGTATGCAGGGAAGACCTTATTTTATCTTTAAAAAGACCGAGTAATGTCTGGTACGAATGCAAGAACTAAGCCTGAGGAAGCAGAAAATTGGAATATGAAAAGGTTGAGACAAAGTATCATTGACAGGATAAGGGGTAACATACTCTATCTATCCATAAAAAAATTTAGACACATGAAAAATTTTCTGTTTCGGAAGTGGAAATTCAATAGAAAAGCAGAGATAACTGGTTCTTCACAGTGAATCGCCATTGTTGTGGTCACCAACAACCCCCCTCTTTGTTTGATATTAGCAATAACACCAAGCAAAGGGGGACCCTTAACAAAAAATCCAAAAAATATTTTTATCAAAATTTTTGTATTTTTACTCCCTAAAGCTATATCGCATCGCGAAGAGAGAGTGAAGCATTTCCTATGCGCGTAAATAAGGTGCGAAGAAGCGACACGAAATTCATTGCATCGCATATATTGAAAGCGCTATTAAATGAAAAATCTTAAGGAACCGCCGACGGCTGATATGCGACGTCGCATATCGCAACATCGCATAAGCAGCACACAGTGATTGAATAAAAAACGCGATCTGCGATCTGCGATCCTGCGATTTGCGATCTGCGATGAATGAGACTATCAATTCCTGCGATGACACTTCTTGACATCGCAATCCTCGATACTGCGATGCAAATCGCAGAAACCACTTATCGCAAGATTTCCTCGACATAGTCTGTAAACCCAAAATTGAGCGTGCACCTTAAGGGAAATTAATGATTGTACGCCTGAGTATCCAAGAATGATTGTGTCGCATTTTTCGAAGAGTCAAGTCATTATGAGTGTCATGATTATGCATTCATTAGAACTTAATGCTGTCATGTCAATCTTTTCGTCATTTCTCTTTTCCTTTGCGTAAACTGTAAGGCAACAACTAATATAAATCAATATGCAGGAAACATCTAAGGAAAAGGGGAAAGCGCCAATACTAGGAGAACAGAGAGGAGATGCCTTCGCAAATGGTTGCCGCATGCAGCAGGACCGCGGATTCCAGAGTATCACTCAATAGATACTGATGGAAATAGACTATCCAAGACGCAGAGTCAAAGGTGCACAAAAGCAGCATGTTTACAAAAGATCCTGAAGCTCAGACTAGGTAAAGCAAAAAGAAAAACGCTAAAGAGGGAGGACGCTCTAGAAAATCCTGGAACAAAGAACGGAAGCAATTTTCAATACAGAAGATTGTTCAGGCAATGAAATCCCTAACTCATTGAGTCATTCGCACGGCCGGAAACCGAAATAGCAACATCACAATCAGTTTGAAAGAAATCTGGGTTATACTAAGTATACACACAGCGAATACACCCAGTCAAAGGAAGATTTTCAAAAATATCTTCTAGTTTGTTAGAAAGAGGGGCCAGCACTTGTTATTTCTACTTTTATCGCTCGAACGAAAGGAAAAGACAACCAACCGACTCTTTCCAGGCAAACGTTGCATTGCTTACAACACTAAGGAGCAGATACAGAAACGGTTAGAAATTAGATTCAATTTTTAGAAATAAATTTGTTTTAGTAAAAGGGCGGTCATTTGAAGCCGTTTCCTAAATTTGTGTAATTAAGATTAATTAGTTAGTAGTATTTAACCCTTCTCATGGCATTTGGAGAAGGGTCCGGAAATTTGTCAAAAAACTTGTCCTCAGAACATGCACTTTTGCACCCTCGGAGGGGGTTTTTGATGAATGGATGGATCGAGATTTATTTATGTTTGCATTTTAATGTCTGCTACTGATGTTGCACTTATGTACTCTTAGTAGATATTAGAACAAGTAGAGATAAATTGTTATTGCTTCAAGTTTGTGAGTGAAATCAGTCATAAATGGTACTTTTATCTCTTGACCAATTTCTGCTTATATTCTTAGAGTGATATGCAGCTGAGTTGTTTATATGTTAATGTATGAATGTGTGGGTTACCATTTGACACTTCTGTACGGTGGAGTCATTTATTTGTGCTTGACATATGAATAACTTATTATGAGATATGTTGTTCACAACTGTTTTGCCTAACTTTTTATGCATAATGGTTTATCTTAATTGATTTCTATTCTTATGATAGCTGAATGATCTTTATTACCAGTTATTGTTCGAAATCTTTTTAGATCACATAATAGAGGAAATCTACCCCGGGTTAGCATAGATTAGATGTGTTGTTTTTGTTAGATTAGAATAGCATAGAGTCAGTTTAGAAGTTAGAATTAAATTAGCTTAAAAATACTTCTAGATCAGCATCATCAAACACTACACACACACACACAGCCCTTAGATTGGGAAACTGGTCCCGTTATCCCCATTCGGACCCGCTATACCAAACGGAAAAGTATCTACCAACCAAGTTCCGGACTGGGTGGGTATCCCCCTTGTTGTCGACCCGATTTCCGGGCCCTCAACACAAGTTAGCATTGCTTTGCTTTTTGTTTGGTGAGGGGATTTAATTTTCGGCTTTGAGCTCATTGGTTCAATACTTTCTTGATTCGTATTATTTCCCATTCTATTATAGTGGTTGATATGATTTATTGCTTTTATAAATTCAGTGTTTAAATGTAGAGAAAGTTATATTAGCTCTAATTCAATTTTTGTTTGGAGGATTTTCTTTTTGAAATATTCACATTTAAATAGGCTCAAAATTCTTCAAATAGGTAGTATTATTGAGGAGTTTATGAACATAACAGTTTTGAGATGTCTCCTCGATGCTCTTAGGGTTAGGCCCTCCTTGTTTGGTCAGCGGGTAGATCCCTTTGAGTTGATCAGCCTGGATTTTTAACTTTGATGTAGCAGCCACCTAATGTCTGTGAACCACCCTTAATAAAAAAATAGTTTTGAGATGTGATCAGATATTTCTATAGTTTCTATTTGTAGAGCACGTCTTCACTCTAACACATACCATAAATATTGTATGTAATCAAACATGTTATTTTTGTTGTTATTCTAGTATTGTTGTCTCTACCTTGGTGCTTTTGAAAAATATATCTCGTAGTGTATTCATTTTTAACCATAAATATATGATCCTACATTTTAGTTGATCCCTTACCTATAGTATTTCATTAAGATTTTTCCTTCTAGAAATATTTTATTCTTTCTTATAAAAATCCCCAATGAAAAAGAAAGAAAATTAGCTCTAACTATTTATCTTTTGATAATTATATTAGTTCCCTATAATACTAGTGTATCCTCCTTATTGTTATATTTGTTCCCATGTAGCCCCTATATTGTTATTGTTGCACCCCATAGAAGCTCACTATTGTTATTGTTGTTCCCTTACATTATTATTGTTATGTGGGCTCTAATTATAGTGTGACCCCTTACACTCCTATATATACAAAGGAGGTCTTTTCATTAGTATCATCCAAGAATTGTTCATTTATGTAATGTAAATGAGGTTCCCCCTCGAAGAGAATAATTTTTAAGTTGTTGATAGATTTATGAGCTAGTTGCATAACATCTGGTATCAGAGCTTTGGATTCTAGGGTTTTGCTTCTTCAAACAGGTCATCTTGGAATTTTCACTATAACTTTTTTATACGAGACTTCATAAGTTAAAATTTAAACCACATGGAGCTAAAATCTTGGTGAACTTTGTGTAAAACTTTCAGATATTGATTCACTATATTTTCAGAGAAATGATCTCGAGAAGTTTGGGTTTTTGCAGGCTCCATAATTATGTCTGAAACAAGTGACCTAGGGAAAATCATCATATGTTTCATTTAGGTATCGGATTTAAATTCTATAAGAAGTGTTTGAAACTGAACGAACTATAATATTTTGTCTATCATGTTCAGGGCTGAAGTTTGAAACAATGACATGTGGCATCCCATACAACTTCCCGCTACTAAACCAGTCCATAATCAAGTAATTGTTGAAGATTTTTCATAACTCTATCTTGAAGAATCCAATCTTGGTAAGACATGTGGGGTTGGAAAGAAGAATGGAGGGCTACCACAAAAAAAAATTGCAAAACATGGGGATCCAAAATTACAAAGTTACAACCATTTCAAGTTCGAGCTCCTAAAAGCAAGAAAAATGTACGTTTTTTTAAAGATTGCATAACTTTTCTTTGAAAAATTAGTTTGAAGTGATTCCAAGGGAAAGTTGAAACATGGATATTAGTATTGGCTTCCAAAATTCCTCCTAATAAAAATATTTCTATGCCCATTAAGCCCTCAGAAAGCTCTACTATGACACATGAAGAGGAAGAATTGCAACATGATATATCAAAATTACATGACCAAATGAAGAAAATTTCACTCTCACAAAAAAAAACCAAAGATGAAATAAAATGTGACATGGATGGTTTAAAAGTTGACATAGGTTTGAAGGAAGGTTTGACAAAGTTGTTGCAAGAAGGGCCTCTCAGTGGTGACAAGGTAATCTATGAAAATCATGATGAGGAAAAAAGGAATATGAATTGCTATTTTAGAGACTCCAATGTGGGGTTTAAAAACCTTCACATAACAAAGATAGATATGAGTAAGTTTGATGGAAAGGATTCGATAACATGGATACTATATATGGAGAAATATTTTGATCTACAGCATGTGCAACCCTCACAAAAGGTATGTATTGCATATTTATATTTAAAACCCAATCAGTTTGTATAATATAGATGAATTTCCTCTCATAAACTAGTTGTAAACTGAGCAATTTTTATTGAGGAAATGATACCACATTGTGAATCTACAAAAAGAAAAACCTTCTTTAGCCAATTTATAAATCTCAAACAAAAAGGTTCAATGGCGAAGCACATTAAAGACTTCCAAAAATTGAATATTAGGGTAACTGTCTTCATAGGGAAGTTCAAAATATAACATCCAACATGAGGTTCGCGTTTGGGAACCTGATTCATTGGAGAAGGAATTAAGCATGGTAAGAAAAGTTGAAAGAAATATTATGGAAACAACGAATTCTACCACTGACAACTATAAATATGGAAGTGTTGTTGCTCCTAGTCTTCCACAACCCACAAGGTCGGCACCACAACAATTTGTTAGGTCCTTATAATACTAGCGTAGCTCCTTATTGTTATTGGTAGTGTAGCCCCCTTCTTGTTATTTTTGTGCCCATGTAGTCCCCATATTATTATTATTGTGCCCCATAAAAGCCCAATATTGTAATTGTTGTCCCCTTACATTATTATTGTTATGTAGGTTCTGATTATATTGTGACCCCTCAGGCTCTTTATATATAAAAATGATGTTTTGTCATTTGAATCATCCAAGAATTTTTCATTTCTGTAACGTAAATAAGGTTTCCCCCTTGAAGAGGCTAATTTTTAAGTCGTTGATATATATTTTCTTCTACTTTGTGAGTTGATTTCATAACATTTGGTTTCAATGCTTCTGATTTTAGGGTTTCGTTGCTTTAAAGAGGTCATCTTGGAATTTTTGCAATAACATTTTTCTATGAACCTTAAGAAGATAAAATTTTGATAACATGGAGAATAAATCTTGGTGAACTTAGGTAAAAATTCCAAAGTTGGGTTCACTGTATTTTCGAAGATATAATATGAGGAAGTTAGGATTTTTGTAGGCTCTAGAATTTAATCTCAAACAGGTGACCTAGGGAAAATATCATAACTATCTATCCAAGCATCATATTTGAATTTTATAAAAGGTGACTGAAATTGCATGGACTCTAGTCTTTGTTATAATTTTTTCAAGGATGAAGGTCAAAACAGTGACATATGGCACTCCATACAAGTTTTCTCTTCTAAATCAGTCTATAACCAAGCCATTGTGGGAGATCAGTCATAACTATTTCCTGAAGAATCCAATATCGATCTGACTTGGAGGGTTGGAAATGAGACCCATATGACTACCACATGATGAAATTTTAGACCTTGGAGATCTAAAATTATTGATCTACAATAGATTCAATATCGACTACCTACAAAAAAAGATAAAGGTGTGTATTTATTTAAACTTTACACAATTTTTGTCTGAAAAATCAGTTTGAATTTATTCAAGGGGCATAGTGAAGCATAAATATAATTGTTTGATTCTAAAATGACTCAAAGTAAGAAAATGGAAGCAACTAGTAAGCAACAAGAAATCTTGACTGTGATGCATGAAGAAGAGGAAGAAATGCAACATGATTTATGAAAATTGTGAAACCAAGTGCAACAAATTTTTCTCTTGCAAAGAGTAACCAAAAATTAAATGGAAGCTAAGATGTATTGTTTGAAGAATGGTTTGTAATCAAACATGAAATTTTTGAAGGATGGATTAAAAGTAGACATGGAGGGTTTGAGGGATGGTTTAAAAGAAGACATGGAAGGTTTGAAGGAAGTTTTCACAAAGTTTCTACAATAAATGCTTCCTAATGGAGAAGAGGTATTAGAGGAATCTCATGTTAAGAACAAAATAAATGTTAATCATAATTTCAAAGACCCTAGTGTTCGATTGAAGGCCCACCATATTCCAGAGATAGATATGAGGAATTTTAATGGCGAGGATTTGGTAACATGGATACTACAGATGGAGCAATATTTTGAACTCCATAATGTGCAACACACACAAAAGGTACTTGGTGAAAATTTATATTTAGAAACCAGTTGGTTTGTATGGTATCGATGGATTGTTTTCTCATGAACCATTTGTCACTTGGTAAATTTTTACAGAGGAGATGGATTTGTTCTCATGAACCATTTTTCACTTGCTAAATTTTTATAGAGGAGATGAATTTGTTCTCATGAACCATTTGTCACTTGCCAAATTCTTAAAGAGGAAATGACAACACATTATGAGGATACAAAGATAAACACCTTCTTTAGCTAATTGATAAATCTCAAACAAAAGGGTTCAATGATGGAGCACATTGAGAACTTCCAAAAATTGAATATAATGGTAAATGAGATTCTAGAGGAACATAGGATTGATTTCTTCATAGGAACTTTAAAGGATAACATCCAACATGAGGTTCACCTTGGAGAACCTAATTCATTAGAGAAGGAATTTAAGGTCGCAAGAAAAGTTATGGAAACAAAGAAGTCTAGCACACATAACTGTAAAGACGGAAGTGTTGTTACTCATAGCCTTCCATAACCTTCAAGGTTTACACCACAACAATTACAAGAAAAAAGAGAAAAATATATTTCTTACATTTTTTGAGAGAAAATACACTAAAGGTCATAAGTGTGCTGAGAAGAAATTATTTTACATAGATTGTGAAGAGGAGGAAGGTAAGGAACAAGAAAAGTCAAAAGAAGAGGATATACACTAGGAACAAACCCTAGAGAAATAAGAAATGAATCTAACCATATCTGGTAATGCATTGGCAGGAATTACCACTCCTCAAAATCTCAAGATAGAAGGACATATCAAGAAGAAAAAAGTAATAACATTAATTGATTTGGGTAGTACCCATGATTTTATTCATTGTAAGGTAGCAAAAAATTGAATTGCTTCCTATATCCAGCACTAGAGTCTCAAGTGATGGTGGAAAATGGAGGAACTATAAATTTCCATGGAAAGTGCCATAATATCAAGCTACCATTGGTGAATATGTATTGAATAGTCCAATTCTTACCATTCCAATGGGAAGTTTTGATGTTGTACTAGGAGTCCAATAGTTACAATCTTTGTGTACGATAGATTTTAACTTTCAAGATTTTTTTTTTTTCTTGGGAGGGAAAGCAAGATGAATTAAGGGGTTTTGATGGGAAATCATCAAATATAATCAATTCTAATGGTATGAGAAATATTCTGAAGAAAGAACAACAAGGCGAAATTTCACAATTATGCTCACTAGAGGTTCAAACATTGAAATTATCTATTTATCGAGATCTGCAAAATGTTTTGGACAATCATTCCAAGGTATATGAAATTTTCAAAGGCCTCTCATCTATCCGGGATCATGATCATGCTATTCATTTGATTCTAGGAAGTGTTCATCCAAAAATTTGGCCTTACATATGTCCCTATGCTCAAAAGAGTGAAATTGAACGTATGGTTCTACAAATACTAGAGGTCAATATAATTCAACCTAGTCAAAATTCTTCCTATGCTCCAGTAGTATTGGTGCATAAGAAGAATGAATCATGGCATATGTGTCCGGATTATAGGGAGCTGAAAAAGATCACTATTAAAGATAAATTTCCCATTCTTGTCATGGATGAATTGTTGGATGAATTACATAAAGAAATTTACTTCACATTGAAAATTTGAGAAAAACATCGAGGAAAAAACTAAAAAAAAAAATTAGAAGAAAATTTAAAACAAAAATTTAAGAAACAAAATCAGAAACATTTGAAACAAAAATTTCAAAAATAAATAAATAAATTAATTAATTAATTAAAACATTATAATATTGTTAAAATAAGATAAAAACTAATACAATTAAAAAAATACATAATAAAAATAAATAAAACAAAGGGTTTCAAAATAAATCAAATAAAAAGAAAAACCACACTTTCAAAAAAAATGCAAAATAAATTAGAAAAGGGAAAAAGAGACATGATTGAAACAAAAGGAAAACTAGAAATAAAGCAAATTAATAAAAAAATATTTAGAAAATTAGAAAAACATAATTAACATATAAAATTAATAAAATTCAATGAAAGAAAAGACAGGTTATATATATACTCCACACAACACTCTGTTCCCAGTCCAAAGCGAAGAAAAGGGGTCGCAAAGCTTGGAAACATTTGAATAGGTGCCTCGCATGTAAGGAATGACCTCTTGTAAGCTTAGGGACTTAGCTTGGAGCAGCCCATTCAATTCAATTAGCTCCGTGTTAGAATCCCTGAACATTATGGCTAAACCGAGCGTGATTTCGGTAGAAGTAGCTGGTTCCAGTTTGGAGAAGTGAATTGACTGCACCACACAACCCTCCTACACAATTTTTTTTTAGTTCTTTTTGTTGGTTTTTCTTTCTTATTTTATAACCATAATCTGCATTGTCGATGGATACTTTGTAAATGTTGACAACACACCCAAGTTGATGAAGAACTTAATCTACGCACTTGCTGGGAGCCATGTCTCCGATCACTTCCAAGAAAATATGCCAAACACATTGATACAGAGTCCCTCCACAATACTTTTATTTTTCAGAACAAAAAAGCATGATTGTATTATATTAAGACAATATAAAGATAACACATAGTACATCATAAAGCTTTTTAAAAGCTGGAGTATTCTGAAACATATGAATCAAAACTAGATAAGATGTCCATCCAGAAAGGAAACGATTTGAGTTGACACACAACTAACATATACAAGACTTTTTACACATCGAATGGGATTTTCTGACTTATAAACTTGTTTCAGAGATAGTTCAACCATTCATATACCATACATATTCGGGGAGATAAAACAAACGGACAAAATAATAGAACATACCTGGAAAGTATCAAAATGTGAGTTAAGAACCAGGTATGGAGAAATCCTGGATGAAGAAGGATTTCTTGTCAGATATTACCTTCATGTTCTAGGTACCTGTTTTTGATAGAAGACCTTCCTTTGACAAAATATCTACTTGTTGGTTCTGGGATCTATAAATGTGTTGAATGGAGCATCCTTTCACAGTTCCCCAAAAATACATGATTCTGTGCATCCAACCTGCAAGGTGTGGGTTTCTAATGTGGCATTACAGATCAGTATTCTTTAGGTACTTAGAAACACACAGTTCCACACATCATATGTGAGATTCATATTTCAAAATCACAAACTAATGCTAGCATTAGTTCACGGTACTAAATGTTATTTAGTTATTTAAATTATAAAGGAACGTAAGGAGAGGCTTATAGCATCATAAGTTTAAATGTTTGATTTTAATTTAAAAGAACCATGGTTTCCCAACTGCGACATCTGGCCATTTATGATATTGGTAATCTATGAAATCTGGTCCTTCTGGTCCTTCTGCCTAGTGAGGACATAGGGACCATAATGGGCTCGAGGTTCTTACCTTTGCACTCTTACCTCGGTTCCTCTTACCTTTGTTCGTTTACCTCTCAAATCTTACCTCAATTCCGTTGTGACATCAAGGTGACCTCTGCAACATCAAGCAACATCAAGGTAAGCTACTGAATCTATTAGCGTTGTTCTTAGCTTAGTTACCTTTTTTCTTATGGTTTGATCATAAACTCTTCATATTCTTAGACATTATTTATATTGACGGACCACTAGTCTTCCTGTGCTTCTTTTCTTTCAATGCCCCTTCCGTTGACTTCAGGGATACTGTGTATGAAGAACTTTTGATTTTCTATAGTGTAACCTGAGAGTGACCACCTTCCTACACAATAGCATTTAAATCCTAAAAAAATCCCTTTGGAGAGGTGATGCATACCTGGACTAATCTAGTCAAGGATTCTTTAAGGCTCCAATGTACCTCCCCTGCTTGCTAGCTTCTAGAGAAGTACCTAAACCTTGTATACATGTGTCATCTATTTTTCACCACCTTCCCGCGTGTTGGGGTGGCGGTTGTTAAATGTCTCGTCATGGTTGTTGCATAAAATTAATCAAAAAATTGTATATCAGAGATAGTACAAAATACCTTTATTGCTTCAGGTTTGGTTGAGACATTGAACCTATCAATACAAAATGTCGGGAATACTAGACTACAAAGAGAGGCCTATTACACAACACTGCTTGGATTTCTTTATATACCTTCACCCCGTCGGAATAGTTGAGCTAGAAAAAACTATATCTAGAGTGGAGCTTATTAAGTTAAATAGTTGTTATCTAGACGAAAGTTTAATGGAAATATCACTACAACATCACTACAACACAGAAGAAAGAATTAAGTTGTGTTATATCAGAGGGAATATCACTACAGCATCTCTACAGGCAATGTGCTCTTGCTCCTATCCCTCTCTCTACACGTAGCATGCCCTCTAGACAGGCCTCTCTCTTCTCTATGGGTCATGTGCATATTAATTTTTTAATGTCATGCCCAAAATTCCATGCTTCAGGTGCACTCACAAGTGAATCATTCTAAATCAGGTGTAATCAGTCTTTAATGCTTTTGAGTTAGGATGATTACCGCCCAACCGCTTTCGATTTGATGCGGCTAAAACTAGAGGACCAGAAGCCATAGGTGTCTTTCCCAACCATAGCATAACATTGTTGTTGGTATTATAATTTCTCTTGCTCCTGCTACATATTTTACTTATGCTACCTTTGCACCTCCACTTTATTGTTTGAGTTCAACTCCTACTAGAGAAACCCGATTGTACATAACACAAGCAGCTAGATAACCAGACCCAATTGAGTAAATGGGTGGAGGTGATATAAGTCCGATGTATACTCCTTTGGGAATTGGTTAGGCTCTATATATTAAGAATATAAGGCATCAACCAGAGGCCCAACGAAGGCATGAACCAAAGGAAAAATCAAGGGTCGGGGCTCTTTACATTTCCATTGGCGGTCTATGAATTTGCAAAGAGAAAGAGTGGTGACCAAAATGTTGCAATGTAGTGTTGCTCAGTGCAATGGTTGTGTTTTAATGATAGACTTTCATATAATGATTGTGTTTTAGTGATAGAATTTCCTACAAGAATATGTGTTTTAGTGATAGAATTTCCTGCAAGAAGATGAGGTAGGAGTAGCGAAGAGCGAGTTGCTATGAGCTAGTTTCGGTTGAGTTGGATTTCTAAACTGAGTCATGGCTATTATCTTGATGCAACATTTAAGTGGCATGGTTAGGGATTACATGTTATGTAATGGAGACTAAGGATTGAGTGGTGAGGCATGTGTCTCTCATGCGAGGGCCCACATAGTCTACTAACTTTTTTATTTATTTATTTTTATTCCACGCATTATATTTAAGTTACCACATTGATTCTCTTCATTTACGAGTATGCCTTTTTAAATTTCTCTTTTTACTATTTCATGGTGTTGTAAATAGCATTGCCTATTCATTTAGGGTTTCTTAAACTTCTCTTCAATTTCCATTTCGATGAAATATTTTTTTCATCACAAGAATTGTTAGGGCTTCATAGATTTGTTAGTGTAACTAAATTCTTTAAAATGAAACTAAATTTTCTATATGGGCCTTTAAGGCAGGCAAGGTACACAGAAATTGATTTGCCCGAAATAATTCCCTTCTGAAAACATGTTTACTCATCGATGAATAATATTACATCATTGATCAATGCTCAGTGAACGAAGAATTCACAGAGTTCCCTCTAAATAAATCTAAAACACAGATCTTTGCAGAGAAATTTCCTTCTATATCTCTCCAAAACATAGTTCTTTGTGGATAAATTCCCTTCTAAAGAACTCTAAACAAAGAGGATTAATGGATAAATTCCCTTCTAAATAGCTCTGAATGTTGCAGTGATGGGAATTGCCCATGGAGACACGAGACCAAATTCTGAACCTAAATTCTAGGAATTCAGTGTAGTGTGGAAGAATAATGACCTCCAGTTAGTAATTCATTAATATTATGGTGATATTAGAGAAAATCAATATGGCTTGAAATCTGGTTCAAGGTAAGTGGGAACTTAGTTCAAGTGCTAACTTTGACCTTGGCTCACTCAAATTGCCCAAATTGTATGAACAAAAAATTTATTACATTTTGTGTGGGTTCATATAGAATGCTAAGTCCTCCTTGGTATGCTCTATGACATAAACCTTCTATTGAGGTGATCCCTACTTGGTTTTCTTATCATCCAACCTCTTTCTGCAATGCTTCTTCATATGGCCCACCTTGTCATAGTAATGAGTGTGGGCAGATTACAAGAAATAGGGATCGATTTTAATTGTTTCCTTTCCTTCTAGCACTCCTATCTTTTCTTCTCTTGCTAGACCGATTGCTTATATAAATAGCTCAAAATCTACTGGATATGCTTATATAATTCCAAAAAGGTGAAAATGTGGAGATTTTGATTTGGATCAATGATTCTCTATTTGGATACTTATGCTTATGATGTTATGTCACTAGAAGTTGTTTGCAATTGATAGTTGTAATTGCTATTTGTTCTACTCACAATTCTTTTATTGTACTCGCAAGTCATAAGTTGAAATTATGAGAATCTAAATCTAATTCATTGAAACTTGTAACAAGTGCTTGCCAATAGAATTTCCAAATCTAAGCTCCTATCATTTTGCATATTGTAGATTAGTACATTGATGTGGAATTTAATTTTCATTACTAGTCAAAATCATGTACATACTTTTATGACAAATCAACTTTCCTGAGAAGCATCAATTAATTAAAAGAACAAATGGAAGCCATTAGAATTCTCTATATTTCAAATATGGGACTAAATCAGATTTAGGCTTCTTAATTTATTCGAATTCTATTGCATGTACTTATATAATATATTAATGTGAAGATTTGTCTACTTCTAAATAAAGCGGGTCGTTACCCATAATATACATCATATTGAACTAGATTCAAAATATTTGTAGGCTCTAGGCTATGATATATATCTTGTACTTTAAGCAGAGACAGGTGTGATATTTACTCAAACAGAGTTGGGCTGGATTCTAGTGTCTTTATTCATATTCTATGTTGGAACCATCCTATAAATCAAGGTTCATTCATAGCTTTCCATGGGGTTTCCCTGCTTGAAACGACGTTGGGTTTTCAGTATACCTGGCCTCATTTATCTACCATGATTGTCAGGCATTTCTAGTTCAATAATTTTATTTCTATTTTTTGGAAGCATTTTGGTTCGAAGCGATGCAATTGGGAGTGGAGTCCCATTAACATTATATATCTATACTTCAAAGGTAAACTCCTAATGAATTATGAGTGCAGGCATTAAGGGTGTGTTTAGTCCCATATATCATTGGGTGGTTCTTTATATTGTTTTCAAAGGTTTGTTAGGATCCCCATTCAGCTTAATAGTTCTTTAATTCAGCTGGGAACTATGGGAACTATGCTACTACTAGATCAATTACTTATTCAACTAAATCAATTGGTTAAGGATGAAGCGCTTGAATTAAAGATACTCCAATAATTGATTTCATTCGGTCAACAAGATATGTATTGAATCGTGGCAATGACAAATAAGCATGCGGGTTGCGGTCAACTACTTAAGGCAAGGACTTGTTGCCCCACAACTCACCTTATTTATTTAATTTTATGCTACATTTTATTTATGAGAAATGTTTTTATCTAAAATAAAGTTTTTATTATTTTTTAGTGGCATATAAAGTGAATACAATATTTAGCATTGAATTATAATTTTATTTTCATTAACTATGAATAATGATTTCAATATATCTTATATTAATGTTGATAACTATGTGAAATTTTTTGGAGTTTGTGGTCCTAATTTTGCTAAAAAAATTGTGGTTAATTTTTTTTTTTTAACTAGAATGGTTAATATATTATAGATCAGTGGTTGGGTTATGGCCTAATCAACCGACATTACAGGGAATTTTTAAGATCATTGTGCTTTTCTACTCCTAACATTTTCCTTTAAAGTTTTGAGACTTTAATGTGCATCGCATCGGCGATTGAAGGTTACAAAGAGGCACCTTATGACACAAAAAGGAGCGGTTAGCAAGCCCCGAGCAATCGCATCAGAGGAAAGTTGTTGGTGGTATCAGGAAAAAGACCCAGAATTTTGGCAATGCGATCGGCCCCTAAAAGTTAATGCCCCTAGATACTTGTTGGACCTTTTAAAATTGAATGTATATGAATAACCCATAAAGCCTTCCGTCAGTGTTGAATTCTTATAAACCATTATGAAGAGAATTTCTGCAAAGAAATCCTTTCTGCCTTAGTACGATCTTGGCACACAATTTGAGGTTCCACCTTTATCGGTATTGGGAATTAGAACATCCTCGACTCTCTTTGCAATACTTCTCCTCTGCGACCGATATGCGATTTAAGTTGTCGGACTTCAAACTTTTTGGGCTCCTGCATATAACCACTTCGGGTCCGTGCCATCAGCCCTTCGCAACACTTTTGGCTCTACCAAACCCCGATCTCGATTGGCCAACTTGTAAAATGAACTTTCACCATTGATCTACTTTGGTTAGATCTGATGGTTCTATCTCGTTTTAGACTTCAGACATTTTTTAGGCTTAGGCACATTATGACATCGAGTCCACACACATCAACCCATCGCAAAAGCTCGTGTCTCTACCAAACCCTGATCCTTGACTTTCCAACCTGCATGTTGAATCTCTGTTGTTGATCTATTTTTATTAAATCCGATGGTTCCCATATGTTTCGAGTTGATAACACACCAGTGAGTTAACCTCCTGATAAAGCGGTTTCCCCACCCTTTGCCACTACTACGTGTCCTCCTCTTAGTGGAATTGGAGCCAAGCTCACGATACCACTTACCACTGCTAATGCCGCCCAAAAAATCACTTGTGGCTAGAAAACTGCCCTTACGTTGCATTAACTTCTGCGCTCTTTCACGAGCGATGACCCTTGATCTGCTCCAATGATCGATTCCAGTAGTTCTAATTGGTTCATCTGATGCTGGATCTGGATCGTTGATTAGTGAGATCTAGCGGTTGCTTAGGGCATGTTTTCCTTGGTTCGTCATTGCTAAGCTATAGAATGGTGGTCCATACGAATTGATCTGAGTTTGTTTTGAGAAACGCTTGAGTCAAACAACATCCCTCTTTGGCTTTGATATCTGCCTCCTTATTTGAGGTGCAGAGAATGTGAAAGAAGGAGGAAGAGGTAAAGAAATTCAGCAAGCCCCGCAACCTTTGGAGAGTATTGTTGAGGGTTGGATTGCTTAGGTGCTCAACTAAGATTATTATCTTTATCAAGAGCTCTAAGTCTTCGAAGACCTAGAGAGCTATGTGACCATGCTCCTGGGCAATCTGGCAGCCTTTAAGAAGCCCTAGAATTTTGGCCTGGTTGTTGGTACTCTGTCCTAGACCCCAGCTGTAGCTATCTATATGGGAGCCATCCTGAGAGTAGACCACTCCACCAACACCAGAGATCCCTGGGTTGCCTTTGGAGGTGCCATCGAAGAAAATGGTTACCTTTCCCTGCTTCCTCCACCAGGTTTGGAACTTTGCATTTGGTGTTCTGATGTGCCAAGTAGGATTAAATGTGGGGTGAGCAGGTACTTCTTTGTTGACCCGAGTGAGAAGGGTACCCAGCCAGCTTCATTCTTCAGTTATGAGAGTGTCATCTAACTTACTGGGGTAGTTCCCTAGAGCCTCCATCAGGGCCGCCTTAGCTTTGGCTACCACAGACAAGGGAGAGGATGGTACATTGTTGAATATCCAATTATTTTGGGCGAGCTAGAGTTTCCAGCAAATGAACTTGGGAATGGAGTGCCAGATCCGATTCCACAGAGAATTTTCTCTAAGGGCCCTAGGGTACCTTTCAGTCCAAGTGGAGAAAATTTCCACTACTGTGCACTGGATAGGGGTGGGTGCATTGAGACCATGAAGGATGAGGGCCCATACCGATTATGCAAAGGCACAACTTACAAAGAGGTGGTCTACATTTTTGGATACCGATCTACACAAAATACACTAGTGCGGTGCTATAATGCCTCTGTGGGCAAGATTTTCGCCTGTCAGCACTTTCCTATGGATAAGTAACCAAGTGAAGAAATTCACCTTGGGAATACCATAAGTGTCCCATGTGCATTTCCAGATGGAAGGGTTGAGGACATGACTTTTCGTGGGTTGTAGGGCTGTAAAGCCAAGCGCAGAGGTGTAGACACCTTTCTTCCCCCATCTCCACAGATTTGGTGTATGTAGGTTAACTGGTGTCGAGCCCTTCAACTTATCCAAGAGAAGGTGCTTTTGATGTAATAGATGAGCTGGCAGGTTATGGAAGACCCAATATTCCCAGTTCCCTTGGCTTTCCCAGAGAAAAATTTTGACTATACTATGCAATCCATGTTGATAGAGCCAGTCATGGAGATCAGCTAACTCCACTGTGTGTTCAAGGGGGGAATTGACCATGATTTTATCTTACCACATCATGATATTTTGTCTATTTCCAGGCACCATGTAGAGCTGGTTTTGGAAGGTGGCAAGCCCTTTTCATTAGAGATTCCTGAGAAGTGTGCCTTTGGGAACTCTATCTGCTTAGAGATTTCTCATTGAGACTCCTTTGAGGTATTTATTCCAGAGGAGTTGGCTGACTAGGTGGTGTTTATTGGAGTAGAGTTGCCAAAGGATTTTGCCACCTAAGGCAATGTTTACCAGTCCAGGGTCTCTAATCTAGAGACCACCTTCTAGCTTTGACCTTTTCACTTTGTCCCAACTTACTAAGTGAAATTTCTTTTCATTTCCTTTGCCTCCCTGCCATAGGAATTTTTTGAGAAGCTATGAATTATGATCCATGATTTTCTTTGGTGGCAGGAGGAAGGAGGCCTGATAGATAGGGAGAGAGGAAAGGACAAACTTTATGAGGATTAGCTTGCTAGCATAGTTAAGCCACTACCCAACCCAAGCAACTACCTTATTTTTAATCTTGTTGATGGCCTCATTCCAGAGTGAGGCTCGGTTTTACCCTAGAGTTAATGGTCATCCCAGGTATTGAATTTTTTCCCAGGAGGCGTAGCTTGGAAAGTCTAGGATTCTAGCAATTCGAGGTGTGGTTTGCTCCTTTATGTTCTAGTGGTACACTGCACTTTTTCATTTATTAATGAGTTCTCTTGAAATGGTACCGAAGCTCTGTGGGGTCCCATTAAATTCCTTTTCTATTCTAGTCGAAGCTCCTCCCAACAAAAGAGAATCATCTACAAACAAGGCATGGTTGATTGGTTCTAATCCAGTCATCGGTCAGATGCCTAAGAGAGTACATTTATTTCTTTTCGCTTTCAGTTTCCTACTCAGGGTGTCTGCCATTATTATGTACAAAAAGGGATATTGTGGGCATCCTTGCCTTATCCCCCTTGAAGCTTGGAAATGACAGGTAGGTCAGCCATTAACCAATGGGGCTATCCATGGTTTTTCAGTGCAAGCCTTGATCATATTCACAAAAGCTAGGTTGAATCCAAAGGTAAGTAGGACTTTGTAAAGCAATGAAAGATTTACCCGATTAAAGGCATTGGTCATATCCAACTTGATCAACATCCCTTGCTCCTTCCTCTGATGAATGGAATGCATGGTTTCTTGAACAAGTATCACATTATCTATAATATGTCTTCCTACTACAAACCCTCATTGACTGGGAGAAATAAGCTTAGATAGTAGAGGTTTTATTCTATTTGTAGACAATTTTGCAAGAATTTTGTAAGAGACATTACACAGAGAAATGGGTCTAAATATGTCAAAAGTAGCTGGATTCACTTCTTTGGGTATTAGGGAAAGAAAGGTGGATTTGGTATGGTACTGCCTCCCACTTTAGCCTTTTTCTGGAAAGCCTTTTCCATTCTTAGTAGATCAGATTTGATGATTGTCCAACAAGCTTTGTAGAAGTGTACCGAGAAACCATCTAGGCTCGGGGCTTTGATAGGCTCCATGTCCTTGATTACATTGTTAATTTCTTCCTCAATGAAAGGCTTCATAAGATTTGAATTATTCTCCTTGTTGACCAAGGAAGGGATTTGCGAGAGGAAGTCATTGGAAATCACCTCATCTCCTATTCCATCCTCAGAGTATAGTCACTAAAAGTGAGTTTCAACAACTTATTTAACTTGGGAAAAAACTTTGGCAACTGTCCCATCTGTTGTGGTGATTTTTGAGATGTGATTCCAGGAGAGGTGTGCTCTGAATTGCCTATGGATGAAGGTTGTGTTTCAGTCACCTTCTTTCAACCATAGGCTTCTGGACTTAAGCCTCTATAATTCTTCTTCTTTTCTAAAAGAGCTGAAAGAGGCAAGTTGGGCTACTTGTTCTTTCTCCAATTTGTCTGTGGTTACGTCTTTATCCTCCATCTCCAACTGTAAATCTGCTAACTGTTGGACAATTTATTTTCTATGTGTGGTGAAGGTGTTGGGACGTGTTTTGACCCACTCTTTCAGAGCTGCTTTGGTTGCTTTTATTTTTTTCTCCCAAACATAACTGGGTGACCCGATGACCATGGTAGACCAAGCCTTGTCAACGACTTCCATGAACCCTTCCTACTCTATCTACAAGGGGATGAAGCGAAATAGTATGGGCCCTAGGTTTTCTTCCTTGTCCAGTTGGAAGAGGATGGGTTATGTTCTAAGGTGAGCTTTTGTAGGATTCTCGTTGATATTATTCTCCTATCCATCAAAAGTGTGCTCTGCACTAGGAATCTGTCAAGCATGGTTGAGATGTGAGCTGCCCGTATTTTGTTGTTGGTCCAAGTGTATCTCCCCTTTTTGGTTTAAGATCAAGAAAATCCCATTGTTGAATTATGTCCTCCACAAGGGGTAGCAATGGATCTTTGTTATTGTTACCCCCTCTTTTTTCTTTTGGGCCAAGAATGATGTTTAGATCTCCTGCTATTACAATGTTCATGGGAGAATAACATTCTACAAAATTGATAAGTGTTTTCGAACACTCTTTTTTCTCAAGGTAAAGCACAAGAACATAAATATTAAACAGGGCAAGAGTGAGCTTACTTTCTTTATGTCTAAGTTTGGTGTAAATCTAATGTTGATTCTCGAAGGAATTCTCCAGCTAGAACAGATCCTCCATCCAAATTGTGGCTAGTCCTCCTGAGGTTCCCCTTACACTTACTACCATCCTAGCTTTGGTCTTCTAGGTTGTCCTTCTTAACTCAAGAAGGGCTTCCCATTCTATTTTTCTCTCTTGGAGCATGAGGATCTCTAGGGTTTCTATTTTCATGAGATTTTTAACAGTTGTAGCCTTCATCTAGTTCCCCAAGCCTCTACAGTTCTAAGAGAGTATACGCATTATTTATTTTGGGTGATGGAGGAGAGGCCTCCCTTTGGTGGCTGTACTCTGGTATTTCAACTTATGGACATTTCTAGAGTGGACTGACTTCCTTGCAATTTTTGCCTCTCTGCTTCTTCATCTCTTGCTTCTTTGATGGATTTTTTCCCTGCCCTCTTCGAGGGTCTTTCAATTGTCTCCTCTTCTGATGAGCCTGTTAGTTCCAGAGGCTTCTTTCTTATCATGTTCGCATAAGAGGATGGCAGGGATCCTCTTTTTGGGGAGCCATTTTGGGTCGTGGAGGCCCCTGCTTTTCCTTCCTCGATTAATGAGGGGTTTTCTTACTGTTCTACATCACTTTTTGTAATGGGGGTTTCTTCCTGTGTGTTGAGAGTTGCAAAGGCATTTGAGGGAAGGTTTGTTCTTGGGGGTGCTACCCCTTCCAGCTGTAGTTCTGTGGATGGCACACTAGTTCCCGCTTGTGCCCCTTTCCCTCTCTGTTTTTTTGGCTGCTTTGATGAGCTTCTTTTATGCACTGTTTTCCATTGGTCTCCTTTCATTTTCTCTACTTCTTCTTCAGTTTTCCTTTTTCAATTTATTGCAAAGTGCCTGTATCCATGGCAGTTCCTGCACTTGAAGGGCAATTGTTCATAATCTAGTTCTTGCATGTGTGACCATTCTGCCACTATTAGTTTTTTATAGCTTCTGGAAGCCCAGCTTCTAGATTTACCTCGACATAGATTCAGGAACAAGATTATTGTTCCTTCCTATGTTCTCTATCAATTTATTTTCCAAGGTTGTTTCCAATGGTTTCTAAAGTCTTCGAGCTCCAACATTGCAAGGGAAAATGGGGGAGCCACACCCAGACAGAAACAGTCGAGGGCACATCTTGGGCTGGATCAAAGTCCAGAGTCCATTTGTTCAGGTACAGGCCCTAGGGTCCCATGAAGTATGGCCCATTTCTAAAAATGAGGTTCCTATCTTCAATGCAGTCAAAAATGAAAATGAAGTATCCCTTACCGATGAAATGACATTTTATTCCTTCTGAGACCAGTGGTCTCCAGTTGCATTGCACCCACGATTCGATGGCTCTTGGTGATGGCCATAACCTAGTGAACTGGCCGATGAATCCTCTTTCTGCAATATTCATGGCAGTACGACAGGTCTCTTCAGTTGGGAGAGTGACAGTCGAGATTGTTTCCATCTTCTTAACAAACTTTTGTTGGGAGGCTGAAATTGGGTGCTTGCTGCATTCATGCACTAGCTGCTTGAAGGCCAGGAGCTCAGGGGGGAGGGAGGAAGGAGGCTCAGAGCCTCCCTCTGGAGCCATGGTTGAAAGGAGGGTTTGCAAGGGAACACTCGCAAAGGAAGCAGCGCTGCGCGCGAAAACTTTTTCAAACATAAACTATATTGTGGTTAAATCTTAATTTGTGGTGTTTAAATTGATTTTTTATTATATATATATATATATATATATATAGATAGATATATATATATATATATATATATATATATATATATATATATATATATATATATATATATATATATATATATATATATATATATATGTATTCAACGGCCCCAAAAACCTCTATAAATTTTTGATTGTGAAGAATTAACTCATCAAACTTGTGATGTCAATAAATCATACCTATTATAGAAAAATGAAATCGAAAAATACAATATAAAACTTTTAAAAAAATATTACATATATTCATTAATATTTAATACATTACTATTAATAAATACTAACTATATACAAGCAAATGTTTCATTATAAACATTTATATATATAATTTACAATAATTCAATTAACTTAACATGAATCGTACTATTACAGATTGTTTGTAATGCTCTTTCAAAAAGGACTAATATTTTGTTAGCTTTGAAAGGAGTCAAAAGGATATGAGGAGGAGGCAGAGTTGGTGTGTAATAATTAGAGAAAATTCCCGCTAGAGTTTCAGTGGCAAATAGAAACAAAAGCAACTCATTATAAAAATGAAGAATAGTGACATGATGAGTAAGAATATGTCCACCGCATGTTTCACTTAGGTGTCTCGAGTTTGATTCTAGGCCAAGAATATATTTTCTCCCCATCACTAGTTGGATTACTAGGCAAAGACATATTTGACGAAACAACTTCTCTAACAAATTTTATAAATGGGTAGAAAGTGCTATAAATTAGAGAGAGATCATAGAGAGATTCATACAAAACACAAATCAAACTTTGTTTTTATTGATCACATAAGAAATTTACATATATAAGAGTTTTATCACGGACTCCAACAAATTATGACTCAGACATGTCTCAACTCCAACTCATAACATAGGAATCAAAAGCTTCTACACTCGCCTAGGGACTCATAATGAAAACTGCACATGACATGGAAGCATTACTTCTGACACCCTCCCTTAATGCTTACATGGACAACACATATTACAACAATAAAGATAATCTTTGCCTAACTGGTCTTCATGAACACTGACGTCAACTCTAGAATCTCGCAAACTTCGCTCTTTGACCACCACATCTTTGAGTTGTTACATGACATCCATTTAAAACATAAGCGCCTCTGACCATCATTGATTAACTTTTCAAGATCAACAATATTGATCACTCGGTTCGTCAAGGCTTCTGCGATAAGAAGCATCGAGTAATGAACCATCCAATGGACCAACCACCATCTGTCAGATATTTCATTTTCATCTATCTGTCATTTGATATGATGGAGGTCTGGATAATGAATGTGCTCAAGAGTTGATCAAACAACTTGACATTACACCAGAATTGATGTTTCGGACACCGGGGCTACTAGTTTAAGAACCACCAACCCTTTTTTTAAGAAAAATTACTAACACACAAGAATTGATGTTTAAGACACTAGGGCTTTCAATTGAATAACCATCAACCCTTTTTATAACCAATAAATACACAAAAACACCAACACCACCTCTTGCACTCTCCCCTTTTTTTGTTTTTCTTTTTAAATAAAAATAACTTTTTCACTAATTAATAATAACATTTTGTGCTGGTATGGCTCGAACTCGAGGAGGTTCCCGAAGGGGAAGAAATTCAGGCACACGGGGGGGGGGGGGGTTAGAGGAAGGGGAGGTCCTGTTCCTTGACGCATCTCCCCGCTTGTTTCAGTCTCACCGGCCTCTCCACCTTCCGACCACTCTGGTCCATCCCTCTCCAGTTCTTTCCACTCCTCCCGTTACACTTTTAAAAGCAAGCTAAACAAGCCTACTATCTCTGCTATTATCACGGTCATCTTCTCAGAGGAAGAAGATGACCTCCCTGGCTCTGCTGAACATTCAATAGACCGAAATCTCTCTCAGAATTCCAAGGACTCTCAAGGAGGAAGGGTAGAGGACACCCCCAATCTTCCAGAGATGCAGCAGGATGAAGGTCATGAAGAGGATGAAGGTCTTCAACAAACTTCCTCACACGAGGAGGTCATTATCTGTGCACCGGCGCAGTTCTCTGGCACTGTTCTGTATCTGGTGATGCCTCCTGGTCGCAGTATTATGGACGTTGAAGACAATGTAATGATTGATTGGGTCAGTTCTCCGTGCAAAGCCAATAGCGAAGATGCAGAGTTACCACCTCGGGCAGAATCAATCAACGGCGGAGATTGATGGAGCAGATCGGATGGCGATGGAGGATTTCAGAAGGCCCTTTTTGGTGGAACTTTACGCCCCGAAAAGTCAGACTTGATGACGTCAGGCGCAAGCCACGCGTCAACAGGAGGGTTTATCGGGCTCATTCTTACGGAAACTGCTCGTTGGTCGACGACGGTCCGATAAACTGGTGGTTTTTGTTACGCGGTTTTGTGCTGCCGCTGATGTCCACGTCAGCCTTTTTTCAATGTAATGCTCCATCGTCTTCTTGTTTGTGCTTTTTGGTGGTGATGTCTAGTTATACAGAGTCCTGGGATCTCGTTTTTATTTATGTAAAAAAACAGTCAAGAGCCGATGGCCGGAATTTTTCTGACAGAGGGTTGGCTTTAGCCCCCTCAGAGGTTTCTACCTCTTTTTAAATATTTTACTCTTTTCCTTTTACTTAATAGAATAGTCTTTATACAGGAAAAAAAATAATAATAACATTTTGAAGAATCAAATAGTATAATGAAATGTGGCCAATTCATGTGTGTTCTATATTACGAAAAAAATATCAGGACCATTCAACCATCAAAGATTTGACATTCAAATTTATCATCACTTTTAACTTACGCAACAGTCAGAAATTAGGACTCCCACACTCTCTTTAGGATGCCATTAAAACAATCACCTTCGTTTTTGTGGTGCCAATCCAGAGCTTCAACAGGTCTCTACCTTTGACTTCCTATGTAATCTCCTCTATCATTCAACATTTCTTTTTGCCTGAATTCAATCCAAAGCTTTCTGTATAGCGATTCCAATTTAAACCTTAACCAAATCTTAAACACTTCATCTTGTCCCATAATTTTAGTTGGCTCCTTACTGAGACTTTTACAATCCCAAATCTAACTTCCACGTTAAAATGTGGGAGTATTTTAATTTCCTTGATTGTTTATTATAGGGTTTGAGTAGGATGGAGGAAATTTAGGAGAGAATCAAACTGCTAACATAGTGGGCCTACAACAGAAGCAGTGGCGTGATGCCCATAGGGTTATTTGCGAGCATGGGTAGATAGGTGTTGGAGTCAGGATGCCTCCCCCTCCCAATTTAGGCGATGATGGGGAACGTGAGATTCGAAGGTTGGTTTCCGCGACGGAGCTCTCTTCCAATGCCCACGAGATGAAGAACCTACACTTAGGCCTTGGCAAAAAGTATTTGCCTCTTTTCGGGGTGAAATGGCTAATCTCCTATTCAGAAGTTTGATCCCTTTTATTACATTATGAGATCTAAAATAATCCTCCGCTCTCTTCTGCCTTTTTTCCCTCACAATCAGCAATTTCACTCAAAATTTGTGGCCAGAGGAATATTTTGAATGTTAGCTCACAATCACTCCACACAACGCAATATCTAGATTTGCACATACATACGAAAATCTCATTCTTGCAAAAGAAAAATTCACAACAAACAAAAAATAAACAAAAACAAAGTTCACAACAAACAAAAAATAAACCCTTAGACATCTATACTAATATATGTATAGAGATTGTAACACTCAAGGCTCACTCACATTTTCCTAGCCTTCTTGTAAGGGAATCATGCCAAGATAGGCTCTGATGCCATGTTAGAAATTAGAGAGAGTTCAGAGAGAGAGATTCATACACAACACAATTCGCACTCTATTTTTATTGACCACATAAGACATTTACATATATAAGAATTTGATCACTGACTCCAACAAATTATGACTGAGATATGACTTGACTCCAACTCATAACATAGGAATCAACAACTTCTAAACTGAGGCCTATAGACTTGTAATGACAACTACACATGACATGGAAGCATTACTTCCAACATAAAGAAAAGAAAAACACTTTCTTTTCTTTAATAAAAAAGAATAGATTTGTTGTGGATTACATACATTTCTATTGATGTTTCCTATCTATAACAATTTATCCTACTCTTTTCTGTGTCAAAATTATACATATTGTTTCCATACACTTTCTCTGAATTCATAGATACCTTATCATTTCTAAATGTTTCCTCCTTCCATATTCTATCTGTTTTAATTACAAAATAAAAAATTCTATATATTTTTAGTTTCAAAATAAAATTATATTCCCAATCCTTTTTCCATCTTTTTTTTTTTTCTTTTCTACGTAGATTAAACCCTGCATTTACAACATCTAACCATTAAAATAAATAAATAAATAATAATAAAATAAAAAGAAAAAAAATGCAATACCTATGTGGAATTGATGTACCCAACATTGATAAATTTTTCATGCACACAAACTATAATAAATAACTTGCATGTTAGTCTTCCTATAGGGATTAGAAAGTCTAGCCAATTTTATTCGTATGCACATTCTAAGGCATGCATATCCATTTATAATCCTATTGTATATGCATGCTCTCATATATATGAACATTGGTTTATATTTGTGTGGTGTGTGGATATGCATATATTATGTAGATAATTGGATGTATGCTTATGTATCAGCATTCATTAGATAAATAGAAATAAAATAATTTCACATGCACTATATATAATAATTAAAATTAATAATATTATTCATATAAATGAAATTATCAACCATAATTAAAATTTATAAAAAAAAATAATAATATTGAAATTATATAAAATTATATATATATATGTTTTTTCTATATATTGTTATGCTTAAAAAATAAATGTAAAATAATTAAAAAAATAAGTATTTATATAACTCATCTAGATATCTAGGAATATTACTAATTAATAAGTATGAAAGTGTTTGAATTTAATTGACATTTCTTTTACTTATATGTTTAATATTTCACCCACATATATATATTAATATATTTTTTATAAAATATACATGGTGGTTTGTGTGTTTATATATATCAGTTCATTTTAGTAAATTGATATTTGCAAGAGAAGGTAACTAATTTGAATTGATTTTCATAGTATATATTTTTTAACATAATCTTGGAGATTTATGAGGTTCTAAAATTAAATTAAATTAAATTTTTAACCAAGTTATTAATAAATATTTGAGTAATAATTTTTATAGAGGTTATTGGAAAACATTTTATATAGTATAATCATTTTTTCTCTAAAATAGTTTTTACATTTTTACATTTCATTTGAAAGACCGAGGTGGTTTGTAATATTAAGAATTGATGTAAACTTGTTTTTACTATGAAGAACATGGTAAATGTTTGGGATTGACGAAGAGCAAGAAAAATTTTAAGGATAAAAATTTTTCTTGAAGTTTAAAAACAATGGCCAATCTCACTGATCTCTAATATGCAAACTATAAAATGTTTATATATATTTGTAAAATTATTCAAATTTATAATGATTTTATATATAGTCGCTATATAATGTTTGTTATTTTTAAGATAAAATAATTTTATATTCTAAAATTTGGGCAAATAATCTCTTATAAAAATTGGAAATTGGCAAATCTTTTGTGTGGAAAAATCACGAAATTTTCCATGCTGAAGAAAAGTATCTTAGGGGGAAAAGAAATCAAAGAAGTTTGAGCGAAAAGGTTGGAGGTATCTTGGACGAGAAGAGGGAAAATGAATCTAAAAGAAATCTAAAAGGCATAACCTTGAGCATGACACTGTTAAGGTTGGCAAGGATGTTGTCAAGGGTATTCTTTAGTTGACAATGAGCTAGTGGAAGCCCTAAGTTAGACTGGTAAACTTGAAGCATTTATGGCTGGATTATGTGGTCTTTATGCCAGAACATAGATTTTGCTAAGCACTGCATGGAAATGGAAAAGGCTTGGAGGGAGTATTGGATATGATTGTGATACTTAGAGGTTGGGAGGAAAGAGTTTTTCTTTCTAAAACTATTTTAGGCTCATGAGTATTTAAAAACAAACCAAAAAATGACCAAAATGATAGTAAGAGTTGATGTGTTTATGTGAGATGAAATCTGTCATGTGAAATGCTAAATCTTCCATACTTTAATAGTTTTTATTTATTTGTGTAAACTTTTGTAACTGAAGTAGTGATGTGTTGAAAAAAAATAAATAAAAAGGATATCAAGATACATTGCAAAAAAAAAAATACATAATTTGCAAAACTTGAAATATCGAGATGAGAACTACACACTGTAACAAGTAAAAACTCGACCTAGAGATTCCAAGATAAAATTAAGGGGAGATGGAAACCATATAAGAGGCCTAGTGATTGTGTAGTTATAATTTTGTCTTTACTTTAGGACAAGTTAACCTACTGAGTGAATGTCTTCGCTTGCTAGAAGCCATTTCTTCGATCACTGCCAAGAAAATATGTCAAACACATTGATACAGAGTTCCTCCACGATACTTACAGATCATTATCCTTTAGCTACTCAAAAACATGAACCTCCATACATCGCACTAGTGTGAGAATTGCACACAAATGAAAGAATCTAAAGGAATGACTGAGGTTGAAAAACGATGCACCAATCAGGAATTTTTTACGAGTTTTCACATAGGGTTTTGACATAGTACTTCAGCATTTTAACTGGTACATCTTTTTCATCATCTATTTTCTAGCTTCTAGCTTTCTAAGAAGTGAATTTAAACAAATTATAAAATAAATTGAAATTGTATCACCTAAGGGTTTGCATCATAGCTACCAAATTCAGGCGAATCAGGAGAAAAAAATCAGAAATTCGTAGATACTATTCGAATGGAAAATTATTCAATGAAATTTGATTCGTCCACAGCATTGTCCATTTGAATGACAAAGAATGAAATTAAAAAGTGGACAAGAAATTAATCTTCTCAATATTTTGAAAGACTATGTTACATTGTAAACATCAATAATAAATAATTGAAGTAAAACTCGACACCTATGGAGTAGAACTCAAGTAAGACTAAATTTCTTATGACACCTAGTACACAAGAAATCAATTAAGATGACACCTAACCAACAACTAACTAACAATGAGATTAATATCTCAACACCCCCTGCTAATCTCAACTGTTACATGTAGTGACTCTTACAATGCCAAGTTGTTTTATTTGAAATTCAAATAAATTCTTGCCTAATGGCTTTGTGAAAATGTCTGCTAGTTGATCTTTTGAACCACAGAAAGAAAGTACTATGTCCCCATCATTGATAAGCTCTTGGATGAAATGAAAATGAGTGTCAATGTGCTTGTTGTTTTTGTGGAATACATGATTTTTTGATAAGGGAATAGTTGAACTATTATCAAGGTAGATTGGAGTTGGCTCCTTCTGGATATTTGAAATATCTTTCAATAGCCTTCTCAACCATACAGCTTGACAAGTTGCTAAATTTGCTACGACATATTCTGCCTCTGCAGAAGATATTGAAATGATTGACTATTTCTTGGATTCCCATGAAATTAGATTGGTTTCAAGATGAAAAGAATACCTCAAGGTGCTCTTGCGATCATCTAAACTCCCTGTATAATCGCTGTCTGTATAACCTGAAAGTGAACAATTTTCAGAATGTGTATAAAACAAACAATAATCTATTGTGTCGGCAATATACCTTAAGATCCTTTTTGCAACCTTCCAATGAAAAATCTTAGGTGATTGCATAAACCTAGAGACAAAAATTGCTGCAAACATAATATCAGTTCTAGTTGAAGTGAGATATAACAAGCTACCAACTAGAATTTTATATAGTGTGGAATCAACTGGTGGTGCTACATCTTCTTTTCTCAGTTTTGAGCCTTGAGCAATTGGCGTATCTACAGGTTTGAAATTGGTCGTTCTAAACTTTTTGATGATATCACTGGCATATTTTTGTTGATCGACAAAAATTCCCTTATCAAATTGGTGAATTTCAATGCCTAAGAAGTATTTCATGACTCCTAGCTCTATTGTATCAATGTATTCTTTCATTTTTTCTTTGAAATTTTCTAACATCATATTTCCTGTATAAAGAAGATCATCTACATAAAGGCATACAATCAAAATTTTACCTTTATGCATTTTGGTATACAAAGTTGCCTAATGATTGCTTCTGAAAAGACCAGTTTTTATGAGATAGATGTCAATCCGACTATACCAAGCTCTTGGAGCTTGTTTCAAACCATACAAGGCTTTCTTCAATATGTATACCTTATGTTCCTGTCCTCGAACTTCAAAACCATGAGGTTTCTCTACATAAACTTCTTCCTGCAATACACCATTTAGGAAAGCAGATTTTACATCAAGCTGATAGAGTTTCCATTTGTGGTTAGCTGCCGTTGACAAAATAGTTCTGACAGTGACTAACCTTGCTACTGGAGCAAAGGTTTCACCATAGTCAACACCAAACTGTTGTGAGAATCCTTTGGCAACCAACCCTGCCTTATGTTTCTCAATTTCTCCTTTTTCATTTAGCTTGGTCTTATATACCCATTTTACATCAATTTCGGTTTTGTCTCTTGGAAGGTTAGCTAATTCCAAAATCTGATTATTCTTTATGGAAGCAATTTCTTGGTTCATTGCTTCTACCCAATTTTTTTCTTTAACTGCTTCTTCAAAATGATTTGGTTGAGAAGAAAGAAATGCAAACATATTATGCTGGTCAAATTCATGCTCCTGCTCATATATTTCTCTGGTGCTTCTTGTTTTTTTATTGTCTTCTAAAGATGTTGAATAATTGGTGGATTCACTGCTTGAATATGTACCATTTTCATAATGGTATGGCTCTTCTTCAACCTGCAATCTAGGTGGCTATGGTGGATAAAAAGACCGACTTTAAGCTTCATCAATGTCATCAAACCAAGAATTATTTTCAAAAAAATTACATCTCTACTTAAAACAAACTTCTTTGTAACTAGATTATAAAGTCTGTAGGCCTTTGATTCCTCACCATAGCCTATGAAAATACATCTTTCACTCCTATCATCAAGCTTCTTTCTTAGATTCTCAGGAACATGTGAAAATACTACTAATCCAAAAAGTCTGAAGTGGGATACATTTACCTTTCTACTATCCCATGCTTCTTGAGGTACTGTATTTTGGAGAGTGGTTGTTGGAGATCTGTTGAGAACATACACTTCTGTCAAAACCGCTTCAGCCCAATAATTGTTTGGCAACTTCTTCTCACGAAGCATACATCTAGCCATGTTCATGATTGACTATTTTTTCCTTTCTACTACTCCATTCTGCTATGGAGTATATCTTGTTGTGTCATGCATTATGATTCCTGGCTGTTGACAAAATGCTTTGAAGTGATTGGAGTTGTACTCTCCTCCTCTGTCGGATCTGAGTACTTTCAAAGACTTTCCACTATGCTTTTATGCTTTTTCTTTAAATTCTTTGAACCTTGAGAATGTATCTGATTTGTTTTTGAGAAAATACACCCATGTCTTCCTACTATAATCATCAATGAATGTTAGAAAATAAAGACTACCACCAATAGATTGTGTCTACATTGGACCACATATATCTGTATGGACAAGCTCTAAAGGCTCTTTTGCTCTAGAGGAAGATGTGGGAAAGTTGTCTCTTTTATGCTTGGACAGAACACAAATTTCACAATTATAGTATTTCTCATTCATAGTAGGGAGACCAATGACTATTGACTATTTCTGAAGCTAACTTAGACTTTTGAATGGTATGTGACCATATCTAGAATGCCATAGCTGAGACTCATCTATTCTTGACACATTGTGTACAAAAGACTGTGAAAGATTTTGACTTCTAAGAGTCAAAGGAAACATCCTATTCTTGGTTTTTTCAACCTTAGCTATCAGTCTTCTATTGGGAGGTTTGTTATAGATATAACATGTGTTCCCTTGAAATATTACATCATAACCATGTTCCATCAGTTGTCCTACACTAATGAGGTTATGCTTCAGATTTGGAACATAATAAACATCATGAATGTATTTCTATTGATTCTGTTTAGTAAGAATAGGAACAATACCTTTTCCTTCAGCTTTAATGCAAGAACGATCTCCAAGAGTAATTTCTGATGTTATGGAAACATCAACATAAGAAAGCATATTCTTTTTACCTGTCACATGATTACTACAACCATTGTCCATCAAACAAAGATCGTTTTTGTGAGTGTCTTCAAAAATATTGCATGAAAGAAACATTGTTTCATAGGATTATCCTTCATTGTTGGAGAGATGGACATTACCTAATTGCTGATCTAACTATTTCTTTCTGCATTCATTTTCTTAATGCCCAAATTTCTTGCAGTAATAACACTGGAGATTATATTTGCTCCAAGGTCTGCTTCTTTGAGTTTGATTTTGGGAGGTATCCATTGCTTTGCTACATAATGATGTTCTGATCTGCCTCTGCTTCGGCCTTTTCCTTGCTTGTTTCCGCGTCTATATCCTTTGCCTTTGCCTCTTCCAAAAGAGATTTATGCTTTGAAAGCTTGTTCCATGGAATCTTTTGTCAAATTGAGTCTTGTTTCATGTTCTAGAAGCGATCTAGTTAGCTATTCTACTAAGAAAGTTGTAAGATCTCTGGATTCCAGAATGGCTATTACAATCATGTCATATTTCTTGCGTAGACTTCAAAGGACTTTCTGAACAATTTTCTCATTTGAAATGGTTTCACCAATGAGCTTGATCTGATTTACTATTCCGACAACTCTTGTCATGAATTCATCCACATTTTCTATGTCAGACATCTTTAGGGTTTCAAACTATGATCTCAATGTCTTCACTATATCATTACCTTGATACACAGCTTTCAAGATTTCCCAAGCTTCATGTGCTCTGGATGCACCTATTATCTTGTCAAAAATAGAGTCATCTACTGAGTTTTGAATCCAACATTTCGCTCTCTTTTCTTTCTTTCTGAGTTCATTCGCTGCATCCCTCTGATTATTAGTCATGGCAGCCCATGCTTCTTGAGTCGACTCTACATATGTAGTCTGAAGTGCATTCCAACACTCTTGGGCTTGAAGGAACTTCATCATTCTCAAAAACCAAAACTCATAATTTTTGCCAAACAAAGTCAGGATCTATAACAAAGCACTTGAGGATGCCATTTCTTTGATTGCAAAATATCCACCTTTTCTTTTAAATCTCTTTTAAAAAATCCTTTTCCTTTTCAAGTTTTTTATAGAAAAACTTTAAAAAAATTTCGCATTCACTTTTAAAATAAAATAAAAGAAAAAGAAAAGAAAAGAAAAAGCTTTTTAAATAAATATGAAAGTTCTTTAAAAAAAAAAAAAACTTAAAAAAATACAAACCAACTACTTCTCTTTCTTTCCAAGTTTTTATTTAAAAAAATAACAAACCCTTTCCTCTTTTAAGATAAGCTCTTTAAAAAAAAAAAACTTTTCTAGTTCATGAATACCTCGTATGTATATCATATCATAAGGTTTATTTCATTAAATATGCGAACTTTTTTAAATAAATCGCATAAAACAAAATACCTCGTGACCTGGTAAAAAATATTAGAATCTCGTTTGACCTTAATTTAGTTTTTATTTAAAAAAATAACAAACCCTTTCCTCTTTTAAGATAAGCTCTTTAAAAAAAAAAAACTTTTCTAGTTCATGAATACCTCGTATGTATATCATATCATAAGGTTTATTTCATTAAATATGCGAACTTTTTTAAATAAATCGCATAAAACAAAATACCTCGTGACCTGGTAAAAAATATTAGAATCTCGTTTGACCTTAATTTGGTGCAACAGGATTTCGATATTGCAACAGATTTTGGCTAACGCCCTTCCCGAGGTTCTGTGGCCGCGTGCGAGAGAAAACGTTGTCAGTTCTTTGAAACTAACGCGTTTTCGTTTTCTTGCTGTGGTGTTGAGCGTTAGTAACGCTAACACATTCTATGAATTTCTGTGCTGCATTAGTACGCTCTCTTCAATGATGTAGGGTGCGTTAATAGGCTAAAAATATCTGGAAAAAAAATTCGGATTTCAAATTGAATTTTTTTAATCAGTGCCTTGCAGTAGTGGGCTTCTTGGTTCTCTCAGTGCCTTGCAGTACTTGGTTTCTTGGTTCTCTCGCTGCTCGTTGCTCGCCGCTTCTTCCCAGGGTTCTTCAATCTTTTGCTGCTCTCAAGAGGTTTACGTTTTCTCTTCACTTACATTGTTGCTCTGGCTTCCCTGTCGCAAGCGTCATGAATTTTTCTAACCGAAGTATAGTTATAGGAAGAATAATTCATTTGCTAATTATTCAGATTAGTCTTTTTTGCAGTTTAACAAGTAAATTATTGGAGAAATACTAATGTCATGACGGAATCTTATGCAAATTTGTCTCTTTTTGTTGTTCTCAAGGAGTTTCACCCGAGCTGATAACATGACAAAAGATAAAACTGAAAAGTGGAGCAGAGATTGCTCTTCTCAATATTCTGAAAGACTAAATAGGTTACATTGTAAACATCAATAATAAATAATTGAAGTAAAACTCAACAAGTATGGAGTAGAACTCAAGTAAGACTAAACTGCTTATGACATCTAGCATACAAGAAATCAATTAAAATACATTTAACCAACTACTAACTAACAGTGAGATTAATATATCAACGTCAAACATGTCAAACATGTCTAAAATGAAAGAGAAAGCATTATTAGTAACTTATGATTGTTTTATAAAGCGTTAGGAGTGCTGGATTTTCTGGTTAGACATGAAACCAATAGGTATACTTTACTTCTCTAAAGGATGGCTCTATTAGAATTGGGGGACATCGAATCTTAAGGTTTGAATATATAGATAATGATGTGGATTTAAAAGCTATAAAGGATGGCTCTCTTAGAATTGGGGGACATAGAATCTTAAGGTTTGAATATATAGATAATCATGTTCATTAAAAGCTAAATTTTGTTTTATTTTGAAAAATTTGAATTTTATTAATTTAGAGTAGTGATTCTTGTATTTATTTATTAAACATTTATTTTGGAATTTAGAGTGGTGATTTTTGTATTTATTTATTAAACAATCATTTTGGAAAATAAGTTTTGAATATAAATATTTATGCTAAATTTAAGTTTTTGGAAGAAAGAGAAAGCACTACTTGTAAAGTAACATTGTTTTATAAGGAATTAGGAGTAGTGGATTTTCTGGTTAGACATGGAACCGATAGGTATACTTTGGCTCTATGAAGGATGGCTCTATTTAGAATTGGTGGGCATAGAATTTAAGGCATGAAGACATATAGAAAATCATGTGCATTTAAAAGCTAAAGGAAATAAATAGAAATAATTATTAAGTTAGAAAATTTCTTTTTTATATTCGCTTTTGTTTTTATTTTGAAAAATTCTAAATTAATAAATTTAGAATAGTGATTTTTGTATTTATCTATTAAACTAGATTTTTGGAAAAATAAGTTTTGAATCTAAAAAATATGTTAAATTTAAGTGCTTAGAAGAAAGAGTAAATGCCATTTTTTCCATTTTGTTGATTTGTAGTTTTAAAGTAGTTATATTATTTAGAATTATTAAAAATTATTTTAGCTTTTGGAGGGAAGAGAAAATGTGGATTTTTTTCCTTTTTTCGTCCAACTGTAATTCTAAAGTTCATATATTTATTAGAAATTATTAAAAATTTAAAATGAATTAGAAAGAAAATCATTAAAATACTTTATAATTAGAAGAGAAAAAATATATATATCAAAATATTTTGAATGTATATTATCCAAATCTTTTCAAAATGAAATTTTTTATTCAAATTTTTATCATATTAAATTTGAATTCAAACTTAATAACTATGATTTGCATTACCTTTTGCCTTTACGTTTTAAAAATCTCAAAAATGTATGTGAAATTGCATGCAAAGTTGTTACAATATAATCGATTATACTAGAATACTTGTGGACACGGTTCGTAAATATGACTTCAAAAGATGCTTTCTTCTTTTTATATAATGTGTACCCTATCAAAAGGTGAAATTATATTTTATTTATGAAACATTATGCTATATTTTACTTTTAAGAAATGTGTTGATCTCGAACAAAGTTAAGTTTTTATTCTCGTATTAAATTGTATATAAAGTGAATACATTATTTAGCATTGAATTTTTTATTTTTTTTCTTTTAACGGTGAAGAATAATGATTTCAGTAGATTTTTTATTACACGTTAATTCATTACTATTTTTTTAAAATAAATAGTTACTCTTTATAACCACATGTTTCATTATAAAAAAAATTATATATAATTTACTGTAATTCAATTTAAGTAAATTGAATCATACTGTTAAAGGAGTGTTTGTAATACTCTTTGAAAGAGGTGGAGCGGTGTGTTAGTTTCGAAACGAGTCGGAACGATATCAGGAGGAGATGGACTTGGCTTGGGAAAATGAAACGAGCAGCAAATAGAAACAACTAACAGATCATTATAACAATGATATTCTAATTATTAATAGTGATATGATGACTAAGAATATGTCCACCGCAATTTTCATCCAGGCGTCTCGAGTTCGAGAGGACATATTTTCACCTTGCCATCCTTTGTTGGATTCATGGGCAAAGACATATTTTATATTTGATGAAACAATTTTCTAACAAATTTTATGATAATGATTCGATTGATTATTATTTGGTTTCAGTGGATGTTAATCATCATCATCATTATCATTATCAATAAGTAATATTTAAAATTTATAGAAAAATAATAAAATTGAGATTAAATATATATATATATATATATATATATAGAAATATAAATATTAGATAATTGGAGAATAAATATCTATATAATAATATTACTACTTAACTAGCTGAGAGTGTTTGAGTTTAGTTGACATTTTTTACTTATATATTAATATTTTACATACTTAAGAGATAGATATACTGTTGTTGTTTATGTGTGTTTATATATATCACTTACCTTAAAAGGAAGTAAACTGATATTTGCAATAAAAAAAATTAAGTTAAATTTTTTGGAATAAGAAAATATTAAAATTATTATTAAATATTTGAAATAATAATATTCTTATATGTTTCTTATTTTCTTTACCAAGGTTAAGTTATAACAAAAACATATTTTTAGGTTTTAGTCTTTCTCATTAGCTTTGCTGGGAAGGTTAATAAAGTATTTGATAAATAGAAGTCTTAATTTTTCATTTAAGAAAATTTTAGACATCTGAAAGAGACCTCTAAATAAAATTATTTTAGTGGGAAAAGAAATGGAGCCAAGGAATGCTTAGGAAAAAGAGTGGAGGCATCTTGGACGAAAAGAGCGAAAAAGAATCTAAAAGGAATAACAAAACATGACATTGTTAACGTTGGGACGGATTTTGTCAAGGGTATATGAGCCACAAGCTCTAATTTTTTTACGAACTCGGCCCCCGATTACAAACTCTAGGTATGTGCAAAATCGTAAAGAAATCATGTAATTAATCGGAAAGATGGGGAAGAGTTTGCAAAATTGTAAAGAAATCATGTAATTAATCGGAAATATGGGAAGAGTTTGCAGAGTTAATTTCTCCCTTCAATTTTAAAAGAAATTCTTGTGTTTGACGGGAGGTCTGATATTTAGAAATATATGTCGTTGTATGATATTCTTACATTTCGTATTATTTATTTATTTATTTCTATAGAAAATTAATAGGCATTTTTACAATTTATATATCTATGTGTTTTGCAGGTTAAATCAACATTTATCTATAATGTTATATTGCTTATTAGTTAAGCATTGATTGTTAACTGACACTGTACAGAGTTTTCTATAGGTGTATCAATATCTATGGAGAAAGAAACATGCATCAACTACTCGCCTTGCTGTTCTACCCAGAAATTAGTGAACAACCATAATTTATATTAAACCATTTCCAAACTATCTACTTACAGTAAATAGGTCATTCACTATTACTATATCATTTTAATTTACAGTAAACAGTCAACTATTCTACTGATAATGGTTACCAAGTCAATATTACTAATCTGTATTTGGTTAAGGATAAATTAAATAATTCAGAAGATCTCACCACCAAGCCTTGGAACCAACAATTACATTCAGGTTCCCCCTCCGAGCCCTTCTACTTCTCCCTATAAGGAATAGTTGGGTACCTTGGACATAAGGAATCACCGAGCTTCCAAACCAGGAATTACGCCCAGGCTCCCCCTCCGAGCCCTTCCACTTCTACATGGGCATGGAATAGTTGGGTACCTTGGGCATCAGGAATAGTTGGGTACCTTGGGCTACCTTGGGCATCAGGACTATGTTCAGCCTCAAGTCCCATACCTCACAACTCATTACCTCACTTTCTTTCCCACTGGTTATGCTCGCCAACTTAAAGAAGAATGCCACACTGTCCTCCTTTTCCCCCTCTAGGTTCTGCTCTCTTTTTCCCCTTCAGGGAAAAAGGGTGGAGCAGTTGTAACTATCCTCAGAAGCTTGTTCAATTGTTTCTTTAATTCTTTTAATAATCTAATCCAAAGTCTTTTAAATTTTTGTTCTCGCTATTTTGAGCCCAATAATTTTAATAATTCAATAACATAAATAAAATAAAATTTGGTAAAAAAAACTCATGATGTTTCATTAATATATATATATAATTTAAATATGTTTTCTCTATATTTTTATACTAAAAAGAAATGTAAAATAATTAAAAAATACATATTTATATAACCCAGCTAGATATCTAAGAATATTACGACTTAATAAGTATGAAAGTGTTTGAATTTAATTGACATTTCTTCTATTTATATGTTTATTATTTCACCCACATATATATTAATATATTTCTTATAAAATTATACATGGTGGTTTGTGTGTTTTTATATATTACTTCACATTAAAATGAAGTAAATAGATATTTGTAGTATATTTTTGTCAATATAATTTTGGAGATTTCTGAGTTTAGAAAATTAAATTAAATTAAATTTTTAACCATAGGAAAATATAAAAGTTATTAATAAATAATTGAATAATCATTTTTATAGACGTTATTAGAAAATATTTTATATAGTATAATCATTTTTTATCCAATTTTTTTTTTACATTTTTACATTTCATTTGAAAGACCTAGGTTGTTTGTAATACTAGGAATTGATGTAAACTTGTTTTTAATATGAAAAACATGGTAAATGTTTGAGATTGACAAGAGCAAAGAAAATTTTAAGATGGGAAAATTTTCTTGAAGTTTAAAAATAATGGTGAATCTCACTAATCCCTAATATGCAAACTATAAAATGTTTATAGATATATTTGTAAAATTATTCAAAATTATATATATAGTCTTTATATAATGTTGGCGATTTTTAAGGTAAAATAATTTTATATTCTAAATTTTGGGCTAATCATGTTTTATAAAAATTGTAAATTCGTGAATCCTTTATGTGAAAAAATCATGGAAAATTAGGCAAACATTAGCCCCTGAAATTTTCCATGCTGAAGAAACCTCTAAATGAAAACTTTCTTTTATTAGAGAGTTATAGAGAGTTAATTGTTCACTCTGTTAAACACACATGGTAGCAACAAAATATGAAAGATAAAACATGAGAGTACGTTTATTATTAACAATTGATATACATTTATAGTACATGGTGTGACCGTTGGCTTCCACATCCCAACATCTCTTGGACTTCCTTAATATATTCGGCTTCCACACTAACCCTTAGAGGATTAGGTGTCCAACATTCCCCCCTTAATCCGAAGGGTTATGTATGAGTCCAAGAAGAGAGTTGTAATACAAAATGTGCAAAAATGCATAGCATCACTAGGCTGAATGTGCTCTCTGAAATGTCGATATAAAGGGCAGTGGTTTAAGTCCGAACACCAACACTGGAACGCTTAGTGCAGTTCCCGAAACTCTTCCAAGTTTGGCATGAAGCTCAGGTCTTCTACTAAATGAAGTGCTTCTAATGTTTTGAAGTGGGAATCTTTCAACCAATAAAGGGAGGTCTCACCTCAGATATGAGGAGAACCTCAACCTGAAAAGGGAGGTCTCAACATGTGATGGTTTAACGATTACCGCCAACTTTGGAATGCTTAATGCAATTCCTGGAACTCTGCTAGAGGAAGTGTCCCCAATTCTATTCCTGGAACTCTTCCAAAACTGGCAAGAAGCTGAAGTCTTCCACTAGAGGAAGTGTCCATAATTACCAACTGAAGGCATGCTCAGGGGCATCTTTGTCTCTGGCTACAACTCTAAAACTAGTGTGGCAGGTTGTGGCTCAGGCTCGCTTGATGTGGCTTTGAAGCTTGTGGATGACCATCATTTCCCCCCATATTAGATACAAGGTGAGATGATGGAGAAAAATTTACTGCAAGACTGTTCAATACTCTAGAACAAGTTCTGACATGTGACTCGAATATCTTTTTGGCTTTTGATGCCAATTGCCAAGAAGCGATCCATCCAAAATGAATCTTTGTTCTTGCAGGAGGTTTGTTTTTGAAGCATCTGTTTGAAGAATGATTGGTTTTATGATAGTTCTTACATGGATGAAGATCAAAACAATGATATTTTAGATGGCCAACTAGGTCACAGTGTTGGCATTTCACAAATTGTTGCTGTGGAAGAGGGGCAGAATCTGGAACAGCTGGAGGTGAATTGTCATGAGGAGCAGGTGAAGATGAACCGTCCTAGAGAAATCTAACACTTTGAAATTGGATTGGCTTGGAGTAGTGTGGAATATGAAAGGACACATCCTTGTCATATCCAAGACCAATTATGTGCTTGTTGTGGACAAGTTCTTCCCAAGGTCTAATCACTAACTTAGGAAGTGTTGACTGAATTTCTACATTTGCATGTACAACTGATGCCTTATTGGGCACTGGATCTGAATGAACTTGCTGCTTATGGGAGTCTGTTTCAATATTCTGAATAGAAACAGGTTCATTATGATGACTCCTCTATTCTAATTCTTCTTACTGAAGCTGAGATTCAAGCTCTAAAAATTCAATCTTGTCATGTACATCTAGTAAACAACTATGAATATCAGTGAGAAAATCCTTGCTGATTTTGATTGTATTATCCATAGTAGAGAGTATTAGATTGTCCAATGACTCTAATATTGCACCAATTGGAGCCATCCTCAAAAAATAGTAAAACAATGAGGATCTTAATGCACTCCAAACTCTAATACAATGCTAAGACAAAGAAGCTCTCAATAGTCTCCACTCTCCAAATTAGTTCAAATATCGAAAACCCCACATGTTATAACTCTTCTGCTAAACTAAACATGATGTCCATAAATAGGAATTTCACTACACAATATATTGGTTGCACCAGTCCTTTCCCCGTCTAGCCCAATTTTATTTTTTTCATAAAAGGTGGCTTACAAACCTATACATAATCTCATAAATTGCAGAGCTGAAAGCACATAAGAAGTGCCTTACATTTTCCAATTTTGAAACAGTAGATGATGAAGTACTCACTCCCGAAACCCTGGGGGTGAAGCTTTATTACAAGTTTTTCCAAAACAAGTGTTTACAATATCATCAATTTCTTCATATAAAATAAGCAAGACTGTAGTGAATGGTAGCACTCAAAAAACACGCATCCTAAGTACAAAAACTTATCACATTTAGGAGGCCATCATTGATAAGTGCCTCTTGTGGTGTCTCTGTCAGCCCTTAAAGGAAATAATCATATTTTCTCTACGAAATGAAACTATTGATTTTCAATTCAACAGCAAGCAATGAATTAGCTTGCTCGAGATCTAAGAGGTCAAACAGTGTAGACACAACATATATATGCCAAACAATATTTAAAAGCAACGCATATATTGTTGTGGGGAAAAGTATCCGATGCGGATGACCCTATCCCTACTCTAAAGGTGACAGTCTTTAGCAACAACTGAAAGTAAAGCTTTGATGTTTTCCTTTATGAAAGTACAGAGAGAAGGATGAAAAGATTAACCAACCTGGTGTCTTTCGCTTAGTCGATCCTTGTCCTCTCTCTTTGTCTCTTGTTCCCAGCTCCTTGCTCTCTTTGCCAGTCCAGCTACACACAGATCCTGCACAAAACAAGAGAGGAAACTACAAGATACATGTACTCATAACTGATGCATGGATTAGAGTGAATCAAATATAAAAGTAAATACAATCCATCAATGTAATACAAGTATATAGGAGAACATGCAAAACTTTATTGATAGAAGTAACAGGGTTCTGAGAAGGTTACAACCAATGATGGCTCCAATCCAGCAGCACCTCCCCAGCAGCAAGAACTCTCCTCTTCACCTCTATTAAAACAATCACCCAATAGCTCTAACTGTAATCCAACAGCACCTCCTTTCTTTACACAAAATTCCAGCCTCCTTAGACCTCATAGAAGAGCTCTATATATAGGAAAGAAGAAGAGAGGATGAGTCAGCTTGAGACTGACATGAAGCTGCCTTGTGTCCTCTCCCTCTTCAGTTAATCTTCAGTTCTTAAGTCCACTTGGAGATCCTTGCTTACACATGGTGATCAAGTACCTCTTACTCATCACAGGGCGAATCTCATGAACCAAGTGTCAGTTTGGAAGCTTCCTGGGCAGTTGACACCTTGCAGGATGACTGTGCCACTTGGCCAATCTCGCCCAGCGCAGGTAGCCTTCATTAATCTTGACTTCCAGCGCAGGTACAAGGAGGGACAGTTGCATTCCAGCGCAGAAGCTCAGTGGAGCAGCTGACATGATCCAAAATAAGCCTGTTTTGAAGTGTTTTCAGGTGGAGAACTGATTGGAAGTGTTGTTGTTTGATGACCTTGTTCTTTTAGGGGTAAGAACAACATGTTTAGGGACTGAGGATCCCTGTAATTATCGACATTTCATGCTCCATGACGCGAGGCACAAAAATGTCTATAACAGTTGCCCCCTAAAGGATGAGGCCATTTATCGGGTGAAATGCTTTATCTAGAGGATCCGAAGTTCGTTCCATTGCTGAGGAGAGTGTCCTGTAATACAATACAATACAATACATTATTTTTCATTCTATTTTCATGATCTAGCTGAGGCGGGCATTCCCATGCTCAGTTTTTATAAACACATTTTGGTACATATGACAGACGATCGTCTGAAGGTAGACTGATAATTTTCTGCTGAAATTATCATCCCTTGAATAGGATGATCATCTGCTGCAATGATGTACACGACAAATGCTTTTATATTTCTTGAATATATATCGCAGCCCGGATGGATGAAACTAGATCCGGGGTCTTCAAACTCGTTCGATCTTCACTCTAAGCACAAGTCGATCCATGCGAGAATTGCGCTGAAGTCGAACATGGAAAGACATCGCTTGATTACCGGTAAATAATGAAAACCGTTAACAAGCGCGAGAGGAATCACCAATAATGACGATGACCCTCAAGGTACTGCAGTACAATTCACGTGGCGTGAATAAAGGACTTGGCGTCGAACGCCACGCAAAATCTTCTGGTCGAAGGTCATTGATGTATACCTGTCGCCGGAAGTGAGAAACTTGCCATTGAGGCATGCAAGCTTCAAAGTACTGATGGGGGTGTTCCTAGACCAACTTCTTGGATAATGAGCTGAAGTCGACAAGAAGCGATCCGTCAAAGGAGGGCCTTAATGAATCCCACATCAATGACACGGAACGGAGCTAATGATTTTAGTGGAGGTGAAAACAAACTGTGACATATGATTCAGGGTGGCGATCATGAATGGATGAAGGATAATGTATGGCAGTGGATGGGACACGGTTGACACTTTCAGAATGACCCCTCTTGAACATATAACGACACTGATGCGATGGATCGGTAGCATTACCCCAAATGTGGATGGTTTGGCGAGGACCATGGCGATGAGACCGGTGAATGAAACAACCCAACCCGATGTGGTACGGAGGAAAAGTGTCATGTTCAAGAGTGACTTGCTACCATTAAACTTTGAATGTTCTCCCAATTTTTCCCCAGTCATTTCTGACCAGTACCTCTTTATTTTTGTCAAGCTTGAGGAGGATAACATATGCTTGTTCTATAACCTGCCCTTCGGGCAAGCCCATCGCTATGATTTAACGAGCCTAGCGATAGGGAAACTCGTTCTCGTCTAAAGACAAGTTTGTCGCTATTTAATCATTTTAACGAGTCTAACGACAAGGAAAACTCGATCCTTTTCATTTTTAGAGAGTCTGAAAAGGTACAGAAAGTTAACTCCATAATTCCTTTTTCGTCATCTAATCCCTTAAGTCCGAAAAAGTATAAAACAATACAGAAGGGATGGCTGTTCGGTACTTTTACGAGCCGAACAAGACAAGCGCTCGATCTTTTTGTGCAATAATCCCTCAGGTCCAAAAAGATTAAAATCTAGAGGAGGGATAGCTTTCGGTCGTTTAACGAGCTAGAAGGCCAAAAACTCGGCAAACTTTTCATATTTTACGAGTCAGTGAAAAGAGCTCAAAGAAGACTCGTCTTTCGAGGAACGAGTGATAAACAGGGATAGCAACTGATTCCAGGTACAAATTGGAATTTTCCAATCACGGTAGTGTCACAAGGATGGCTAGGTGAAAACACTCTTCGCAGCTGTTCCTCAAAATAGGTAAACACACATATGGGGGTGAACGATCGGCCAAATGAAATGGAGGTGATGGATGAAAACACGACCAAGGTTTTTAAGGCTTATAAATTTATGATCGCAATGGTTATTTACCGAGATAGGTTCATTTTTTAATGAGCTTGAACTTTGGCGGAAAAACTCTGCTCACACTTTTCTATTTTTTAACGAGCATAAATTCCGTGGTAAAACTGCTCGATTCATGGTCAAATTTAGTTTTTTACTTTTACTAGCTTTTCTCTTTTCAAATGTAGTACTTCATCTTCATTTGCTGCAACAAATTTTGTTAGAAATGGACAATATTTGCATGAAAACGAGATTATAACCTTAATATTTAACTTTAAACTGCGTAAAAAGTCATAAAAAGGGGTTTTTACCTCTCATTTACCATTTCATTTGCATTTTGCTTGTTGGAGCTCTGGAGGTGCCTCTTCTTCCTTGATTTTCACCAGCTGATTCCAGGAGATTCTGTGGACGATTTTCGGCGCCGTTTGGACCAGGTAGGAGCTAAACCTTAGCCCTTCACTTTCATGGTTTCCTTTTTCAGTTTCATGCATGTTTTTCAGAGTTTCTGGGCCCCAGGGGTTTCATTAGGGTGCCCTGGCATCAGCGCAGGTTCCCCTTTCGAAATCTGCGTTGTATTTCAGGCAGCCTTAAGGCAGACTGAGTTCCAGAGCAGGGGGAAGACTCTCTGCCTGCGCTGGGCCTAAAAAAAGTTGATTTTGCATGAGTTTTTTGATGATTTTTCGCCAGATTTTCATCAAAATCAGGAACTTACTCCTTCTCTTGTTTGATTGTAGGGAACTTTGGACAAAATGTCCCTTACATGGCGAGAATGAGAACATGAAGCAGAGGACATGGTTGCACTCCATGACCCAGTCACGGTGAACGCGCTTCGGAACTGTGGCCTGCTGAAGTTCTTCCGTATCTCTAGCATGAGAGCACAGATTTCTTTACTGCAGTATATGCTTAATGCTTGGGATCCTGTTAACCAAGTATTCCAGATTAGGGGGAAGTCCTTCCCCTTGACCATAGAGGACATGTACTTCTTGACTGGGTTGTCAAGGCGGGGTGCCCCCATTTCTTTGTCAGGTACGGCTCGAGGGACTACTTCCACCAGACACTATATCCGTCAGTATTGCCGGGAAGGTTCACAGCCGAGCAAAGACGGCAATATCAATATCCGTGACATTACTGACAGGTCTCTCAGGTCCATTCTATTTACTATTGGTAGGATGGCCGGTAGCGCAGCTTTACATGTTGCCAACAGATCTTATATGCAGCACGCCTTGGAGTGTCTCCAACCGAAAGTGTTTAACTGGTGTGATGCAGTACTTGTTCAGATGAAAAGTCAATTGACCAAGGTAAAGGACGGGGGGCTGAAGAACTTTGGATTTGGTTCTATTCTGACTGCCTTTGTCTTGGAGAAAATCCCATTGATGCAACCTCAGTACATCTTGCTTGATGTACCTTCTCCGACCGAGCCACGCATGCAGAGGTGGGTTGACCATATGTCCCGGCATGCTGGTCAACCTCATATTACATTCACTGAGTCCTTCTTTAGGTGGTTCGAGCGTCAGGAGATGGCATTTTCTGAGTATCCATATGTGGGTATGGATTACCGAGGTGATCCGGACTTGGTGCTTCCGGATGGCGAGCAATGGGGCGCTATTGGTAAAATCTCTGACCATATCACTGTTTATTGTTTTTATTCATGATGTTTACTGTTCAAAACTGATCAAACTCTTGGGTGCATGCAGATGTAGGTCCTGTTCGTCCAGTAGCTCGTCCGCGATCGCCAGTTGCTGCCCCAGCAGCAGAGCCTGCTAGGAGAGTTGTTATTCGCGACCTTGGTGATACTGAGATACTTGCAGCTGTGCAGGAGCAGGTTGAGAGCCTTACTCGTGGTCTTCCGGATGTACAGATTGACGAGTTTTACAGTTGCAGCGGCACACTATTGGCGTGCCTAGACGATGGACTCGTCTCTTGCGCATGATCGCACAGACCGTGACGTACTTTCATGAGCACCACTAGGCTAGGGTGCCCCCTAGCATCTTTTTGAGTTCTAGGTCATATGACCAATTTTGTTTTGATTACAGCACATTATGTACAAACTATAAACAGCTTTATATATTTTGATTTTCGGAGTTTATTTCAGTTTATTTGTGATCCACTTACATAGCACCGATGCATCTCCTTTTATATATGTTGTAAATGTCTATCTAATACATAGTTTGCTAATGAATCTGTTAATGTGTTCAAGTTTCTGGAAATATGTTGGTATTGAATTGAATCAAACTCTCTTTCCAAAATCTTAACTCTTAGAAACATACGATAAATAGCTGGATTGCGGACCGAACATATACCAGTGAGTTGTAGTATCACAAGTTGTGAGTCTAGCCTGAAAATTAGTCGGCGTATACCATGAGCGATGGTATCAGAGAGGAGTTCGATCAACGCACTATACTCAGCAATATTGTTTGTTGACCGTCCAATACACACACCTCTGAAACTCACTAACTCGCCGCTTGGATCAAAAATGGCCCAGGCAGCGGAGGACAAATTCCGCGTACTACGACTCGCTCCGTCGGCATATCCCACATATGTATCAGAATAATTCGACATCTGCAACAAACGAGAAGGGTGGATTACTACCGAAACAAACATTTTAGCGAAAACAAAATACAACAAAAGCATTCAGGTTACTATTTAGGCATAGTAACGCTTGAGGTACAACCCGTTACGGGGTTGCGCCAGTGGTATTCCGTCATAATCCATTAACTCGTAGGCTCCTTTTGCTAACACCCTTTTAACAATATAGGGACCCATCCATAAGGACTGAAATTTTCCTGCTCCTAATTTGTCGGATTCTTGGTCGTAAAGCAAAACCAAGTCACCCTCAGAGAAGATGCGAGGCTTGACATTCTTGTCAAACTGTGCTTTGACTCGTTTCTTATGGGCTTCGTTCGCCAAAGCGGCGTCACGACGGTTTTCATCCAATTGGATTAATTCCAAGAAACGAGCCTCTTCTTCTGAGGTTCCGGGGAGGAGGTCAATTGCGAGTTTAAGAGACGAAATTTCGCACTGGATCGGTAATACTGCCTCTAGGGCATACACCAATTGGAATGGTGTGAACCCAGTGGCGTTCTTTACCGAGGTTCGGTAAGCCCATAATGCTGAATACAGGATTAGATGCCATCTTCTCTTGTGAACCCCGATCATCCTTTGCAACATACGCTTCAGGACCTTGTTGATTGCCTCAACTTGTCCATTGGCTTGTGGATAATACGGGGTAGAGCTGTCGTGTGATAGCCCTAGTTTGGCAGCTAACTCAACCATCATGTGATTGCGAAAATGCGATCCATGATCTGTCACTATAGCTTGCGGAATGCCGAACCTGGCGACTACATGATTGAAAAAGAAAAGGGCAGCTGTTTCACCAGTGTTATCCAATGTAGACATCGCCTCGGCCCATTTGGTAAAATAGTCAACAGCGAATATAATATACCCATGGCCCCCGGTCGAGGTGGGGTTACATTGCATGAAATCGATGCCCCACTTGGCGAAGGGCCCAACAGCAACTATCGGCTGTAAGGGTGCGGGTGGTCTTCTGGTTTTGCTATCAAAGATCTGACATGCATGGCAACTTCTGACAGCTATTATGCAATCTTTAAACATAGTTGGCCAGAAGTATCCTGCTCGTAAGATTCTTTGTGCTGTTGCATATCCAGATTGATGCCCCCCGCACGCGCCTGAATGACAATCATTCAGGGCTTTTTCGGCCTCCTCATGGGTAAGGAACCTCCTCAGAACCGTATCGACGCCACGACGGTAAAGTGTATCACCGACGATCATGTAGTCTTTAGATTGGTATCGTATACGTTTCCGTTCCGAGTGTGAGGTATTAGGCCTAAATTTTTGGGTTTGGAGATAAACAATGATGTCTCCATACCACTCATCGCTTACTGATATCAGAAACAAATTTTCATCCATGATTGACTCTTCTGATGTTTCATCGTTGGACGACGATGGGAGATCGCATAATAATTCCGCGAAAACTAGAGCTTTCTTTGATTTGGATTTTACAAAATCTAAATCAAACTCTTGAAGGATGGCTATCCATTTTGAATATTTGCCCCCAAGCAACTGTCGCGACAGTATATACGTCATGGGATTGCAATCTGACAGAACGGTAGTTTTCCTAAAGAGGACATAATGTCGAAACCTTTGAATCGCTTGAACAGCAGCAAGCGCTAGTTTTTCAACATAGGAATATTTACTTTCTGTATCATTTAAGTTTTTACTTAAATAATAAATAGGATGTTCAATTCCATCGACTTCTTGCACTAAGACCATCGCAATGGTCGTATCTGCTGTAGCTAGATACAGGTTAAAATCTCTTTGATAGTCCGGGGCGTACATTAATGACGCTCTTACTAGACAATCTTTCAGAGCATCAAAGGAAGCTTGCGCAACCTGGTCCCAGACAAAAGGTACATCCTTTTTCAAAAGACGAGTATAACCTTTAGCAAGTTCTGCGTAATTTGGAATGAACCTCCTCAGAAAGTTTGCTTTCCCTTGGAGTTTCTGAATCTGAAGCAAATTTGAAGGTGGAGGCAAATTAATGATTGCCTAAACCTTACAGGGATCGAGACGAATCCCATCTTTAGAGATAAAAAAGCCTAGTAAACAACCAGAACCGACGCAAAACACACACTTGTGTGGATTGAGTCTTATCTTGTAATGTCGGCAACGTAGAAATATCGCTCTCAAATGCCGCGGATGATCAGTCCGCTTCCGCGAATGAGCCGGAAGATCGTCGAGGTAAGGTTGAACAATGTTCTTGATGTCATGGAAGGCATAATTCATTGCCCTCTGAAACGTCGCCCCTGCGTTCTTTAAACCAAAGGGTAATTTTCGATAAGCGAATGTGCCCCACGGACAGATGAATGCAGTCTTAGACTGGTCCTGTGGGCGGATATTTATTTGATTATACCCGGAAAATCCATCCATAAAAGAAAAGATTTCACATCCGGCGCATTCATCAATTATCTGGTCGATGAAGGGTGTAGGGTAGTTGTCCTTTGGACAAGCTTGGTTTACATCCCTATAGTCGACGCACACTCTTATCGTCCCTTGTTTTTTCATAACAGGGACAATATTCGATACCCAATCGGTTAGAGGAACCGGGTAGATGAATCCAGCATGGAGAAGTTTTTCAACTTCTGCCTTAATGGCAGCGGTTTTCTTGGGATGAACCTGTCGAAGCCGTTGTCTTACTGGTTTGACATCAGGATACATTTTAATCTCATGTTCAACTATGCTCGAGTCAATGCCTGGCATTTCATCATATGACCATGCAAAGACATCTCTAAATTCGCGAAAGAGAGCACCATATATTTCCAGTTCTGAAGGGGAACAACTTTTGCCGACATGAATATTCTCTACAACATCAGATTTTGTCGAGATGTTTACGGCTACGGTCTCTTCAATATTGGATAGGTTTCGCTCTGAATCCACCGTATTTACAGTATTTGTTAGGAATTCAAATACTGAAGGGTGGTATAGGTCGTGATAAGTTTCTTCTTCACACTCTGGAAGAAGGGAACGATGGTGGTGATCATTCCATGGTGCCCCTTCAATCATCATTGATTGTAAGATTCCTTCGTCAGTCCCATGAACTTTTGACCATGGATCTAATGGGGTACCATATTCTTCGGACCTATCTACCCAAACGCTCGACGAGCGTTCATTTGGGCTCGCCTCCCATGCCTGAAACATTGATTGCTACAATATTTCAATAGGGCTAGGTGGCAATACCACTTGATGATCCATGACGACTTTGTCTTCTGCGACCTTCGATGAAGATACCATGTTGCATGTTGCTACAAACGGGATATCCACTATATGGGAAGGAGGTGGCAACGCGAAAGTTCCCATCATTGTGGGATATTTTAGCAAGCCTACTCCGATATCTTTTATCGAATGGTCGCTTCCATGGATCAGGGGAATGCTTCCAGTAACTTGTGAACCATTAGGGAGGAAATTCTGTTGGTCGACGATCGTAATCCCTCCTTCAAATGGGAATGCGATCTTCCTAAAATATGTCGACACTACAGCTGCCATGGCATATATCCATGGTCTTCCCAGTAGGATGTTATAGTCAAGATTGCCATCAATGACTTCAACATCAATCTCTACTGTTTTTCCTCCTAGTTCAACCTTAAAGTTATTTAGGATACCGTACGGAGTGTATGACCTACCGTCAAATGCTTTCAATGTCGTCGAAGATCGCGACAAGGTTGGAGATCCAAGAGTTTTCCAGCAACTCATCGACATGATACATGTCGATGCTCCCTCATCAATAATCGTTCTGTGAACAGTTTTGTTGAGTGCTTTCACTTGAATAAGGAAAGCTAATTGTGCTGGTAACTGAGGATCATATCCTTTGTGATCAAAGGATACAAGATTTGAATCTTTAGGATCCACTCCACCAATCGCTGATAACAATGCCTGTCTTTGGGATGGGCAATTTTGTAGTACCTCAAGAGTCGACATAGCAGATGGCGATTGGGCCAAATCCTCCACTATATTATAGTGTTGCGCCGCTCTGGCGCGAGGGTTGAATGTCGACTTGTGGACTACTCCCTTAGGTGGCTTTATTGTTAATTCATGCGTGAGGGGGGGTACAACTTCTGCCGAAGTTGTTGTCGAACTACTGGGTTGATCTTTCCCTTTGTCGTTCGACACCGGCGGATTCCCATAATCTTTATTCCTAGTCGAGATCAAAGCATCATTTTGCTTAGAAACCGACAGCATAAGCACTTGAGACGGGGAAGCATTTCCACTATCAACCATATTTTGACCTGGGGCGGGAAAAGGATCAGTCAACACAGCTGAAGTTTGGGAACTTTTAAAGAACCTCTTTAACTCAACTTTGAACGGACAGTTCTTGGTTGAATGATTTTCATCGCATATTTGACATGGAGGAAATTGTTTCCTTTGCCCAGGAGGGTTCGAAGAAGTTTTTTGAGGGGATGACCCACCTTGTTTCTTCTTCTTCCCTTTGTTTTGTTTCTTCTTGCTTCCTGGTTGATTGGAGTTTTTGTCTTTATCCGTAGATACAGCATTTACCTCCGAAGCAAGAATCTCTTGATTTGCTTTTTGATTCGAAGTCTTACGGGCTTTCTTATTCGAATCCCTTGTCGACTTAGCGTTTGCAGTTCCAATCACGCCATCACCGGCGTGAGAGTCACTATTCGATCCGGGAGGAGGAGGGATTGAAAATTCCAGTCTGGGGGCGTCAGGTATCTTATCATAGAGCGTGCCCGACTGAGTATACACTAAGTCCAAATATTGAGCACGAGCAATAACTTGCTCCTCTGTTACGACGCCTCCCTTGGCCACATCTTCTGTAATTGCCGGCAGAAGCGACTTTATAAACCACTCAGCTAATAGCTGATCCGGAACATAGGTTTTTACCATTCTGCGACGACGACGCCACTCATGTATATGATCAGATATATGTGTGGCCGTTGTCTGCTTGAAATTGGTCAAGATCTCTGTTCCAGTTTCGTACCTTATAGGTAACTGAAAGTGTGTTAAGAAAGTCGTGGCTAGGGAACTAAAATTGTCGAAAGAGGCTCTAGGTAATTCAATATACCATTTGGCCGCCGGACCAGTCAATGTCCTCTAGAAAAGACGAAGCCTTATCGAATCATCATTCAAGGTATTCGACGAACACCACAGATGGAATGTCATCACATGATTCGATGGGTCTTCGCCAGGATTTCCATTGAATTTAGGAATGTCCGAAGGAAGTTTCTGAGGAATCGCTGGCCACCAATGGGCATAGGCGATTGGATCGTTCGTTAATCGATGTAAATCTGGTAATTCTAAGGTCGCCACGAATGGCAACTGCTGATTCAGGTTTGGCGAGGCGTACCCAGGATACGATGGAATCGCCTGAGCAGTAGGCCTTTGCGTACCAGCATAATGCAACTGATGTTGATATGACTGATATGGCTGGTGGGCTTGGCCACTGTAAAGTGGTTGATTTAACCCGTTCTGAATATAGGGTTGCCCACTATTCGCAAAGATCTGTTGCTCAGATCCTTGGTACACCTGTTGAAACTGAGGTTGTTGGTATTGCACCATCCATGGTTGTGAAGCCATGTTTTGCTGTGCGACACTAACCGACGGACCAAGATGCGGGGTTATAGTTCCCGTTTGTATCTGTGTTGTCCCGACAGTTGGCGATTGTGGTTGTGTTGCAGGGTCAATAGGCTGTTGCATTACAACTTGGGGTTGACATACAACAGGCATCGATTGAACTTGCGACACTGTTACAATTGCTGGCGTCGTCGGGATACTGGACATAGGTACACATTGTTGCATGGAATATACAACTCTTGGTTGTTGGGGTAACATAGGTACCCAACCACTCGTCGTTACTTCAGTCAAACCTGAATGTGGTTGAAAACTGCCGTATGGGTATCCCCCCGAAAGGGGAAGTGAAAGGGCATATTGCCCCCCATACGGTAACAATCCGGAGCTCAAGGGTACAGATGGCCTTTGAGGACTGGATGGCCCAAAATGATTCCCAAAGGGATCAATTTGTCTAGTTTCAACATAAGAATTACCGGGTATTATATCGGAAGAGCAAACTGGAACAGACCAAGTTGTCATAATAGTCCCTGGGTGGACTCCTTCTAGCTGATGAGAGCTAGTCGGGACGGCTGGTATGCCGGCAAACATCGTTGGATTGGCAGCAGGAGCTTCTGCTGTCGCTGTGTCGTTTGGCACAGTTCTAGATGTCGACGGTTGTTCAGACATTTTAAGTCTATCCAATAAACTTCCTAACGATTCTTCAGGAACTTCCGATGGCGATAGACAAACTTCTGATGCAGAAGGAAAAAGAGTGGTACCTACTCCAAAATGAATTGGAGTATTCGCTTGCTGGTCCTCTACGATTTCCTCTATTGCAATCAGACCAGGAGGAAGAGGAAGACCGTCAGGCCCGTAAAAGATTTCTGGTGCCGAAGAAGGAGTTGCTTCGACAGCGACAGTTGTTTGAACAACAAGACTCTGTGGACCGGTTTCAGATGGAACTGATTCAGTTATGCAAGTACTTGTTTTCAGACTAGGATCAGTACAACTGTCCTTCTGTTGCTGTTGAACTTCTTCAATAGAGGCAGGGATTCCAGAAATATTGGGAGTGACCAGAATCTCAGATGTTGTTGGAACTTCCGTTCTAACTTTAAAAGGAGATTTTGACCTGGTCCAGCGAGATCGCTTCGCCCGTACTACTCTCGGTTCCGGAGACAAAGGTGGTTGACTCGCGAGTCTCCCCGAACGACGGAGTTTTAATTGACTTTCCTCCACGGTTGCGGATTACTTGATCAACTAAAATACAAAAAAGGGGAATTATGTTTCCGTATTGAATGAATTTTATTAGACGCTTTTAGACACAACTTTGCTTTTTCATGTTTTAAGAGTCGAGAAAAAGCTAAAGATGACTCTAGTCGCCTTCGATGTATTAACGAGCCCGAAGTGACAAATGCTCGGTTGGACCTTTTCTGTTATAGAGTTTGAAAAGGGCCAAAAGAAACTGCTCTGGAGATCTAGGCAGAGGGTGTGCCAAACCTTTCGCGAAACCACAGAATACGTTTTACGGTACGGGTGGTCGATCTTCGTGAATGCTGTGTTCACTGCATCGCGATCAGTAGGGCGGCCGACACGGCTTCCTAAGGATAAAGGATAATTGCCTATAGGGGTCTCCCAATATACGCGACGGTACGCGGGAGCACAAGTCCGTATTAGTGCTATCGTCCCTCAGGAGGAATCACCCACCTTCGTAGAGATCGACAGTCACTACGTTTAATGACGCCGGAACACGTCTCTACCTAGACCTCTATTGTGAGCGTTATGTTACAATGCGTTTTTAGATTCATTCAATATATTTTAAGTTGATCTTGTTTATCAGTTTGTCTTTCAGGATCACCACGAGATGTATTGATACAAATTCCTAAATGCAGCTAAAATGATAAGCAAGCTTTCACAATCTTTTTAGCTTTGAAAATCCTAACTACTGAGGGGAGAGAAAAAAAAATATCTTTCCACACAGAGCACCAAGCACAAACTAATGCACTTTCTCCTAGATCAGACACACAAACTTATCAAAAATGCAAATGCAAGATGCATGTATTTCTTTTCTTTTCCTTTAATGTTGATGTAGACAAAAGGAAAACTGTTGTATGACTTTCGAATTCAATTTGAAGCGTAAACAAACCAGTTTTTCTAAAATGAAAAGACGCTTTACAGGTACTTGTCTCAACACTAAAAATATACGAATTCAAACCATAAAGTGAAAAACAAACAAACTCAAACAGCCATGAACAATAATAAAACTAGCTCATAAGATCACAAAGACACTTTTACAGTTCAGGATCTAAGAGGCCACAGCTATACTGGTTCGCTTTTCACAATGGGAAACTGTAACTGAAACAAGAAATACTGAAAGAACATTCACAGTTTCATCACACAACTGAGGCGGAATAATGTCAAGGAGAAGTGGTTTACAGCAAGTACAATGACCAGCAAGCAATCAGTAAAAACAAGTGAAAACAGGGCCAAGACACAAAGGGAAAGCTGAGCAAGACAATGGCTAACTGGACCAGCGCAGGTTCTAGTCTGCCAGTTTGACTCTCAGCGCAGATCCCGAAGGGAGCACCTGCGCTGTAATGCAGACTGCCTGTGGACAGCCTGCACTGACTCACGAGAGTTTCGTCTACAAAGTTTTCCGGGTCATAAAAAGCTCAAAAATGCACCGTTTTTGCTGAAATAAAAAGCTATAGGTCAAGTACAGGCTAAGGGATGATCAAGAGGATGAAAAGCTATCACAAAGAGTAAAGAGTCTTTTGTAGATAAGCTCTTCAAATCTTGAATTTGCTCAGCAAATGAGCAAGAGTAACAGACCCTCTACTTCGCTTTTGATATAGTCAAAAGCTTTTCGATTTGGTACTCTTTTCTTCAAGAAATGAATAGCAAAACACTACAAACACCAACAAGATACTAGTCTCCCCAGCGGAGTCGCCAGTTTGTTGTGGGGAAAAGTATCCGATGCGGATGACCCTATCCCTACTCTAAAGGTGACAGTCTTTAGCAACAACTGAAAGTAAAGCTTTGATGTTTTCCTTTATGAAAGTATAGAGAGAAGGATGAAAAGATTAACCAACCTGGTGTCTTTCGCTTAGTCGATCCTTGTCCTCTCTCTTTGTCTCTTGTTCCCAGCTCCTTGCTCTCTTTGCCAGTCCAGCTACACACAGATCCTGCACAAAACAAGAGAGGAAACTACAAGATACATGTACTCATAACTGATGCATGGATTAGAGTGAATCAAATATACAAGTAAATACAATCCATCAATGTAATACAAGTATATAGGAGAACATGCAAAACTTTATTGATAGAAGTAACAGGGTTCTGAGAAGGTTACAACCAATGATGGCTCCAATCAAGCAGCACCTCCCCAGCAGCAAGAACTCTCCTCTTCACCTCTAGTAAAACAATCACCCAATAGCTCTAACTGTAATCCAACAGCACCTCCTTGCTTTACACAAAATTCCAGCCTCCTTAGACCTCATAGAAGAGCTCTATATATAGGAAAGAAGAAGAGAGGATGAGTCAGCTTGAGACTGACATGAAGCTGCCTTGTGTCCTCTCCCTCTTCAGTTAATCTTCAGTTCTTAAGTCCACTTGGAGATCCTTGCTTACACATGGTGATCAAGTACCTCTTACTCATCACAGGGCGAATCTCATGAACCAAGTGTCAGTTTGGAAGCTTCCTGGGCAGTTGACACCTTGCAGGATGACTGTGCCACTTGGCCAATCTCGCCCAGCGCAGGTAGCCTTCATTAATCTTGACTTCCAGCGCAGGTACAAGGAGGGACAGTTGCATTCCAGCGCAGAAGCTCAGTGGAGCAGCTGACATGATCCAAAATAAGCCTGTTTTGAAGTGTTTTCAGGTGGAGAACTGATTGGAAGTGCTGTTGTTTGATGACCTTGTTCTTTTAGGGGTAAGAACAACATGTTTAGGGACTGAGGATCCCTGTAATTATCGACATTTCATGCTCCATGACGCGAGGCACAAAAATGTCTATAACATATATATATATATATATATATATATATATATATATATATATATATATCTATATATATATATATATATATATATATATATATATATATATATATATATATATATATATATATATATATCAAAACAACAGCTATGAAAGCAGTGCATAGATCTCTGCCTTTGGCCTTGACATCTGTTGGGGTCGAAGATAGACACAATCACTGACTATGAAAACCTGTCTAGATCCATCAGGCGATTTGATAGCTTCCTTGGTAGGCGTTCATTGATTTTCATTCTTACATCTCAAAGGCAACATTGTAGGTTTCTCATGTTGGTGTAGGTTTATTACTGGCTGGTTTATGTAGGATGTGAATATTGTTTCTTTTTTTTAGAAGGATATACGAATACATTTCAAGCCATCAGAAATCCTTATATGCATAGAACATAAGCGTGGAGGAGATCGTAAATACCAACCACATTAAATATTATTTCGCAATATCAAAGATATCTATGGTTATATTTGCATGCAATGAAAGATAAAAGTCCAAGATATCCACAAAGTGAGGTGCAATCCCGATGTTTGTCCAACGCGGATTTCTCATCCAGTGGTTTGGATCTCCTCTTCTCTGAGATGTAATGGCTTTTTCATCTCTCACATTCCTCGCCTTCATGCATTTTGCAGCGAGCTACATCACCGACCTTCCTCACCTCATCTTAATGCATTTTGTAGTGCAAATTAGCCCTGCCTCTCCTGAAGCAGTTCTTTTTTGTGGCCTCGATGCTTTTTTGGTGGCCTCGATCCTTTGTAACTCTCTTGATTATAATGAAACCTACAGAAGAAAGCACCATTATCACCATGACTACTATTACCTTAATCGTCGTCACTGTTATCATGTTACAGTGAGGCTATGACTATCACATCTAGCTGAAGCATTCGTTCCATGCTCCCATTCTTCAAGGTCATAGCGACGCTTTGTTTCAGTGCAACTTTGTTGTGAGTTTCCTATCAACGCATTGATGCGATGCAATGATTTTTAGTCAATTACTTGTTGTGGTTGAATGCCAAGAGATCGTCAAGGAACACAGCCGTAGTGATGGGAGTGTTCATCGTGGAGGAAGGTGTGAGATGGGGTATGGCCGAGGTGAGCAGTGTAGCGTGGGAGGAGGTGAATGGGCTACCTGAACAGTCCAACTACAAGCAAAGTGTTAATTCTGAAACGAACATGTGCGCAGTGAAATGGATAATGGATTTTGGGAATCTATCATAGAAATGATAAGAACACTCCATTATTCATCAAGGATAGAGCAAGAAATATTCCTCTCTATAGTCATAAGAATAGGTCTGCGCAGTACAGAGGAATGACAGAACTGAGGGACATTACCTCTGTCAGAACCCACAAGGAGGAGAGTAGTCCAAGTACTTCAACAGATGTTGAATTCTGCCCTCGGATACCACCGTCCGATGTAGGCTTTCATGGCCTGAAGTCAAGTGTTGTAAATAGTCAGAAGCGTATTCTTTGGACAGGGCAGTGCTGCTAGAATGGAGCAAATTTATCGGGATGGAAATGACAGAAATGGCACAAATAATGCTCAGTGAAGGAGGTTTCTCTAGTAATGCAGGCTGATATAAAACATTTGAATTTGCAGACCTGGGACACTAATTTTACTATTTCTGACATGCACGTAAAGGCCATAGAAAAACAAGTGGTTCACACTTGAGTAGAGTAGGAGATCGCTTGCTTTGATACCATGTTAAACACACATGGCAACAATAGAATATGAAAGATAAAACATGAGAGTACGTTTATTATTAACAACTAATATACTTTTATAGTACTTGGTGTGACCGTTGGGTTCCACATCCCAACGTCTCTTGGACTTCCTTAGTCTATTCGACTTCCACACTAACCCATAGAGGATTAGGTGTTCAACACTCTCCTTATAGATAAAAGTATCTTAGTGGGAAAATAAGTCAAAGAAGCATGAGAGAAAAGGTTGGAGGTATCTTGGACCGGGAAGAGGGAAAAAGAATCTAAAAGGAATCTAAAAGGCATAACCTTGAACATGACACTGTTAAGGTTGGCAAGGACGTTGTCAAGGGTATTCTTTAGTTAAGGATGAGTTAGTGGAAGCCCTAAGTTAGACTGGTAAACTTGAACGATTTATGGCTGGATTGTGTGGTCTTTATGCTAGAAAATGGATGAGCTAGTGGAAGCTTTATGGCTGGATTTTGTGGTCTTTATGCCAGAAAATCCATTTTACAAAGCACAATATAGAAATGGAAAAGGCTTGGGGGAGTATTGGACATGATTGTGATACTTAGAGGTGGGGAGGAAAATTTTTTCTAGTTGAATTCCCCAACTGTCTAGACAACAAAGATATGTCTAAATTTTCTTGGAAAGCATTTTGATTTTTGAAATTTTTTTAGATTCATGAGTATTAAAAACAAACCGAAAAACAACCAAAATGATAATAAAAGTTGATGTGTTTATGTCAGATGAAATTTGTCATGTGGGATGAAATTTATCATGTGAAATGCTAACTATTTGATACTTTAATTTTTTCAACATCAGACTTCTTGTGGCATAAAAACATCAGACTTCTTTTTCAACATGTAGACCCATACTTTCCGAGAAAAGTCATCAATAAACGACACAAAATACGACGAGCCACCATATGATGCTGTAGGGGCTGGACCCCAAACATCTGAATGAATATAATCAAGTATCCCTTTACTAGGATGTTTGCCTGTTTTAAACTTTTGTTTACTTTGTTTTCCAAACAAGCAATGTTTACAGAAATCTAACTTTCCAGATCTTAGATTAGGAAGTAATTTGCGGTCAGCCAAAATTTTCAATCCTCATTCGCTCATATGGCCCAACCTTTGATGCCATAGGCGAATGGAACTACTGTCCTGTTCAGACACAGACACATGATCTGACCCAGTTCTACCTTCTAATTGAAAAAGATTTCCTACCTTCTTAGCCTTCATCACTAGTAAAATACCTTTATAGATTTTCATAACTCCACCTTGAATTATAGTTTTATATCCATTTGTATCCAGTGCTCCTAATGAAATTAGATTTTTTATTAGATCTGGTACATGTCTCACATCAGTTAACAATTTTGTTGTGCCATCAAACATTTGTAGTTGTATACTTCCTATTCCTACAATACTGCAAGTGACATCATTACCCATGTACACGACTCCATCATCAACTGATCTATATGTCTTAAACCAATCTTTATGAATACACATGTGGTTAGATGCCCCGGAATATAACAACCAATGTTGATCATGTTTTGAAACATTAACACACAATACCTCATCACTCATACCTGAACCAGATATTGAACCTGTATCTGTGGTGTTGGCTTCCTTATTTTCCGTCGAAGAGCCTTATTTAGCAGCCTGCTTTCGCTTCCAGCAATATTTTTTCAGATGTCCAGCCTTGCCACAATGCCAGCACTTCACCTTTGTATTTTTTTCTTTGGACTTTGAACGAGAGTCGCTATGCTTGCCCCCGGAGTGTCTCTCTCTTGAACGACGTCTGGCCATCATTACCTCTGATGTAGAGGTGTCTGCATTCGACCTCTTCCTCGTCTCCTCAGCCAACAAGGCTCCAAAAACATCGTCAAACTCAAGGATGTCTGTTGTACTAAAGCTTATGGAAGTAACAAAGTGATCCCAGGATTCGGGAAATGAACACAATAGAGTTATTGCCTTATCCTCTGAATCAAATTTCACATCTAGACTGTCTAATTGCACCAGTAAGGTATTAAAAACATTCAGGTGATCAGTAATTGAGGTACCTTCTTTCATCCGCAAACCATAAAGCTGCCGTTTCAGGAGAATCTGGTTTGTCAAAGATTTCTTCATATAGAGCTTCTCAAGCTTCGACCATAGGCCTGCGGTGGTTTTCTCTAACACAATGTTGAACAAAACATCGTCCGCCAGACATAACCGAATTGCGCTCAAAGCTCTATCATCCATCTCATCCCATTCATCCTCCGTCATGGAAGGAGGCCTTTTGGTTTTCCCCAACAGTGCTTTCGCCACACCTTGTTGAACAAGCAGATCGTGCATCTTTACCTTCCAGATCTCGAAATTATTTTTTCCATTAAATTTCTCTATTTCAAAACGGGCACTCTGAGTTTTGGCCATCTCGTCTAAAAACAAAGAATCTGCAATTTAAATTTAATAAAAAACAAAATTGAATCACAATAAATGCCTATGCCTCCGATTATTTTTGTCTTTAAAACAAAAAACCAACAACCCCCGTGCTTTTGCTGTTTAAACCGCAGATGTCCAGAGGTAATGATGGCGCTTGCTGATCAACACCTGGACCGCGCCTTTGAAAAATCGCTTTAAGTAACGACAAATTGGTGCGAGAATCGCTCTCAAATGCGCGCCAATCGGCCCATTAGCGCATTGGCGCACTTAATTAAATACTATTCGCGCTAATTTGATTGGCTGGCACACTTTATTAATTTGTTGGCGTGACTGTTATTACTAAGCCCGCGCCAATCACCATATATATAAAAAACACAGCGCATATAGTGGATCTATCCACGCAGTTTTTAACAAATATAACTACGCCGTTTTTAAACATATATTCACGCTGTTTTTTAAAAAACATATCCACGCAGTTTTCAATGTAATTCCATTGCCACGCAATTTACAAATATATATGTCCACGCAGTTTTGGAAATGTACATCCGCACCGTTTGTAAATATGTATTAACGTCGTTTTGAAATAATCTATCCACGCTGTTTTTCACATATATCCGTGTTGTTTTTAAAATATATCCACGCATTTGTTATATATAACCACGCATTTGTTATATATCCACGCAGTGATATAGTATATCCACGCAACAATCTATATTTTACAACGTAAGTTACCTGCACCAGATCGGTTGACCTCCACCAGATCGGTTCTCAAATCCACCACGCACCAGCACCAACTTTAATGTAGCCAGCGCTCCACGATGAACTCAATGGAAGTCTCGTTCCACCGTTCAGGATGGCTCTCTACGCACTGCAGGCACCAAGCACGTAATACACAGCTCCACGCTTTTGCGCTCCACCTTCAGCACGCTCCACCTCCAACTACTCTGATACCAATTGTTGGAGATCAGAAGCACAACAAGCATAAAAAAACACATACACAGAAATATAAAAAACATGCACAGGGACACAGCTATTTAACGTGGTTCATCCAACCAATCTGGGCTACGTCCACCAAACTAAGGCATCGGCAATCTTATTAATCAAAACAGGAGATTACATCAATTATCTCACATTACCCAGCGATCCGTATGACTACCTATTTTATAGCAGGGAGAATCTAACTGCCTCTCACATCAAATTTAGGATGCATTAATTTTCTCCCAACAACCTGGAGATAATCCAGCAACAGATTTTCTATTGTTGTCACACACTGGGATTTTACCTATTCTGTCTCAAACAGAAAAATCTCAACAATATATTTGTGGAAAAACTATTAAATACATCTATTTCATCATCTATTTTCCAGCTTCTAACTTTGTAAACAACGAATTTAAACGAATCGTAAAGAAAATTGAAATTGTATCACCTAAGAGTTTGCATCATAGTTACCAAATTCAAGAGAAAAAATCAGAAATTCGTCCATACTATTCGAATGGCGAATTATTCGATGAAATTCGATTCGTCCATGGTGTTGTCTATTCGAACACGTACCTAATGAAAGAGTAAACATCATTAGTTACGTAGGATTGTTTTATAAGGCGTTACGATTGCTAGATTTTTTGCTTAGACATGAAACGAGTAGGTATACTTTGTTTCTATATAAAGGATGGCTCTATTAGAATTGGGAACATAGAATTTTAAGGTTTGAGTATATAGATAACTATGTGTATTTAAAAGCTAAAGAAAGAAATAGAAATAATTATTAAGTTAAAACATTTTTATTTTATATTAGTTTTTGTTTTTATTTTTATTTTGATAGAATCTAAATTAGTAAATTTAGAGTATTGATTCTTGTATTTATTTATTAAACAATTATTTTGGAAAAATAAGTTTTGAATATAAAAATTTATGTTAAATTTAAGTTGTTAGGAAGAAAGAGTAAGCACTTTTTGTAAAGTAAGATTGTTTTATAAAGAGATAAGAGGAGTGGATTTTCTGGTTAAGCATGGAACTGAAAGGTATACTTTTGCTATGAAGGATGGCTCTATTTAGAATTGGTAGACATAGAAGGCCAAAGAAAAGAAATAGAAATAATTATTAAGTTAGAAAATTTCTATTTTTATATTCATTTTTGTTTTTATTTTGACAAATTCTAAATTAATAAATTTAGAATAGTGATTTTTGTATTTATCTATTAAATGAGATTTTTGGAAAAATAAGTTTTGAATCTAAAAGAAATATCTTAAATTTATTTTTTGGAGGAAAGAGAAAATGCCCATTTTTTCCTTTTGGTTGACTTGTAGTTTTAAAGTTATTATATTATTTAGAGTTATTAGAAATTATTTTAGATTTTGGAGGGAAGAGAAAATGTGGATTTTTTGTTTTGGTTTTTTGTTGAGCTGTAATTCTAAAGTTCATATATTATAATCAAATTCAAGCTTTTGTGATCCATATTTCTATTTGAATATAATCTAATCACATTGGTAGATTTAGGTCGACTCGTTTCGAACCAGCCAATGTGCTTCATCATCATGACAATATGATGAACTAAAGTTATGAGAAATTGTTCAAAATTTAAAATGATTTAGAAAGAAAATCATTAAAATACTTCGTAGTTGGAAGAGAAAAAATATCTATATTAAAATATTTTGAACATATATCATCATTTTTTTTTTCAAAATGAAAATTTTTATTCAAATATTTAATCCTATCATATCGAATTTAAATTCAAATTTAAACTGGATAACTATCTTTTTTTTGTGTAAGTCAGATGTTTATATTAGAATACAAAATAGAGTACAAAAAATCCGCAGAAGCAGATCAAGAGCAGGGATGTACAATAGTTCATAGATTATCACCTGCTCAGAGATATCAGAAAAAAGAGAATGCAAAATGCACACCACGCAGGGTGGCCCGAGCTATACTTGTTCCTAAACACGATACTACCGAGACATTACAGTTCATGACATTAACATAGATAGACTTAGGTCGATACATAGATATAGACGAAGGAAACAACAGAGGTGACTTCCTTAGATAAACTTGCCCATCTGGCTGATGGTGTCCAGACCCATCTCCCGCATATGTTTGTCCATTCGTGCTTGCATGGCTTCAATTGATTCATTGTCCTGTACCACCGTTGTGGCCTGCTGCGGAGTGACGGGTGCTGGGTTAACGAAATCCCTCAGGAGCCTGATGAGCAGAGTCAGCTTTCTGTTGACAGTCTGAACAGCTTCATGCACAGTGATGATTCGGCTGTCCAGCGAGCTGTTGTAGTCGATTATCTTTGCCATTTGAACCTCCGTGAGGTTCACCTCAGTTACAATTTTCTCCTTTTCCTTCTCGATCGATTCCAGTGCTTTGGCGATGAGAGTCTTGGTCTGCCAGCTCTCTGCTTTTGTTCTAACAAACTGAGTTGCCCTCTTCGAGGGGGTGCCTGGATCGTTCATCCAATCGACCTCTTCTGCAATCTCCTCCTTCGTGTGCCCCTCTTCCTCCTGCTTAGCCTTGGCTTCATAATCAGCAACTTTACGTTTGTTCTTAGTTGTCGTGCGGGTTTCATAGGCCCTTTTCACCTCATGGAGTTCCCGATTTGCTGCAGCACAACGGCAATCTCCCGCTTCCATTTCTAGCTCTCTGTACTCCTCTCGGCTAATGAAATTGCCGTTCACGGATGCGTGCTCGACCTTGTGAAGAGAAACTGTGGAGAAAACAGGGTGTCTGCCCTCAGATTTATAGTGTTTTCGTTTGTGAGCCCTCCTGAGGTTTGTCATGATTCCGCTAGAAGTGTGAGTACTGTTGCAATAAATTGGAATGAGGTTCGCACAAGCTAGGCCGCTGCAGGTCGAATTGGAATGGAAGTGGCTGCGCATCATCCAATTGAGAATATGCCAAGTGTCCTGTACTTTAGATTTGTTGCTATGGTTAATAGTGGTGTCTGAAAATCCTTGTTTGCCTGCATGCTTGGTCTTCCTGTGCATTGCCTCGAGCCAGCCCGCCTCTTTAGATATCACCATAAATGTAATTGATGCCTCCCCATACGGATTCCTTCCATGTGTCTTAATTCTAAATCTGTTGATGCTATAAGCTCTGTGGTTCGATCTATAATGATCACTCGTCTGTCTGGCCTGCCGCCGCCAGGTACACCACCGCCAGAGATGTCCTGTCATTCTGTTGCCTTGGTTATTATTGTTGCTTTTTCCGGTGTCCTCAAACATCCGGTCCCGTAACCCGACCCCTTCACCTGCTAGGCTGGATCGGCTTGGATTAAATCCTTCTCTGCCAGCTGTGCACATGTCACCTTGAGGATTGGGCAGTTAACCTCCTGCCAACAGCTGTCCAAAATTTTGTTCGGGTTGTCAGCTCCATGGTTTGCCAAGAAATCTGCCAACCCATTCGCCTTTCGTCTTACTGTTTGGAAAACCAAACCTCTCCTTTCTGCTATCAGCTCCGCTATGCTCTCCGTAGCTTTAGCCAGTCTCCAATGTTTGGTGGCTTTACTGGCTCTTGTGCCTGCTTGTAAGCGTTTGGCCGCCGTGATGGCCAAGGAAGAATCCCCCTCCACTATGATATTTCCTTGTCGGATTGTTCTTAGAATTTTCAATCCTTGCTCAAGTGCCGCAAACTCTGCTTCATTATTGGTGCTTTCTCCAAGCGCTCTGCAGTAGATATGAACAATGTCGCCCGCCTGATTGCGGATTGCGCCTCCGATACCTGCTGTTCCTGGGTTGCCCCTCGATGCCCCGTCGAAATTCAATTTTAGGCCTCCCTCTGGCGGGCATTGCCATCTGAGGATTTGCGGTGAGGGTGGTGACCTGTTTCCCCCAGTCGGTTGAATGCCGGAGGCCTCCAATTGAAAACTCTTCAATATGCGTAAGTCCTGGACCGAAGGTTTTTCATTTAGTTCTTCTTTGCACTTTGTCTGTATGAGTTGTTTGATGTTAATTGTTATTGATTCTTTTGCACATTCTATGTTTCTTACTTCCTCCTGAAATATCCTTCGATTCCGCTCTTTCCATACTGTCCATAAAATGAAGCCTGGGGCGCACTTCCATATACTTTCAACTCTTCGAATTCTAGAAAAGTTTCTCCTCCAATTGATTATGGTTTCCTGAATGGAGTCTCTGTCCCGATCAGAAGCTCCAAGAATTTCTTCCATCCAGTGCCAGAGCTGGGAAGCCCACTCACAGGAATTAAAGAGATGATTCATTGTCTCCGCCTCCTCCATGCACATGGGACATCTAGAAGGTCCCCTGAACCCTTTTTTTAATAAGTTTTCCCAGGTTAGGGTTTTCTTCTGCATAAGAAGCCATAGAAAAGTTCTAACCTTCGGCCATTGTAGACTGTCCCAAACTTTATCGTTCCAGGGCACTGTAACAGGCTGCTCTTCCCTCTCTATGATACTCCTGGCTTCTTTTAGGGAGAACTCACCATTGCCTGTCGGTCCCCATCTGAGCTTATCATTTTCAGCTGCAATTCGGATTTTTCTTTTGAGGATTTGTTGATTTAAAGCTTGAATGGTTTCCTGAATGTCTTCGTTGTAGGTAGTGTTGAAAACTGTCCATTCCCGCCAGTCTGGGTCTTCACTGGTTGAGTTCCAGTATTGATTGACTCTGTATTTGCCCTCATTTTGATAGTTTTGCTTCACGGGTCGAAGTTGAGGGGTTTCCAGTTTCGGGGACTGCTGCCAGGCGTCCTCCCAGAAGAGTGCTTGAGTTCCATTACGTATCTCCCAGAAGCTATAGTCCTGAACAATACTTCTATTGTTCTTGGCATGGTTCCATATTGGTGAACCGTTGGGAGCGTCCTGCATTCTTATAAGTTCTAGATTGGTGCTATTCGGCATATACTTTTCCTTCCAGTGAGTGGCCCATGGTAGGCTTGTGTCAGAGATCCATTTCCACCATATTTTGGCCCCGCAGATTCTGTTTACTACTGAGGGATCAACCAAGTTAAGCCCCCCCCTGTCCTTAGGTTTACACAGTTTCTGCCAAGCCACCAAAGCCCATTTTTTCTTTTCGCTGTTTCCACTCCATAAAAAGGAGCGCTGAATGATTCTCATTTGATTTAAGATCCCTTTTGGAGCAGGAAGAATTGAAAGCATGTACTGAGGGATAGCCTGCAAGACCACTTTTGTTAGTATTAACCTACCTGCGAAATTCAGAGCCCTGTTAGTCCAATGTTTGCACTTCCTTTCCATGCTTGCTAGGACTTTCTCCCAGTGAGCCTTTTGCCAAGGTCTGAGAGTTAGAGGGGCACCAAGATATCTTGAAGGTAATGAGCCAATTTTGAACCCCAGAAGCCTAGACAGATGAGATTGGATAGCCTGATGCGTGTTGAAGAAGAAGATGGTGGATTTGGAAAAATTAATCTCCATTCCCGAAGCTTTGCTAAAAAGATTGAGGATGTCTCTGAAAGCTAAAGCTTCTTTTACTGTTGGAGTACCATGTAACATGGTATCATCCACAAACTGTTGATGAGTTGTAGCTGGAATGGATCTGATAGGTTGCAAACCTCTAATTTGACCCTCTGCTTTTTTCTTGGCAATTATTCTGCTCAGGCCTTCCATAAGGATGACAAACAGAAATGGGGATAAGGGATCCCCCTGTCTGATGCCCCTGGAAGGGCTGAAGGGAGCTGAAGGGGCGCCATTCACAAGGATGGAATATCTAGGAGATTTTATGAGGGCTAAAACCCATTTGATCCATTGTCTACTGAAACCAAAAGCTTCTAAAACTGCTTCCAGGTAAGACCAACTTACCTTGTCATAAGCTTTGGAAAGGTCTAACTGCATGAGCATTCGAGCTTCTTTCCGCGAGTGAAGTGAGTGAATCATCTCCTGTGCAAGCAAAATATTGTCTAGAATTTTCCTACCCTCCACATAGCCAGACTGCTCTTGTGAGATGATGCCAGGGAGAATTGCTTTCAGCCTATTGGCTATGACTTTTGAAATGATCTTGTAGATGACATTGCAAAGGGCTATGGGTCTGAATTTTTCTGGTGTATTAGCTTCCTCCACTTTGGGTATAAGAGCAATGAAAGTTGAGTTTAGAGATTTTAGGATCGTTTTGGAGCGTCTCGAGTCTTCCACGATCTCCCATATGTCTTGCTTTACAATGTTCCAGCAGGCTTTATAGAAGTTGATGGTAAATCCATCCGGTCCAGGAGCTTTGTCGCTTGGCATACTTCTGACTGCCTCCTCTACTTCTTCCATGGTAATGGTTCTTCTTAGGGCCCAGTTCTGATCCTCTGTAATGGTTTTAGGTATGACATTGGTAATTTCTTTGATGGCTTCCTCTCTGTTGATCCCTGGTTCTTGCGCTATGAAACTGAAGTGATCCGATAGGGAGGCCGAGATCTCGCTATGATTTCTAAGAAGTTCTCCTTCATTGTTTTTTAGTTCAAGGATTTTGTTGGCACTTATGTAGTCCATGGCTGATCTGTGGAAGAACTTAGTGTTTTGCTCCCCTTCCTTTAACCAAAGGATTCTTGATTTCTGCTTCCATAATGATTCTTCCTGCTTGCATCTATTGTGCCATTGTTGAGTAAGCTCTTTTTCTTGTTCACAGGTTTCTTCATTTCTATAGCCTGCCGCACCATCCTTGTGAATTTGTTCCAGCTTGTTTTCGATGATAGCTTTCTCCTGAAAGATGTTTCCGAAAACTGTTTTATTCCAGTCCTTTAATCTCATTTTGACGTTTTTTAGTTTCTTTTGAAGATTGAACATTTTGGATCCTTCTTCAACTAAAGGTTCTGACCACCATTTTTCCACCACTGTGAGGAAGTTGGGGTGTTCTATCCAGAACTTTTCAAACCTGAAGGGTTTATTCTTGGGGGTACCCTGAAGCTCCACCGCTAGTGAGATTGGCCAGTGGTCTGACCCTCCACTTGGGAGGATGTTCGACTCAACTACCGTTCCATCTAAAATTAAGTTTTCCGAGACTAAGAAACGATCCAGTCTTGAAGAAATTAACCTTTCACCTCCCCTTCTGTTGTTCCATGTGAATTTGCCACTTTTAGGGTATACATCTACCATTCTTGTATTATCAATGAAACTTATGAAGGTCTCTGCATCCCTGTTTAGTTTTCTGAGGCCTCCTTTTTTCTCCAGGAGGGAGGTGATCATGTTGAAATCTCCCCCCACAATGTATTTAGCACCAGGGTGCCTTTCTATAAATTTGGATAAAGACTCTAGGAAATTAATCTTGTCTTCTAATTTCTGAGGACTATAGACATTGATGCATAGGAAAGATATAGAATTACCAGTAGGTTGCACTTCCAGTGCTAAGTAGTTTTTGCTTGCTTCCGCTGAAAGAATCTGGTATCTTCTTGTGTCCCAGAAAGTAGCTAAGCCTCCTTCTCGTCCTTGGCTTTCGATCTCTAGGACTTCAAAATTTCTTCCCAACTTAACTCGCAGCCGATCTGTAATGACTCTGTTACATTTGGTTTCTTGAAGAAACACCATATCTGGGTTGTATTTTTGCATTTGCCGCTTCATGATCCTCTGTTTGGCCTGGCTGTTGATCCCCCTTGCATTCCATGATGTAATCTTCATTTTAAACAGATCTTTGGAAGGACGGATAGTCACTTAGCTGCCTTATTTTACCTGCATTGAGCAACATCTCTCCAAGTTCCTGCAGATTTTCTCCGCTCGACTTGCGGCCTCTACGGCGTTTGCGCCTTGAACCAGAGGTTTTTCCCAGTATTGCTTTGTAGTGTGGGTTGTTACCTTTGATGATGCCTAACTTTCTATTTTGTTTTTCTATTACTGCATTCTGTCGTGCAATGAAGAGGTCATTGACCTTCCTGATTTCTTCCTCCGGTACTGCTTCAATCCCTTTGGCTTTCCAACTTTCTACTATCGCCGTGAGGTCCATTCCTTCCATGGCTAGGGTCTCTTCCAGCTCCAGATCCTCACTTCCCGCTTCACTTGTTAACATTTCTGTTTCGTCGTCCGTTTCTTCTATTCTATCCTGCATGTGGACTTCATCATTGAAATCTCCTTCCACAGTTTTCTTCCCTGTTGGTTCTTCCTATCCTTCTTGCCCTGCCTGCAGATTAGGTATATTTTGCTTTTCCTCCGAGTCAGTCTCAAGATCAAGGATCTCAAAGGGGTTACTGAAGTAGTTTCTTTCTGTGCTGCCTTTATTGGCCCTTCTTCTATTTGCGCGCTGCCTGTTTTTTGGCTTGGTGAAGTTGTTCTTGTCTTTGTTGCTTTGTATTTTCTCATCTTCTACCTCCTTTCTATTCAGTGGATAGTCCCTTACCAGATGCCCATGCTCGTGGCGTTTCCGACACCTGAAAGGTATTTGCTCATAGTCTAAAGCCTGAAAGTATTCCTCATCCCTATACTCGAGCCATAAACCTTCATGTAGTGCACCAGACACATCCAGTTCCACACAGATTCTAGCGTAGGAGGTATACCTTTTCTGCATGGTTGCCTCCGAGGCTTTAACAAAGGTGCCTAGCTTATCCCCTATCTGCTTCAAGGCATTCAATCCCCAATAATCTATTGGGAGAGAAAACAGTCTGATCCAGACCGGTACTTGAGTGAAAGATTCCTTTTCCGGGATGAAGTTTGGCTTCCAAGGTCTCATATACAGGCCTGCTGCTGCTAGAAAATAAGGGCCACCTTCGAAGACTCTGTCCTTATCTTCTAGACTTGTAAAGACTACTGTGAAAAATCCTTTAGCTCCCAGATGCAGCTGCACATCTCCTTTCGGTTTCAACTGTTGTCTTATCCATTGGCACAAAGTCCTTTCAAATGGCCAGACTCCAATAAATTTACAAATGATGGCATGTTCAACCATGTGCTCCCTATAGGCCTGGATTTCAGGGTCAGTGATTGTCACCCGTAGGTTATCTTTTTTCTTGGGCTTACAGGCATTTCTAGTCAAAGGGGCCCTGTTGGGGTTCGCGCTGGACTCCCCCTCCTTCTCCGGTGGGACCTCGCTTTTGTTTTTTGGCTCTTTGTCTTCTCTAGGTCTCTCCTCCTCATTTTCTGAGGGTTGAGACTGTGCATCTGTTTTGTCTTTTGTGTCTTCTCTGTTTCGCTTCTCTTTATTCCTGACTTCTGAGGTGTTTTCTTTCTTGTCAGGTATCATTGGTGTCTTTTCCTTGTTTTTTCTGCTATTCTGCATCTTGCTGTTCATTCCCTCTATTCTGACTCCTTCTTTCATTTTCTGTTGCTGTTTCTGCATGACAATTTGCTTAAACGTTGGGGTCCCACTGGACCCCTCTGCTCCCATCCAGTCTGACAATAGTTGCCCCTTTCAAAACAATGCTGCTAGTCTGGCTCTGTGGTGTTCCAGCCCTGTCTCAAGCACTGGATCGCATAAACCCTAGCTCTCGACCTTCTCCTTCAGCTTAAACTGGATAACTATCGTTTCCATTAGCTTTTGGCTTTAGTTTTTAAAATCTCACAATTATATATGAAATCACATGCAAAGTTGTTACAATACAATCGATTGTACTAGAATACTTATAGACACGGTTTGTAAATATGGCTTCAAAAGCTGTATTTTTTATATTATATAATATGCATAGTGTTAAAAGGTGTGATAAGTGAACTTATATTTTATTTATGAAATTTTATGCTATATTTTACTTATGAGAAATGTCTTGATCTCGAAGAAAGTTTTTATTATAAAGTGAATACAATATTTAGCATTGAATTCTAATTTTTTTTCTTTCCTTTTAACTATGAAGAATAATGATTTTAGTAGATTTTATATTATTCGTTAATTTATTATTATTTTTTAAAAATAAATAGTCACTAAGTAAATGTTTTGTTATAAATATATTTATATATAATTTGTTGCACTCTCCATTAATGGCGATGTTGATCCAACACTCGTATGTGTTTCGTGGCATTTGCTTAACACTAGCGATGTGTTTGTGTACTAACTCTTGTGGGTTTTGGTATAACGGCAATCGTGACTCCAACAAGTGGTATCGGAGTTAATTTCAAATATCTACTGTGCAAGCCGCTTAGTTCCATCGCCTTGCTCTGACGGCTTTCATTAAAACGTTGGTTGTTACCCCTAGAGCTGTTGAAGGATCTGTCCAAGAAATAGCTGAGAAATGTTGGAACTAAAAGACAGTTGCTGCAAGAAAAAAAGGGTCATGGATCCATGTTGAAATGTGTTGCAGGAGATTGAAACATGGAGATCCGTGGAGTTTGGAGTTGAAACGTGGTGTTCGTAAGGTATTTTTTACATCAAGCTTGCAAGTATACGTCAAGTTTTTTTTTCTCAAACCAACATATGTATGTGTGAAATGTGAAAAGGTTAAAACATTATATATGTTTTTATATTTATTATGAAACATATATAATTATATGTTGGAATTTTTGAAAAGTATATTTTAAAAAGGAGCAGGAATTTTGAAAAGGGTATTTTAAAAGGAGGAATGTCATTATTACTAAATTTTAAAGAGTAATAATTAAAGTTTTACTCTTAAGTGGAGTTTTTGTGTTTTGGGGCGTGAATTTGATTAAAAATGGAGACAACACTTACAGATATGGAGAAGTTGAGCGCAGCTAATTTTTCCTATGGAAATCACAGATGGAGGATATACTGATTTTAAAGGATCAGTATTTGCCGATTGAGGGCACAACAAAGAAACCGTCATCGATGACAAATGAAGAGTGGAATAAGTTAGATAGAAAGGCAATTGCAACAATCCACCAATATTTAGCAAAGAATGTTTATTTCAATGTGTCCAAATGAAAGATGGTTGAACGATTATGGAAGAAGCTCCATGATCTATATGAGAAGAACATGGCATCAAACAAAGTATTCTTGATGAAGAATCTTTATGATCTCAAAATGAAGGAGGGTGCTTCAGTTGCTGAGCACTTGAATGCATGTAATATTATTACTAATCAACTTGCCTCTGTTAAAATCATTTTAGATGATGAAATTAGAGCTATTTTGCTAATGTGTTCTATGACAGACAGCTGGGAAAATTTAATCATAGCTATGAGCACTTCAACAACTACAGGGACCCTGAAGTTTGATGATGTCAACAACAGTTTAATGACTGAGGAGCTACGACGCAAGTCAATTGCGGAAAACCAGGGAGGAGAGGCTCTAGCTCTAGCTGATCATTGTAGGAGAATGGATCGAGGTTGGCGAGGGTGATCAAGATCGAGAGGTATATCAAAATCAAGGAGAGGAAGGATCATCTACTTTCATTGTGGTAAACCCGGGCACATGAAGAAAGAATGTCGATTCTGGAAGAAATTTATCTCCCCCCTCAACGCGAGCCAGGTGTGTTTCGAACTCGAGACCTTTGGCTCTAATACCACTTATTGGATCAGAGCATACATAACAAACATTGGATTTATACTCAGAGACTTAGATGAAAATAACAGAGAATAATTGACAAAAATATACAAATGGAGAAACAACAAGAATACTTAGTCTGAAACAACGGAATAGATAAAACATCACTGGAGAATAGAAATCACTTTGCATTACATAACAGGCTTGGCCCTTGGCTTGCTTTCCTTAGACAAAGAAATTACAAATTTATAGAGGCAGAAGAAGGATCTAGAATCTTGTGTGTGATTCGGATGGAGATATTGAATGATCTAGAAATCACTAGCGGTGTAGGAGAATCTAGAATCCTGCATGTGATTCTAGAAACTAATGGCGGTGTAGAAAGATCTACAATCCTGGAGATCTAGAAAAATCTGATCTAGAATCCTTCGTGAATTTGGCTTCACACTTAACACAACTTACCCTAATTCAATTTAAGTAAATTGAATCATACTATTAAAGAGTGTTTGTAATACTCTTTGAAAGAGGTGGAGCAATGTGTTAGCTTCGAAACGAGTCGGAACGATATTAGGAGGAGGCGGAGTTGGCTTGGGAAAATGAAACGAGCAACTACTCACTACAATTTGGGTAGCAAATATAAAGAACGAAGAGATCAATATAACAATGATATTCTAATTATTAAATGAAGAATAATGATATGATGACTAATAATATGTCCACCGCAATTTTCATCCAGGCATTTCCAGTTTGATTCAGACATATTTTCACCCTGCCATCTCGAGTTGGTTTCCTGTGCGAAGACATATTTGATATTTGATGAAACATTTCTCTAACAAGTTTTATGTATGAGCAGAAAGAAAACAATATAAATACTTGTACACTTGTTATTGTATCCTCTACTAAATATCTTCCATATTAAATGAACTATAGACAAAATCGGAATGGTCACTCATGAAGTAGATGAAAGCACTTTCATTGTTGGGGTTGTTGCATAGCTCTTCAACTTCATGAGCCATCAATCCAATGTTTTGTGTCCCGGGCCTCTCAATAACATAATTTGCACTGCTCCCGACACCATCAAAGTTATGGGTCGTGCCTAATGGCAATTCCACCACAGGTTTGGTGCTGCAATGTTGTTCAACCGACCTGGTTAAAATAATGTCCATGATAAAATGACATAACCATTTCTGTTCCACTTTAGGGTAATAACAATTTCCCATATTGTTAGAAACTCATTGAGGACTTAGAAAGTACCATAGTGAGTAAATCCTCGTGAGAAAAACTGAGATGAGGACACTCCTAGAGGTAAGCCTAGGGCTGCTGAGAGCAGTGAGGGGCTGAGGACTGTGACACCTCCTTGGGGGATTGTGAGTAAATTAGAGCATGGGGCTGCTTTCGAGAGCAATATTGAGCTGAGGACACTCCTAGAGGGGTAGCCTAGAAAGGACTATTTTAAAGGCATGTTGAAGTAATTTGTTTAAAAGTAGTCTCTTCATTGGTGATATGATGAAGTTGTTTAATGATGTTTGTTTCAACATTGTAAGGAAGTTGCAAAGCGATTAGATTCAATCTTTGCAAAAGCAGCAGTCCCATGGAAGAGGTCATGAATCTTATATAACATATGCATGTCTTCTCTCTCCTCTTTATTCCGACTTTACTCTCCACACTCTAAATTTGAACTCGAGTTTAATAGAATGATATTGCTTCTCACTCTGAGTTTGAACTTCGCTTAGATTCAAAGTCTGAGTTTGAAGTTGAGTTCCTTAGTGGAGGGCATCATTTAGAGTGCGAATTACTACAGCATAGGGCAAAGTCTCGCCAATTTTATTGGTATGAACAGTTTATGGCGTCCATGCATATCCATTTATAATTCTATGGTATATGTAGTTCTCATATATAAATGAACAATATTCTCTATTTATGTGGTGTGTGAATATGCACATATCATGTACACAACTGGTATGGATAGTTTATTGCGTCTATGCATATCCATTTCTGATTCTATAGTATATGTATGTTCTCATATATACATGAACAATATTTTGTATTTATGTCATGTCTGGATATGCATATATCATGTACACAACTGGTATGAATAGTCGATGTGTTTATGCATATCCATTTATAACTTTATAGTATATGTATGTTCTCATATATACATGAACAATATTTTATATTTATGTGGTGTGTGGATATGCATATATCATGTACACAACTGAATATATGTTAATGTATCTGCATGCACTATATGTAAATAAAATATTTTTGAATGTAATATATATATATATATATATATATGGTGGTTTGGTTTCAGTGGAGGTTAACTATCATCATCATATATAATTAAAATTAATAATATTATTTATATAAAAATAATAATAAGTAATATTTAAAATTTATAGAAAAATAATAATATTGAAATTGAATATATATATATATATATATATATGATAATTAAATTTATCTATACCTATAATTTAAATATATTTTTTGTATATATAAAAAATTAATTAGATAATGGAGAATAAATATGTATATAATAATATTACTACTTAACGAGTAGAGAGTGTGATTTTAATTGACATTTTTTTCTACTTATATATTTAATATTTTATAGATATACTATTGTTGTTTATGTGTGTTTATGATGATGATGATGATGATGATGGTTAACGTCCACTCAGAACAAACATTGGTCTATGGGACCTAAAGAAACAAATTATTTATTTTGATTTATGATTTTATTCCTATGCTCAAAAAGCTTGGAGAGCAGCCTCTCAAGATCCCTATAATTTTGACATTGTAAAAGGTTAGGAAGATCAGTATTGCAACAAACATTGTAAAACTGAGATCTAATGTGGTTGTACATGGGGCACTCTAAGAGGAAGTGGTTTTCATCCTCGATGTTCCTATTCTCACTTATATGGCAGATCCTTTCCATCCATGGCATTTTAGGAACTGCCCAACGACCTGTTTCCCTATGAGTGGAGCTCATGAGAATTCGTTCTAATCCTTGCTATATTAATTTTCTTCTTTGAGCTAGTTAAAATAGAGAGATACTTTTGATCTTCTAGGGTAGGGTTGATGACCTTCTTCTAATAACATAATTTTCTTTTAGCCACTAAATCTTTTTCACGCTACATTTTTTTTTTGAACTTAGAAATAACAATATCTTTAATGTTATTTATGTTTTGCACTGCATCATTCTCATTGATCTCACAATATATCATTTAGATTAAAATGAAGTAAATTGATATTTGCAATAAAAAAAAGTTAAATTAAATTTTCTAGAATAATAAAATATTAAAATTATTATTAAATATTTGAAATAATAATATTTTTGTATGTTTCTTATTTTCTTTACCAAGGTTAATTTGATAACAAAAACATATTTTTAAAACACATTTTTAGGTTTTAGTCTTTCTCATTAGCTTTGCTCCGAAGGTTCAACCAAATTATTTTGGGTAATCAATTTTTTACATTTTTAAGTTTCATTTGAATGACGGAGGTGGTTTATAACGTTGAGAATTACAGTAATTTTCTTTTACTTGTTTTTATTATGAAAATTTAGTAAATGTTGTGCTCAGGTGAAAAGTCTAATTAAGCATTTCATAATAGTCATTTAAGAAAATCTGACAGATCCAAAAGGGGTCGAGCCAAAGAATGCTTAGGATTATTTATATATATATACATATATATAAATAAAATAATTAAAATTAATAATATTATTTATATAAAAATAATAATAAATAATATTTAAAATTTATAGAGAAATAATAAAATTGAGATTATATATATATATATATATATATATATATATATATATATATATATCATTTATTTATACATGTAATTTAAATATATTTTTTTGTATATACAAAAAATTAATTAGATAACTGCAAAATAAATATTGATATGATAATATTGCTACTTAACCAGTTGAGAGTGTTTGATTCTAATTGACATTTTTTTTACTTATATATGTAATATTTTACATACTTAAGAAATAGATATATTGTTGTTGTTTATGTGTGTACGGATATGTCACTTAGGTTAAAAGGGAGTAAATTGATATATGGAATACAAAAAAGTGAAATTAAATTATGGAATATAAAAAGTGAAATTAAATTTTTTGGAATAAGAAAATATTACAGTTATTATTAAATATTTGAAATAATAATATTCTTATTTGTTTTTTATTTTCTTTACCAAAGTTAAATTTATAACAAAAACATAGTTTTAGATTTTAGTTTTTCTCATTAGCTTTGCTCCGAAGATTTAGCTTGGGCTCAGGTAAATGTTGATAAATGTTGAGACGGATTTTGTTGGACAATGAGCCACTGGAAGCTCTAAGTTCGTATAACATCGACCTACCATATGTATTTAAAATCCTAAACAAAAATGACATTATTAATACCCCACAAAATATATGCATACCCTCATAAAACATATTCATGTCTATACAAACATTAATGCCGCATATTTAATAAGGACATCTCGAAAACTTAATCATACAGCATGGACCTTTGCATTAAGTGTTAATTGAAAGGGTAACAATTTGGTGGTACTGTTGTTTTAATTGTTACATAACTATGACTGTTACTTTGATTGACGAGTGGCCATCCCGCCCCAGGCTCCACATATTTCTCAGGCGCCACCTGAATTCATCCTGAGCATTGATTTGGTTACTCTTTGATCACACAGTCGACATTGGTCTAGGCTTCATTTCTCCTCTAACCTTGCCCTTAGTCTCCCATTTGTGTTGTTCCTTCAGAGAGGATTTTTCTCTGCAAATTTTTCCGGCGATGGTGGCTGTGTAACTCTTCCAACACTCATCATCACTAGTAATGCTAGCTTCTGAGAATCCATTTCATTTTCTGACCTCTCAGAGGCATCTCCAGCTCTAGAAACTGATCCATAGGTAAGTCATTGGCACACATGAATTCCTTTCTCCCCTTGCTACTCTATTTTCCAGTTTCTATGGCTGAGTATCTGAATTTACCTTTATTGTGGTTGTTTGCAGGTGGTGGACCATTGGCCAACCTCATTACCTTCCTTACAGACTCGATGTAATAGGGATCCATCACGGTGGGTGAATTCTTGTGCAATTGTAGTTTATTTATTTTTCTGTTGATTTTGGTTGCCAACTATTTATGTTTCGTGCTCTAGCCGCCCTAGCACGTTACCCTGCGACTAAGCATGGAGTTCAATGGACTCCGACCACATGTTCCTCCGTCAAATCTACAGGGACGGCATCACAGGTGCAGTTCTGGGTGTTAGGGTGTACTTTTAATTCCTAAGATTCAGGGATTCTTGTTGCTGCTCCAAGTTCTCCAATTATAGTGTTGTGGCTTAGCATTTTTCGTTGGTTGATATATATATATATATATATATATATATATATATAAGTAAGGAATGCGACAACTTCCAACTGTAATTTTTTTCTTCCATAAAGCTTTTAATAAAATTTCCTCATTTGTTGTTCATTTACTAGGAAGGATCTGCCCTAGTGGGCTCCTAGCACATTTAAGTTATGATTTTTTGTGAACAAATTGTTCCTTCAGTTCTTGAATTCATGTTTATGGTAACGTTATGGCGGTTGAGTTTGGAACTGCGTTATTTTAGTTAACAGCCATACGGCCTTGTTACCTGTATAAATTCTTATTGAGGTCGGCTCAGGGTTTTTTTCCTCCTTCTCATTTACGTAGGTTTCATATAGTTATTTGTGTCTTGATTTGATTCTTCATAGTTCGGCCCCTCTGGAACAAGTATAATATATCGTTTTCCTTATAGTTATAATCGGCCTGTCAATGTATAGAGTTTTGTATTAGGTTTTTCTTTGGGACCTTATGTCCACAATGTTACTATCTTAAATTAACAATGGTTTTCTTCCTTTTTCACTCTTTAGCGACAAGGGTTTTTCCTATAATTTCAGTATGAGGCAGAAGAGGCCCTCACTGATGTTTTGATGACATTTCTGTATAGTTTTCCAGTCTTGGGTCCATTGATACTTTTAGAGTCGTCACAGTTTTTTTTTAAAATGGTTCTACAAAATGTTTATATATATATATATATATATATATATATATATATATATATGTTAATTATTGAGCCTCATTATGTTTGTACTGTTATGGTTGTTGGTGTTATGGTTTTTGATATTTCGCTATGTTCATACTCATTACAGTTATGTTGCACAGTCTTTTAATTCAGTATGCAACCTTGAAAATTTATATAGTTCGATGAGTGATAACCAACAGTTTTTCAATATGTATATATATCAAACTCTCATTTAAACACATTTTTTTTTAATTTATTATGTGATAGTTTGAGGGTTTTGTGCTCATAGACCTTAATTGATTCTTCAGTAATAATTTACTGTTTATCCTATTTAAACCAGGCAAGTTCAAATGATTTCCGAATTTTGCATATACACAACCACATAGGGGACTGGACTGAGTCACTACCAAAGTGGCATCTCGGTCCTAACCCATATCCACAGTTTTGCATGTTGTCAAAAGGTCTTCAAAGTTCCACCTTTTCTTAAATTCTATCATTCGGTTATTTCTCAAAACTATATTGTACATAGTTGTTTTCTGGGTTTACTGTTCCTAAATTCAAGTTCCAACAGTTTTCCCATTCGTTACCTGAGCTGGCTATGGGATTTTTAATAATTTCTCCCATTTCACTACTTGTTCTATTTACCTTCTGCTACAATGTCTATGTTAACACTAAAAATATTACCAATTCCTCACCAGTCTGCAACAACAGAAAATTAACAGAAAACTTAAGTGTTAATCAAACCACTTCCAACATATAAACATTAGAAAACATGAATTTCTGAAATCTATTGATACAGTTTTCTTCTTAACCTTAGTGGGTACTTATCCATGCAAAACTATAGGATAAAGACCAATCAAAATTACTTATATTTTCTCAGAAATTTCCTTGAATTCAACAAAAAGAGACCTTCTCCTTCCAAACGTAAGAAGGGTAATAACACCCTCTTCTACCCCCGAGCTTCCACTCCAGCACATCAGACAACAATTCTTTAATTCTGAAATCATGCCACAGATGCCAGGACTGTAGTCCAGTCTTCCAGTGTCTGATTTCTTTTCGTAATAAGGTAATCCATTGGTTCAAGACTAGCTTTGGACATTCCTACTATTACCTATTTTATTTTCCAGATTGAACCCCCTTTCTTCTACTGAGATCACTTTTTATCTCCAGGAAGAAACCTGTAACTACTTCAACTATCCCTAACTGCCTAGAGTTATTTTGGGTCTCCCTTCTTGAATTCCAAAAATTTCATAATATGATAATTAAAAGAAACAATATTATATTACTTAAATTATTCATTCAGAATGTCATTGGGCTTCCAAAGTCCCATTTACCAACAAAGTAAAAATAATTCTGACTGTTGATCAGAAGATGTTACATCTTCCCCCCTTGAGCAGAATACTGTCCTTGGTGTTTTTGTTCTAGCTTTGGAAACAGAAAAGGATAAGATTGTCTTAGTAGACTTTCATCTTCCCAAGTAGCTTCGTTCAGGCCAAAGTGCTTCCATTTCACTCTAGCTTAGGTGATAAGTTGTTTCCGCAACATTGTTTCTCTCTGATCGAGAATATTCAGGGGTTCTACCAAAAAATCCCATTTTACTAAGAAACCTTTACTATTTATTATTAATATTAATTTATCATCAGAAATTAATATTATATAATTAAAACTAAAATAAACCTAAATTAAAATAAATAAAAATAAAAATTAAAATAAATAAAAATTAATTAAATAATTAAATAATTAAATAATTAAATAAATAATAAATAGATTAAATTAAATATTTTGATATTATTAATTATTAAACAGTCGACTTTCATTTTTTCCTTAAATCAAAACAACTTTCTTCATAACTATTTATATCTCCCTATCAAGCTCTTCTTCTATCAACACTCAATAGTTGTCCTGATGATGGATCCCTGTTGGGATTTGAAACGTTGACAGAAATAATGGTTTTTACTGTGGGTTCTCCGGTTTCTAATAAAGAAAATTAAAAAGATACTTTAAAATATAAATTATAGTACAAAATATAATAAAGAAACAAAATTAATAAATTCCTTTTAGTATTATTATTGAATTCTTTATATTCAAATCAACAAGACTTTTCTTTTATATTCAAATTAACAATAAGTAAGTCTATAACCTATCTCTCTGCTCACTAAAGGCCTCTCACCTAGACTTAGTCAAATTTTGCCTCTGCTTGAACTCATGTTTCCTTGCGTTGTTCCTTGAAGAATTGAGCCCCCAATATTTAGGAAATTCCTTAAATTGATTGAGAAATACCTTCAAATTGATCCTCTAACAACAATAAAAAAGTGTACACTCAAGACTAGTCTACAATTGATGTAACACTACTTTTGAATCTCCACCAAGCCTGGGGAACTCAAATTCCCCTCATGCACTAGCTATTTTGTGTTGATTGATCAGTTAACTGGATGATCACTGAGTTTGACTGAAGTCCCACTGCTTAACTCGCCTTCCACTAATTCCTTCAAAAGCTGGAACTAGTTTAACTGAAAAGCAACATGAGATAACCAACCTTGATTGCTACAAGTTAGAAATCACACATGTATAACTAAACTCTAACTCCTCTAATTCAAATTTACTAAGTAAATCGGGTGGCACAATCAATGTCACACAAGTTAACGTCATCCAAGTTGTGTGATGATGTGGAAATTCATATTTTCTTAATTAATCAAGCCAAAATCAAATTGAGAATTTCTTTTTATTTTCAACATTCCCTCTTAGCAAGAAAGGGATTATCAACCAACCCTATCCCAACAATTGTGGAAATCAAACTTCTCTCTGGAAAAGTCCTTTGTCAAATTGTCAGTATCTTGTTCCTTTCTCAGAATTTACAGCTGTTATAGCTCCAAATCTCACTCTTGAGGTTTGTGATGCTGCACTCATGGCCCAGGGCAACCCCTCCTTCCAGACCTGGTCCAAAATTTAAAAAATAATGTTTTATTCCCTATACGTGACATTGCCCTGAGCTAAACGCGTGTGTACGTGGGTCTGTGTATACCGAACCCACGTATATGTATTAAAACACTTAAAAAAAATAAATCTCCTTAATTGTGGGCAGAGATCATGGGTTTTACCTACTGATTACCTGTTAGTGCCCGTGGCTCAACTGTTCCCAACGTATTCCCAACTAAAAAACTACTTTGGGAGAAGTATAAAAAGGCTTCAATGGGAAGGCCTAATGGAGGAGAGAAGAGAGAGAAAGGTTACTATGCTGAGATTTCCCTGACCAGGTCTAAAGATCTTAGTGCCTCCTGCACTTCCCCCATTTACAGGAAACCCTTGTTTCCTTGTGTGATGACGTCTATCTACTACCTGAGATATCATAGAGTAAGTCATGGAAGGAGTTTGTTAAAGGTTTGAGACTGGATGAATCCGGAGGACAGTTCTACTTGGAGCCTATGAAAGGACGAAATAGGTGAAATTATTCCTTTTTGTACTTTATTTGTCTATAATAAAAGAAACACTTGTCTTTGTTCCCGACATAAATCTTCTTCATGTTTATGATATCGATGTTATGATTCATATGTGAATGGTTGTTTAATTGCATAGCTAACTACCTTTCAATATACTATGGAGATGATTTCTTTTTGATGTTTAGTCCATATATTGTTGTACTTTCTTGAATTGATTGTTGTGCAAGTTGAGGAAGCAAAAGGAACTCGAAGAAGGTTTGGACCCTCGAAGGATCTTTTCAAATGAAGGACCCCTAGGTACGCCCCTTATCGTATAGTTTGCTTATATTAGCATTATGGTTGTATGGAATGTGTGTTTCTCTGTATAGACAACCTCTGATCTACTAGGGTATCAACCCAAGACCCTAGGGTAATTAGTCCCTTGACAGAATTGGCGACTCCACTGGGGACAGCAGTATTATTGTTCCTAGTTTGGGTTTATTCAAGCCAATCAGGGCTCAGCTGTCTGTTTGCTTGTTGTTACTGTGTAGTTTGTTCCTATAGGAATTTGAATTGTAAGTTTGCTCAGTTTCTTCAGGCTGTTTTTTGTTTTTTCTTGAAATATTTTATATACGTTGTTTTTCTTGTTTACAGAAGCGTATATATGCATGTTTCCTTAAGTAAACCCATGTATACATAGGTTTCCTTAGGCTCAATCTCATATACATGCAGCTGTATATCAATATAGTCATATATATCTTGTAATTTTCAAGATTTTTCAAATCTTTTTGTTTCTGACGGTCTGTTTGATAGTCTAGTTCAGTCCTGAACACTTACTTTTCTGTGTCAGTTTTTAGTTTTACAGCAAGTATCTGATTTCAAATTCTCTCTGATTTTGGAAAGTGTTGGTCTTATTGGTTTTATTTCAAGCGTCATCGTTTTTGTTCAGCATACAAGATTTCTTGTTAGGAGTCTTGGCTGCTCTATTTTGTCAGGGCAGAAAGGTTGATCTCAGTCTTTGTGTCAAATCTTGTTTTGGTGACTTTTTTGGTTTGCATGTCAAAACTACATTTTTGTGACCATTTAGATTTCTTTCTTTCGAAAGTTGTTGGTTTACACTTTCTTGAAAGTTGTCTTTTCAATATTTTGGTCTTTATTGCCAAACTCTTGTTGCTGCTTTTTGATTGTCAAGAGCATTTCAAAACACATTTTTTTGAGTTCTCACTTGTTCTGTGTTGCAAACTCACAAAGAGCTTCATTGCCTATTCTTCGATTATAAAGTTTCAGTCTTGTTTAGAGCACTTTTGAAAAGACGTTTTTTCTTTTGCTTTTGAAGAAAACTTTTTGAAAAACTTGGTTTTGCTTCCTTGAACTTTGTTTTGAGTTAGTTCCTTTTAGTGAATGAAAGTGCATTTTTGTTTGTCGTGAAACTTGTTTTTAGTGTTTAGATGAAATGAATGATAACAATTCATACTCTATCTAAACAATTTAAGTGGAAAAATTAAAACTTGATAAACAAGCAACTTTCATTTCTTGATTTAAGAGTAGTTTTGAGTTTTGCATCAGCATGTACTTGTTGCATTAGGATAAATTTTCACATATTTTTAGGACATCCATAGTTTTGTTAACTTTTGTGAGTGTGGAGCATGAGTAAAGGAAAGAAAATAAAAATTTGTTGCTTTCTTTGAAGTTCCTCTGAACCCAGTGGAAATTTCTTTCATCAAAAAACGAAAACAAGTTCATTTGCATGTAGTTTGGTTTTTATTAATTTCTTTTGCGTCAAAACACCACTAGTTTCACTTCTGCTTATACCTTGACTTAAATAATAGCCCATTTAAAAACAAGAGCTAATCAAAATATACTAGAACTTTTTATAATTGTCAAGATAGACACACCAACAAGTTTTAGGATGTTTTAGGGTCTTGGATTAGGCGAGTGGAGATATAACTCTCCAAGGCCATTTAAACTGTCAAACGTAAGAGTCTGAATAGTGAGTGAAAGTCCAATAGTGTTAGGGAGACTAGGAAAGCTTCGTATCTAGGAGTTAAGCACAAGGGTTTTTGAAAACAGGGAAGAGATATACCCCCTCTCCTACTTGTCGGATCTAACCTCAAGACTATTCCACCTGGTTTCTGATACGAGTTGGTAACTTTAGTTACTACTCCTAGGGATTTACACAGGCGGCTATGGAGGGGAATCCCGTGGCACCTGAGGTCGAAGTTGTATCACTCTCAGCAGTACTACTAGATGACACCCTTGCGAAGCTCGGGGGCTTGCACCAGTGTAGGCTGTTGTTAGGAGGTCAACGTAACTTCCTCTATTAGCTTCGCTGATAGGACTGGGCCGTCAATATCCCAAACTATCTTCGGAAGGACCCTTACTTCAATTTCTTGTATTTTGGTGTTCGGTCCTCATCACCCAGAATGGAAATACTCGAAAGTTGTTTGACTAGCTGGTATCTTTTATGGACTTTTTAGTGTGTGCTCTATGCTCCTAGTTGGCCTAGCTTTCAATTTTTTGAGTCTTTAGCTAGATCTTAATAAGAAATTAAAAGTGGTTGACCAATCACCTAGACGGTCTCGAAGACTTCGTGGTCTTTCACCACCAAGTTTAGAGCCTTCTCCTAGAAGGCACAGAGGTAATAGTGTCGGTGGGTTTAATCCCGTGGAAGTTGACGCATCGAGGATTGATCCTCCTCTCAGGGGCATTAGTGTTCAGAATAGGTCTGGTACTTCCGTAGAACGAGGAACACTCTAGTTCTTTCTTGAATTCTCTTTTAGACAGAAGAAAATATAGAGGTAGAAGAATTCCCAGAGTCATTAGTAGCTCAAAATTCTCCCCTACCTTCTAGTTATCCAGAAGTATTATGATAGGTTGGGACTTCGATGCATAGATTATCAAGTCCAGTTGACACTATGCACTTACCATCGATGACCACTACTGGAAGCATGGCTTCTACTACAAGTGCTACAACAATGCAGACTCCTACATTAGTACAAGGGGGAGGAACTATTTCCATCCCCTCTACATCTTTATTTGGGTCTTTTGCTAGCACATCTTTTGGTGGGTCTACCTCCATTTCTTCTACGAGTGGAAATTCCCAAGCCAATGCTTTTAGTACTGTATTTTTCCATTTTGCACCCATTCACAGGGTATTCCGTCAGTTCCATTTAGTGCCTGCACATCTATGATGGGTGGATCGGCTTCATTCCAGGGTTTTCCTTTCGAAAGTGGTCATATACCACATTCCAACCCGACAATAGGATCTATACCTTTTTCTTCTATAGGACAAAGCAGCAATCCTTTCCAAGGTTGTACTAACCATATCGTTAGTGGCATGGGAACCAGGAATCCGTTTTTCGGCCAACAAGGGAATGGGCCATACACCACAGTTAGTTCGTTTCAAAGTATTCTTCCCTTAGCTTCTGCTTGGAATCATTATGAGGGGTTATCGAATCCGTATAATCCTTTAGGATTAAGCTTCATTGGTTGTGGAGGTTTTGCGGCCAGAGTTGGTCAAGCTTCGAGTTTTTCTAGATCACAAGGCTTACCGTTTGGTTCAGCCGGTTCTGCTGGATACTTCGGGCAGCCTAGTGCCTTCCAAAATCCAAGCCAATCTTTTCAGAACTTCGGGAGCTCCGCCCAGCCAGGGTGGAACCCCAAAGGTGTTCCTAGGCTTCCTTTTCTGGAAACTTTGAACTTGTGAAATCTCACGAAATTAACAAATGATTCAATAAAATACAACCCGGCCTGGCCTCCGTTCCCAACCAAACTCCCTTAGGACATTCCAAAATTCGAAGGGAAGGGAGGTGAAGACCCAGTCGACCATGTAACCACATTCCATTTGTGGTGCTCACCAAACTCCCTTATTGATGACTCGATTAGGTTGAGACCTTTTCAATGCACCTTGACTGGTAATGTGGCCAAGTGGTATATAGATTTGCCAGAGAGCAGCTTTACATATTTCGTCGACTTAGCTAATATTTTCTTAAATCATTTCCATTTTCCTGTCTGCTATGATCCCGGAACTGAACTCCTTGCCACTTTTCGTCAGGACAGGAAACTCACATTTTTGACCATATTCACGAATGGAGACAGAGAAAGAGGCTCATTAAAGCCAAAATCCCTCCGGAATACTATCTCGAATGGTGTTTGAAATCTTTACAACCTGAAATCTCTAAGGATGTCTCCATGTCCGGAGTCTATTATGAGGAGCAAGCTATTTTTAGGGCCCAACAATTAGAATTGATTTACTCTCAGTTTGGGATCCTACAAAAAATCTTGCTAGATGCTCCTAGGTCTAAGCTTGATATAGCCAAGTCGAAGCTAGGCCCCCATGCAGATGGTATCGTTGGATCGGTAGACACAAATATGTTGAACTTGTTGAGCCAATTACAACAGTTGTCTTTGTAAACTGCTCCTAATAACCAAGTCACATCATCTAACCTTTCGTCTTCCCAACCCTCTTCAGTCAATGTCGTCTAATCGACCAACCCCAAAGGAAATCAAAATTTGAATGGGAAGAAGAAAGGACGAGGTAAGAAAAATAGTCAAGATGGGAAGATTGATGCAAATAAACTCGGAAATAATGCTGGAAGTGGTAGAAATGAGTCTAAAAATAAAGTCAAGTTTCCATGCAAGTTATGCGATGGAGACCATTTAGCTCATCACTGCCCCAAGATTGAAGATGCTCAACACTTGTTAGGGCAACAAGGGAGTTCTAGTTCTCAAGCTGTGTTAACCAACCCTTTTCCCCAAGGGCAACAACTTCTTGTGGCACGAGTTCAAACCCCGGTACCTCCGCAGGGGGCAACCAGGAAGGGGAAAAGTTATCAAATGTTTTCATGATGGGTTCCAATGTCCATGTGGCCACTCGGTCATGTGATTACGGTGAAGCTGAAACTTCCGAGGACAAAACTGCTCCTAGAAATATCGACCTTCATATTGAGTGACCCCCGGCCGAGACTATACCATGAATATCGAAAGGTTCTGCTAAATGTATGACTATTAATCCTAATGCTAGGGCTGCCCAAAATTACTCCATTGTTGGGGATCTGGCTTAGAGTCCATGTGCCATGTCCACTTTAGAGGTTCTCCAATTTTGTCGAGCTCAACGAAGTGCTTTACTTTCGGCAATTGGGGCAGTTGATCCAACTAATTCTTTAGTGCTCACTTTCGACATGTTAAATGTCAAAACGTGACTCCCTCATCATATGGCTTTTCAAATAAAGTCCACATACCAGGAAATTAACATTTTTCGTACCGTTATTGATGAAGGAGCTTCCACATGCGTCATGTCGATGTCATGCTGGAAGGCTATTGGATCGCCTTTGGTTATTCCTTCACCTACCGTCTTGACTGCATTTGATGGACATTCTCACAAGCCACATGGGATTATCCCGGCCTTTCCCATATGTGTTGGGGAGAAGTTCGTTAATATTGAAGTAGAGGTCATTGATGCTAACCTATAATAGAATCTCCTCTTAGGAAGGAACTAGGTATATGAAATGGACATCGTTGTTTCAACTATATTTCGTGTCATTTGCTTTCTTCATGAAGGGAAAATCATTAAGGTTGATCAATTAGATTATTGTCCAGTCGATCCTCAGGCAATCTCTGACTCTACTGTTCCTTTAGTGGATAACCCTTGTCCGCCCACATAGAATCTAGGAGTTGGGATGTATTCCTCATTGATGGGTACCTTTGATTTTCCCTCTCCTATCGCTAGAATCAATGTCATTTCATCATCTAAGGAGTCTCCTCGAAAATAATTCTTCTGAACTCATTATTTTTCGGACCCTTTGACCTTGCCTTCACCTACAACCACATTAACTGAAGGAAAAGTTAATGGAATGGCATTCCCTATGTCTGCAGCTGAGCTTAGATACCAATCTATCGTTAAATCTACAGACGATCACTCTACTCCTTTTTCTAAGGAAGAGCTAGATGGTGATGTGGCCCCAGCCTGGACCCTTGATTCTACCTCCGCCTTGGACTGCTTAGATACGGTTTTACCTTCTGAAGAAGCAATCCTCGAAGTAATGATGGGTGTCGATCAACCTTGGGAATACTTACACCATCATTCATATTTTCTTCCTCCATTGCAGGAAGTAGAGTCTAGGTTCTCCGAGCTCTTTACTAGTGATGTTTGTACGGTATCAAATCCTTTGGCTCCAGCACACTTTCATGCCGAAGGTAACATGTCAGTAATTTCAAAAATGATACCTATAAACATCTCTACGAACCCTAACGTGATCAAGAATCTCTTCATTGGAATCAAATGTTCCACTGAAGAAATTCAAGTTTAGACTGACCTTTTCATGGAATTTCGAGATGTATTCGCTTGGTCTTATGAAGAAATGCCTGGCATTGATCCATCTATAGTTCAACATGAGATCAAGACGTATGAAAATGCCAAACAGGTTGGTTAAAGGCTTCTGCCAGCTAATCCTAGGAAAGCGGCAGCCATTAAAGCTGAAGTAGAAAAGCCGCTCAAGGTGGGTTTCATATATCTTGTTCCTCTTACTGATTGGGTTTCTAATCCAGTCCCTGTGGATAAAAATCAAGGAACAAACTGAGTATGCATTGACTTTAGAGACCTAAATAAGGCCTGTCCAAAAGATAATTACCCCACACCATTCATTGATCATATTATTGACGAGTGTGTGGGTAATGAGATTTTTTCCTTCATGGATGGTTTTTCCGGTTATAATCAGATCTCTATCCATCCAGAAGATCAACATAAGATAGCTTTTATATGTCCCTTGGGTACCTTTGCATATAGAAAGATGCATTTTGGTCTTAAAAATGTTGGAGCTACATTCCAGCGGGCCATGTCATATGATTTCTACGACATTAAACATATCATCGAAGCATACTTGGATGATCTCACTGCTAATTCTCAAAAGAGAACTGATCACACTAGTCATCTTCGATCGGTTTTTAAGCGATGTCGTTTTTATAGAATCCGGTTGAATCCCAACAAGTGAATTTTCGCAGTTACGTCTGGTCGGTTATTAGGGTTCGTCATGTCAAATGAAGGGATTCAGGTTGATCCCTTCAAGGTCGAGGCAATAATTCAGTTGCATCCCCCATCCTCAATTCGACAACTTCGAAGTCTTCAAGGGAAGGCTAATTTCCTAAGACGGTTTATAGCGAATTATGCCAAGATCACTAAGGGGTTTATGCGTTTGGTACACAAAGGAGTTCCATTCGCGTGGGATGACTTTGCGCAGTGGTCGTTCGATGCTTTGAAAAAGGCATTAGTCTCTACCCTGCTTTTGAGTCCACCAGATTATGGTAGGGACTTCCTTTTATATCTCGCTACAGCAGAATCAACCATTGGTATGGTTCTCATTCAGGAGGATGATGCTCTCATGGAGCATGTTATTTATTATTTGAGCTGAGGCTTAATATGTCCTGAACTTTGTTGTTCTTTCATTGAGATGTTGGCTTTGGCAGTTTTACATGTTGTCTAGTGGCTTCGTCATTATATCTTGCTATGCAAAACTTTTGTCTTAGCGGCAGTCAATCCATTTCAATTTGCCCTCAGTAGGCGAGTGATTGGGGGAAAATATAATCGATGGAGAGTCATTTTACAAGAATTTGATCTCGAGTTCTTGTTCGTCAAGTCTAAGAAATCCATGGTTTTCACCGAGCTAATTTCAGAGCTTCCTTGTGGAGAGGATACTATTTATGAGGAAAGTTTTCTTGAAGAACATTTATTCCTCATCTCTTCGCTTGATCCTTGGTATGGAGATATCATTGTCTATCTCTAGACTTCGAAGTTTCCCTTTACTTTCTCTAAGAATGAACGCAGGAAATAAAGTCACTTAGCCAAAAACTATGTTATCATAGGTGATACATTATATCATCAAGGGGTTGATTCAATCCTTCGGCGTTGTTTAACCTTAGAGGAAGCAGAGTCAGTGCTCAATGACTGCCACAGTGGAGCTTGTGGTGTTCATCTATCAGGGCTTGCTACAGCCTACCGTATCTTCCGTGCTGGCTATTTTTGGCCTTCACTCTTCAAAGACTTTGTTGAAGCGGTCAAAAGCTATCACCCTTGTCAAATCTATACTTGGAAGATGCGCACACATCCAGCTCCTCTTTTTCCTGTTGTCACTGCCGGTCCTTTTACTAAGTGGGGTATCGATTTTACAGCTTGTAATCCACCTTCAGTGGCGAATCACAAGTACATTATCGTGGCTATAGACTACTTTACGAAGTGGTCTGAGGCCATGAAAACTTATAAAAACGATAGTGAAATGGCAGCATTTTTCCTTTTTAATCAGATTATCTCAAGGTTCGGTATCCCGAGAGAGATTGTCACTGACCATGGCAGTCATTTCCAGAATCAACTAATGTTTGAATTGGCTCTTAAATTGGGTTTCCGGTAGGAACATTCATCTCCTTATTATCCTCAGGCCAATGGACAGGTCGAGGCAATCAACAAAACTCTTAAGACGATCCTGCAATGGACAATCGACAAAAATCGGTCCAGTTGGCATCTTATGTTGTATTTGGCTCTTTAGGCATACCGAACCTCCATGAAGACTGCTACTAGTTTTACACCTTTTCAGTTAGTTTATGGGATGGAATCTATCTTTCCTATCGAATGTGAAATCCCATCTCTTCAGTTAGTTGTTGAGCTCCTTCTAGAGACTTCGTGTCTCGAAGAGTGCCTCCTTCATTTGGAACATCTCGATGAGCAGCTTCGAGATGCTGCCACGATGAATGAGGCTCATAAGAAAAGGGATAAGACGTAGTATGATAAAGTTGTCCGTTCTTGAGTCTTTACTGAAGGTGACCTTGTCTTGGTCTACGACCAACATAAGGACACCTTGGGGGTAGGAAAGTTTAAGCCTATGTGGTACGGTCCTTTCATAATTAAATGAGTTTTAGAAAAAGGGTCATATGAGTTAATCGATTTTGAGGGAAACAAGTTGGCGGAGCCCCGAAACGGGCTATACCTCAAGAAGTACTTTGCTTAAGTAGCAGATAGGCAATGGCTTATTTGTACATTATGTATATTTGTACATATCTCATCGAGAGTTTTTTATATCAACACTTTTTTGTTTGTTGTGGAAGGTGTTGATGGATGACTTGGTCTATTTTGGATTCGTCGATGGTGGTAGTCGGCACACTTGAAATCTTGCTTCCGCGGCTTGGGTACTCTACTATCTAACTGGTCAGTTGATGGTATCAAGGGGAGTATGCATTGGTCCCGCTTCAAATAATATGGTTGAGTATACTGTCGTTATTAATTTACTATCTGAGGAAATTTCTTATGGAATCGACTCGTTGGTAGTTTATCTTCATTCACAATCGATAGTGTCATAATTGAGTAACATTTATCGGGTAAGGGATCCATGTTTATATCGCCAGTATTTAAGGGTGAGGTTGTTGCAAAGATAATTTACTTATATTAATTATTTGCACATTCAAAGCTCTCATAATTGGTTAGCTGATTCTATCGCTAATCAAGTATTAGACTGGCACATCAATCATTCATCACAATAAAATCAAGCATAAAAAAGTCGAACTATATATATATATATATATATATATATATATATATATATATATATATATATATATATATATATATATATATATCATAAATCATCTCGAGTGTACATAAGTATGTCCAAAAATAATATACAAAATTGGGACTCAAATGCCCATAATCATGTCTAGTACATCTAATGCTCTGGCTCAGGATGAGCGGCTAAGTAGGTAACTATCACATTGGCCACACGCCTAAAAGTGCGGACCCAGTCTCATGGCATGCCAACCACATGACGCTGCATATCCTCAGGAAGATCCTCTACCACCGCCATCGGTACTCCGTGAGTGAGTCTCACCAAGTGCCACTGGACTGTGTGAAGCAGTCGCTCTGTGTCTGCAGCTACCTCTTCGGCCCCTCGGCCGCGACGTCTATGCCCTGGAAGCTCATCTGGTTTTACCGGTCCAATATCTGGAACATGATCATCATATTAGTCATTTGAATCCTATCAAAACATTTTTCAAAATTCATTATTATATTTGAAAAATCACAAAAAATCATAAAATCAAAAAACACTTACGAATGTCGCCCCATGCTACGATTAGTAGTAATACTAGATCAAGATCTTCTCGGAAATCAAACCCAACATAAGGGTAGTCATCTATGGCGATGATCTACTGATCCCACCAGGAAAAGAAGTCATTGTCAAATGCAGTCCGTGGGACGTCCTCACCTCCTAGACGTTTCATTAGGTCAGCCGACCTGCCCATGCATGGATCTCATGGGGTGCTGATTGAAACTGGCACTCTAGGACAGAGTGTTGGGACCCTCTCAAAAAAGAAAGAACATAAAATAGTCCCATATCCGAAGTTTTTGGTGTGCCCTCTCTTGATGGAAGTGAGCTGGCTTTTTAGGTTGGCCAGATATAGAGGAGCACACCAGTCAAATACAGTGGTCAAACAATCTACCACCAAGCTCATGGCTGGTCGTGATGCCTGGTGTAGAGAAGCTGATCTGTTCACTCTGGCTATACTGAACAAGATTATCCTCAGCGATAGACTCTCCACATGTTTGATATTTCAACCTTCTTTGGATGTCCAGGGCAATATATATGTATGTAGTCCTTGATCGAGAGACTGCCTTGTGTCCTGCCCCTAGAATGTACTACCTCTCCCCTTCGAGAAGGCTTGTGATGAAATAAATTTCATCCATTTCTATCCTGAGTGGCATCTGGTCAATCATAAATGAATCATCATTGATACTCCAATAATCAATGAGCATCTCAAGCAGACGTGTGTTTGCTTTCATATTTGGCAATTTGAAGAATTTTAGCAAACCACATCCCCGTAAGGCACCCAAAGCATTAGGATCATTCATGACCTCATCATCCACTGAGGTATGCTCTCTTTCTCGCCAAGTGATTGGTATCCTAAAGAAAAAATGATTTTGAACCGTTAGTTTCTTTGTATGAAATGTTCACGGCATATATGTGGGTCCATTTGCACACAGTCACATGTAGGGCCTGCGTGTATGCAGGTTTCATATACCCAACCCACGTATATGCCGTGGTGAAGTTTTTGATAAAGAATTCAACGGTAAAACATAAATTAAAAATTCTAAAACTAGTCACATTTTATTGTAAGACAAGTATAAGAGTTACCTGGGGATTTTGGAAGAATCTAAACGGTTGAATTTGGCGTATGGAAAGGTTGCTTCTTTTGCTCCTCTCCTCCTCTCTCATGCTCAAATGGTGAAAATGGTGAGTTTAAAAACTCTTTTATAGGCTTTGAAAATGCAAAAATGTTTCAAAACTTAATTTTGTTTGGTCTCATGTAACTTTTAATTTGGGAGCTTGGAATGTCAAGAATGGTTTGATTTTCAGGACATTTTGGACGTTTTTTCGACGGTTTCTAGATGGTTCTATGACTGCTGACCCGTCATGGAAGGTATCATTTTCTCACTGGCATATAGGTTAGGGAATCCATTTTTCTGTTGCATTATGCATACTAGCCTCCATTTGTCAATACATTTTCCATAGGGTCGATCCCATCGTGTTATGGTTCGTAAACCATTTTCACTCACCGATTCTTTAAATCATGACATGATGGTAGAAGCCATCCTTGACATGGTCACCGTAGTTAGCACTTCACTAACATTTATTGCCCATGCTGCTCCGATTTGACTAGGCTTGGGAGTCCTCTATAGTCCTTCCATGACTTATGTGATGAAGACGCATTCCTGTTTGCTTCTTCACTTTCGTTCTGGCCTTATACCCTAGAGGCTCCTTTTTGTTGAGTTGTACTACTATATTGCATTTTGACCATTTGCACCTTTTGGCCTTTGGCCGGCTTCACTTGGACTCATGTTTAAGCCAACTTTTTACCATGATGACTGCAAAATCAAACTTGCATACCTTTAACTTCTGCAACTTGACACACCTTGACCCGTGGAAGGAACACACCTTTGAGTGTCATTGACCAGTTTTTGCCTCCCTGCATTGAGCATAGGATTGTTCCAATCCCAGGAACTAGATCATTTGCTTCACTGACACTCGTTCTTTCCACTATACTATAGCATTCTTTTATTCTTTTTCCAGCTTAACAGAAAAGGACAAAAAAATTATATATTCCAAAAAAGAGTGGGAACAAGACAATGTTTCCATTTAATATTGGTAGATAGAGTCAGTTGTGTCGCCCTTGAATTAAGCATTCAAAACAAAGTCTCCTCCATTTGGGCGGGATTTAGTTTGACTTAGGTACGCCTTAACCTTGTTATTGAGTCAGTTCTCCCCCGATTGGTTATCTCTTCCAATCATATGGAGGGTTCATTCGTGCCTCCTACATGACGAACTTATACAGAGTCATCATATGCTACCGCATAGTCACATTGAGCCATGCTTTTGTTCAAGGGAAGTTAGCCTGAGTCGGCCTCTCTGCGATGTCTCTTGACTCATTTTTCAGTCAGACATCCCTGGTTTTCAGTATCATGTCTGTCATCACATCAGCTATATTGGTCCTTTACTCGTGCCGGTTTGAGAAGGTCCTCATTGACTTCTTGCTGGCGGGTCTTGTCCTTATCGACGATGACATCTTACTCCGCGGATAGGCCTAGAGCTACACCCTGACCCTATTTTCATTATTGATAGGTCACATTGTGCTCAGCATCGATCAATATCATGGGTCTTTGAATGAGTGGTTTTGCCTTGTGTTCGACATCAGCTTACATTATCACACATTGGGGTTCATGCAATACCTTGGTTTCCATTTGACCCTATTGGTGGTTACCTCGCCTCTGTGTCAGCTTTCATTATTGGTTGCTTAAGAGGGTTTCTGTTGTGCACTAGTCACATCTTGTGTATGCCGGAAACGTACTTCGGTCGGGTTACTACATCTTTTTCATCTAATTCCTTCCACATTATTGGCCTATGAGTTACACTCGATTAGATTGATGAAGGATGCCTTAATTGATTCCTTCTAGCGGATCTTTCCCCATCGACTATGGCTCATTGCTCTGGGGCAAGGATCTAGAGTACATTTGGTAGTACCTTGGGGTTTGCATTCATTAGTGGCAGATCCTTCGCTATCGACAGTGAGAAACCATCATTGTCTCATGATCAATAGATTCTTACAGATATTCGACTCCAGCTCATCTATTCACACTTGTTAGATTGTACTGGGTACCTTGATTCTAATTATCATTATCGGTGAGTAGTCTTACATTTGTTAATGATATACATTAATGACCGGTAATCAAATGATTTCTCACATGGTCGACTTCAGATCATTTATTCCCATGGTGTAGAAATGTACCATGGCGGTCGGTGAAGACCTCAGGTTGCATCAACATTCATTCATGGTGACATTCTATATGTTGGCACCTGAGTTTGCAGTGTAGTACCATCCTATTCCATCATGTTCAATTGGTACCTTTTGTGATTAGTCTTTGATATCAGTGATCCAGTTCATTTTTCAGCATCATTTGACATTCTTATATGTGATATTTAGACATGTACTTGTTCGTTCATGATTAGATGATCCATTATGTATTTACTATTTCTTTATACTTGTATACTTAGTGGATCCGCTTGTACTTGATATGCGGACATGGCTTACTTTCTCTAAGCATGGGTATGCCCGCCTCAAATAATGTTTCTTTCTGATCTCCTTTTGTGGCTTGGCGAGTTGAACTCTGGTGAAGTCCTTCTCAGTTTTTGACAGATTTCCTTTCCAAGAACTTGCTTAATACATTTCGGCCATCATGTACCCCTTCTAACCTCATATATTAGGGGGCATCTGTTATAGCTCCAAATCTCACTCTTGAGGTTTGTGATGTTGCACTCATGGCCCAGGGCAACCCCTCCTTCCAGACCTGGTCTAAAATTTAAAAAACAGTGTTTTATTCCCTATACACTACATTTCCCTGAGCTAAACACGTGTGTACGTGGGTCTGTGTATACCTAACTCGCGTATTTGTCTTAAAACACTTAAAAAATTAAATCTCCTTAATTTTGGGCAGAGATCGTGGGTTTTACCTGCTGATTACCTATTAGTTCCTGTGGCCCAATTGTTCCCAACGAATTCCCAACTAAAAAACTACTTTGGGAGAAGTATAAAAAGGCTTCAATGCCTAATGGAGGAGAGAAGAGAGAGAAAGGTTACTATGCTGAGATTTCCCTGACCAGGTCTAAAGATCCTAGTGCTTCCTACACTTCCCCCATTTACAAGAAACCCTTGTTTCCTTGTGTGATGATGTCTATCTACTACTTGAGATATCATGGAGTAAGTCATGGAAGGAGTTTTTTAAAGGCTTGAGACTGGACGAATTTGGAGGACGGTTTCGCTTGGAGCCTGCAAAATGAAGAATCAGGTGAAATTATTCCTTTATGTACTTTATTTGTCTGTAATAAACACTTGTCTTTGTTTCTGACATAAATCTTCTTCATGTTTATGATATCCATGTTATTATTCATATGTGAATGGTTGTTTAATTGCATAACTAATTACCTTTCAATATACTATGAAGATGATTTCTTTATGATGTTTAGTCCATATACTGCTGCACTTTCTTGAATTGATTGTTTTTCAAGTTGAAGGAGCAAAAGGAACTACAAGAGGGTTTGGACCCTGGAAGGATCTTCTCAAACGAAGGAACCCCAGGTACGCCCATTATCATATAGTTTGCTTATATTAGCATTATGGCTGTATGGAATGTGTGTTTCTCTGTATAGACAACCTCCGATATGCTAGGGTATCAACCCAAGACCCTAGGGGAATTTGTCCCTTGAAAATAGCCACAACAATATTTTCCTCTATACATAGTCCCCTAAATGGTGGTACCAGATATCTATATGCTTAGATCGATCGTGAAAAATAAGGTTCTTAGAGTGCTTGATGCAACTCTGATTATCACAATAGATCATAGTGGATCCATCATCTTTGTTGGAATTTACAACCACAACATTATTTTCCTCTGTACATAGTCACTTAAACGGTGGTACGAGATATCTATATGCTTGGATCGATTGTGAAAAATAAGGTTCTTAGAGTACTTGATGCAACTCTCATTATCACAATAGATCACAGTTGGATCCATCATCTAACCATATAATCCCACAATTATCTTTCTCATCTAGATTGTCTCACATTTTGTTTGACTTGCAACCATGTATTCTTCTTCTTTTAAGATGGGCACCAGAGATCTTTGCTTCTTTCTGTACCAGGAAACAACTATAGACCCAACAATGAAAATTCTACCTAATGTATTATTTCGTTTTGATGGACTCCTAGCCCAATTTGCATCTGTGAGGCCACACAACTTCACTCCCTTTGTCCATCTGTACCAAAGTCCAAACTAGGTAGTGCCTCTCGAGTACCGTAAAACCTGCTTAGCTTCCCTCCAAAATAATTTGTTTTGCCTAAATTTAGCTTAGCTCACTTGGTTGACTGCATAGCACATATATGGTCACATGTTTACAAGGTACATGAGTGAACCCACTAGCTATCAATAAATCGTAACATCCACTTCATCACTTGAAGTGGCATCCTCCTTCCTCTAATTGGTCACTAGAGATGTCTCCATGGTTTTGCAACTCTCCATGCGAAACCTTTGTAGTATCTCATTTGCATACTTGCCTTGAGAGACAAAAAATTCCCCATTGCCTTGCCATAGTTCCTGTTGGGTCCCTATAATACTAGTGATTACCCCATTACTATTGTAGTTATACCCCTTATTTATATTGTTGTGCCCCTATTACCCACATATTGTTATTTCTGTGCCCCATAGAATCCCTCTATTATTATTTTTGTGGCTTTATATTATTATTGTTAGGTCGGCTGGATTATATTGTGACTCCTTAGACTCCTATATATAGAAAGGAGGTTTTCTCATTTGTATCATCCAAGAATTGTTCATTTATGTAATGCAAAGGAGGTTTCCCCCTTGAAGAGGCTGAATTCTAAGGCGTTGATCTTTCTTTTCTATCTTTTCTTGAGCTGGTTTCATAACATTTGGTATCAGAGCTTTGGATTCTAGGGTTTCGCTGCTCCAAACAGGCCATCGTGGAATTTTCGCTATAACGTTTTTTATGTGACGTTTCAGAAGTCGCAAAAAAAACCCATTTGAGAAGAAATCGCGCTGAACCCTGGGTCTAAATTTCAGAGTTTTTCGCATGATATTTTTGGAGATATGATCTGAGGAAGTTGGTCTTTTTGCAGACTCCTGAATTACACTCAAAACAGGTGACCTGGGGAAAAACGTCATAAATTTCTTTCTGAGCATCGGATTGAAATTCCGTAAGAAGTTACAGAAAGAGCACGGATTGTAGTTTTATTTTATATATTTTTCAGAGTCAAAAGTTGAAACAGTGACACGTGGAACATCGTAAAAGTTCACTCTACTGAACTAGTCTATAATCAAGTCACTGTGGGAGATTTCGCATAACGCTTCCTTGGAGAATCCAATTTGGGTCAGACGTGTGGCATGGGAAAGAGGATACAGAGGGCTACTACAGGTCACAAATTCAAAACTAGATAATCAGAAAGTACAGAGATACATCAGAGGCAATATCGAGCTTCTACAAAGTGAAAAAAGGTGTGTGGATTTTCTTTAATTTTTGCTTAAGCTTGGTTTGAAAATTTATTTTTAAGGAATTCAAAGGGCATATTAGAGAATTATTATCGGTAACTGATGCCCTGGGGAAAGAAAATGAAAACACCTAGTAAGGACCCTGAAAGCTCTAGCATGACCCATGAAGAAGAAGAAGAAATGCTATATGATATATCAAAATTACAAGAACAAGTGCAACGAGTGTCACTTGCACAAAAAGCAACAGAATCTAAAATGGATGGTTTAAGGAAAGATGTAAAAGCTAAGATGGATGGTTTAAAGAAAGGTGTATAAGCTAATATGGATGGCATGGAATCTAAGGTGAATGGCATGGACGCCAAAATTGATGGCATGGATGATAAGATGGATAAGTTGCTACAAGAAATAGTCACTAAGGGTGAAAGAGTACAAAAGGAAACTCATGATGAGAACAAAAGAAATGTTAATCATGATTCCATAGACTCTAATGTTGGATCGAAGACTTACCATGTTCCAAAAATCGATATGAGGAAGTTTGATGGCAAGGATCCCGCCACATGGATATTACAGATGGAGCAATTCTTCGATCTCAATAATGTGCAAAACACACAAAAGGTACGTATGGCAACTTTATATTTGGAACCAAATCAGTTTGTATGGTATCAATGGCTTTGTTCTCGTAAACAATTTATCACTTGGGCAATTTTTACGGAAGAATTGATAGCACATTATGAGGATACAAAAAGCAACACTTTTTTTAGCCAATTGATAAGTCTCAAACAAAAGGGTTCAATAATGGAGCACATTGAGGAGTTCCAAAAATTGAACATAAGGGTAAAAGATATTCCAGAGGAGCATAGGATTGATGTGTTCATAGGGTCTTTAAAGGATAATATCCAACATGATGTGCGCCTTTGGGAACCTGATTCATTAGAGAAGGCATTCAGGTTAGCAAGAAAAATGGAAAGCAAAATTATGGCAACTAGGAAGCATACCATTCACAACTATAAAGACGGAAGTGTTGTTGCCCATAGTCTTCCACAACCTACAAGGTTGACACCACAACAATTGGAAGAAAAAAGAGCAAAAGGGCTTTGTTACAATTGTGATAGCAAATACACAAAAGGTCATAAGTGTGCTGAGAAGAAATTATTCTACATAGATTGTGAAGAGGAAGAAGAAAAGGAGCAAGAAAGGTCAAAAGAAGAGGATATATTCCAGGAACAAAGCCTAGATGAAGAAAAAATAAATCCGACCATATCTTGTAATGCATTGGCGGGAATTACCACTCCTCAAACCATCAAGATAGAAGGACAAATCAAGAAGAAAAAGGTAATAGTGTTGATTGATTCAGGAAGCACCCACAATTTTATTCATTGTAGGGTAGCAAAAGAATTGAATTGCTTCCTATATCCAGCACCAGAGTGTCAAGTGATGATTGCAAATGGAGGAACAATAAATTGTTCTGGAAAGTGCCATAATATCAAGCTATCCATGGGAGAATATGTATTGACTAGCCCAATGCTTTCCATTCCAATGGGAGGTGCTGATGTTGTACTAGGAGTCCAATGGCTACAATCCTTGGGTACAATAGCTTTTAATTTTCAAGAACTTTTCATGAAATTTTCTGTGGAAGGAAAGGAAGTTGAATTAAGGGGTATTGCAGGGAAACCAGGAAAGATAATCAGCTCTAATGGCATGACAAAGCTTCTAAAAAAGGAGCAAAGAGGTGTAATTGCACAATTATGTTCGCTAGATGTTTCCACATTGGAATCATCTATTTCTCCAGATCTCCAAAAAGTCCTGGACAATCATTCCAAGGTATTTGAGACTCCCAAAGGTCTCCCACCTATGCGTGATCATGATCATGCTATTCATCTGATTCCAGGAAGTGTTCCTCCAAACATCAGGCCGTACAGATATCCATATGTCCAAAAAAGTGAAATTGAACGTATGGTTGCAGAAATGCTAGAGGCTGGTATAATTCAACCGAGTCAAAGTTCTTTCTCAGCTCCAGTAGTATTGGTGCACAAGAAGGATGGATCATGGCGCATGTGTCCAGATTATAGGGAGCTCAACAAGCTCACTATTAAAGATAAGTTCCCCATTCCTGTCATTGATGAATTACTGGATGAATTGCATGGATCAATTTACTTCACCAAGTTGGATCTTCGTTCGGGATATCATCAAATCAGAATGAAGATTGAAGACATTCCGAAAACGACATTTAGAACTCATGAGGGTCATTATGAATTTTTGGTCATGCCTTTTGGCCTTACCAATGCACCTTCAACATTTCAAGGTTTGATGAATTCAATTTTCAAACCATTCCTTAGAAAATTTGTGTTAGTATTTTTTGATGATATACTAATCTACAACAAGTCTTGGAAGGATCATGTTGAACATGTTGACAAGGTGCTACAACTATTGGAGGAGAAACAATTATATGCAAAAAGATCCAAATGTTTCTTTGGAGTCCAGGAGGTGGAATATTTGGGTCATATTGTATCTCATGAAGGAGTTAAGGTAGACCCTAGCAAAATTAAAGCCATTAAGGAATGGAAAATCCCCACATCCATAAAGCATCTGCGAGGATTTCTTGGGTTGACAGGGTATTATCGCAAGTTTGTTAAGAATTATGGGAGAATAGCAGCACCTCTAACAACATTATTGAAGAAAGATTCATTTTCATGGACTCCGGAAGCAACAAAGGCCTTTGAACATCTTAAAGAGGCAATGTGCCAAGCACCGGTCTTAGCTACACCGGACTTCACAAAAACCTTTATTGTGGAATGTGATGCTTCAGGAAATGGAATTGGTGCTGTTCTAATGCAAGATGAAAGACCCATTGCTTTTGAAAGTCGTCCAATCAAGGGAAAGTTTTTAAGCAAAGCTATTTATGAGAAGGAAATGTTGGCAATACTCCATGCACTTAAGAAATGGCGACCCTACCTAATGGGAAGACACTTCAAGGTAAAAACGGATCATGATAGCCTTAAATACTTTTTAGAACAAAGATTATCCTCTGAAGAGCAACAAAAGTGGGTCACAAAGATGTTGGGTTATGACTTTGAAATCATCTACAAAAAAGGGAAGCAAAATGTGGTGGCAGATGCACTCTCAAGAAAGGATGAGGATGTGGAAGCATTGTTGTGTGCCATTTCTATTATCCAACCAGATTGGATAAATGAAGCAAAGGAGGAATGGAAGAATGACGAAGAAGTGTGGGCACTTATTCGAAAGCTACAACAAGATTCCAGTACTTCTGATACATTTAGCTGGCAAAATGATTCGTTATGGTACAAAGATCGCTTATACCTCTGTAAGAATTCCCAGCTAAAACAAAAGATTCTTATGGAATTGCACACTTCTCCCTTAGGAGGGCACTCAGGATTTTTAAAAACTTACCACAGGGTTAAGAAGGAATTTTTTTGGGATGGCCTTAAATCAGATATTCAAAATTTTGTGGCGGAATGTTTGGTTTGCCAACAAAATAAAGTTGAAACAATTAAGACACCGGGTCTATTACAACCTTTATCCATTCCAAGCCAACGTTGGGAGGAGGTTTCAATGGATTTTATCACAGGTTTACCCAAGTCTGAGGGAAAGAGTGTCATCATGGTGGTAGTTGACAGACTTACCAAGTATGCACACTTTTGTGCATTATCACATCCATTTAAAGCCAGTACAGTTTCTACTGCATTTATGGAAACAGTTCAAAAGCTACATGGAAACCCAAAGATTATTGTAAGTGACAGAGATCCCATTTTCACTGGAAATTTTTGGACATAATTATTTTCTTGTCTTGGTACTCAGTTAGCTCATAGCTCATCTTATCATCCTCAATCTGATGGGAAAACTGAGATAGTAAACAAATGTTTGGAAGGATATCTTCGTTGCTTTGTATCTGATAAACAAACACAATGGGTCAAATGGTTGCCTCTGGCTGAATGGTGGTATAACACTTCCTTCCATACAGCAACAAAAATGACCCCATTTATGGCACTTTATGGGTATCAACCACCATCAATCACATCATATTTAAGAGAAAATTCTAAGGTTCAGGCAGTGGAACATCACATCGAACATCAACAACAAGTCCTCCAACTCTTAAAGGATAACCTCGTGTTGGCACAAAATAGAATGAAACAACAGGCAGATCAACATCGCAGTGAAAGAAGTTTTGATGTAGGTGATTGGGTATTCCTACGGCTACAACCATATAAGCAAATGTCCCTAAAGCAAGCTAAGAAGGATAATAAATTATCACCAAAGTATTATGGTCCATACAAGGTGTTGCAAAAGATTGGTACTATGGCATACAAATTGGAGCTTCCTGCAGCTTCTCGATTGCACCCAGTTTTCCATGTTTCATGTTTAAAGAAGGTTATAGGCGACAAGCTCCCAGTTCAAACAATATTGCCAGAACTTGACGAGGAAGGAAAAATTATATTGGAACCGAAAGCAGTCACAGAAACAAGAACTCGACAGCTACGAAATCGATCAATTTCAGAGTATCTTATCAAGTGGAAGAACTTATCCGCTGAAGATTCCACATGGGAGGATGAGAATTTTATGCAGAAGTATCCAGAACTGCTCAAGCGTTGAGGACAACACTTTTTTGAAGGAGAGGGGCATGTTGGGTCCCTATAATACTAGTGATTACCCCATTACTATTGTAGTTATACCCCTTATTTATATTTTTGTGCCCCTATTACCCACATATTGTTATTTCTGTGCCCCATAGAATCCCTCTATTATTATTTTTGTGGCTTTATATTATTATTGTTAGGTCGGTTGGATTATATGGTTACTCCTTAGACTCCTATATATAGAAAGGAGGTTTTGTCATTTGTATCATCCAAGAATTGTTCATTTATGTAATGTAAAGGAGGTTGCCCCCTCGAAGAGGCTGAATTCTAAGGCGTTGATCTTTCTTTTCTATCTTTTCTTGAGTTGGTTTCATAACAGTTCCAATCCGAGGAAGTAGTGCATGAGACCCATGTCCTTCATCTCAAATTCCCTTACAAGGTCCTCCTTTCAAGATCTGATCAACTTTTCATCACCATTTAAAATCAAGTCATCAAAATATAAGACAATAATTAACAATTCAACTTCTACCAAGATATGATAGTGGTTTGCATCCGCTTCACTTGTGGTGAAGCCCAAACTAATGAGATAGTTATTGATCCTAGTGTACCATGCACTAGCTGCTTGCTTGAGATAGTACGATTCTCACTTCAGTCTGTAGATATGAGACTCTCAATCAAAAGTCTCAAACACTTCTAGTTGTTCGATGTACAGCTCCTCCTTGATAACTCCATTGACGAATGTTGTTTTCACATCCATCTCATGGATCCTCCACCTCATCTGCACCGCCAAAGTAAGAATTGATCTCATGGATGACTACCTCACTATTCGAGCAAAATTATCCTCATAGTCTATTATTTCAACTTGATAATACCCCTTGGACACAAATCTAGCCTTGTACTTGTTTATGTTTCCCTCCTCTATCTGCTTTACCTTAAATATCCATCTCAAACCCATAACCAATTTATCTGCTGGTCTTGGGACCATTTCTCAAATATTGTTCTTTAAAATGGATTTGTATTCCTCCACAATTGCATCAACCCATTAAAGTTTCTCTACTTCTTCCTCGAAAGAGGATGAATTAGTCTCTACAAGCTCATTCATTATAGCGATGTAGCCAGTGTATTGATCTGGTGACCTTCTTTTCCTATGCTAATTTGAAGGAGCACCCACATTCTCCCTCACATTTTTCATAATTCTCTCAGCTTCCTTGGTCCCTTTTCTTTCATCTCCAGGTGGTTTTTCTTGAGGGGCTCTCTCCACTCTCTACTTCTCCATTTTTGTTTGCTCCACAACTTCTTGAGGTTCCTCCTTTGCAACTAAAATATCCTCTTTTGGTGAGATCTGATGCTCCCTCTTAAGAGAGCACCACATCTATTTCTCTTCATCAAATTTTAAATCCCTTCTCAGAATTGTCATTGAGGGATGGAAAGTACGAACGGTAGTTGTGGGGAGTTTCTGTGTAGCCCATAAATACCCCCAATTCTGTCGTCAGTTCAATATTCTTCCTTGATTCTTTGGAGACCTGGCATTAAACTGAGGCTCCAAAAATACTGAAGTGTGACACATTCTATTTTCTTCCCAATAAAGCCTCCTTTGGTGTTATCATGCCCATAATTTTATGAGGAGTCCAGTTCTACAAATAGACTATTTTGTTGCATGCCTCAGCCCACAAGTGCATAGGTAGACCTTGGACATGCAAAACCACCCTCATCGCTGCCACAATGCTATGGTTATTTCTCTCAGCCACCCCATTTTGTTGTGGGTTATGGGTGGTTGTCAACTCTCATCGAATGCCTTCTTTTGTGTAGAAATTTTTATATTAATTCGACACATACTCAACTCCATTATTGCTCCTAAGATCCTTCACCTTCTTGTCAATTTTTTTCTCAACCAATGCCTTGAATTCTGTGAACTTGTAAAATGTCTCATCGTTCCTCCACATGAAAAATATCCAGCACTTCCGTGAGAAGTCAACTACAAATATAACATCATATTTGGGCCTGGAAGTGGAGGTTGTCGAGAAATATCCATAGACAATAGAGCTAATCCTTTCAAGGACTGCATGTGCTTTGTTGTTCCCATCATGGAAAGTGGATTTTTTTTACTTCCCCAAAGTACATACTTTTCATACATCTTGATTCTCAAGTGATCCTTTGACGAGGCATCAAGTTATCTACTACATAATCTTCAGGGTGTCATGATGAAAATGGTCATGTCTTCTATTCCAAAGTTTTCTGACATCGTGACTTTTCACCTTCTTCACTTTAGTTCTTAATGTGACATGACACTCCACATCTAGCTTATACATGTTCTTCACATAACCCCTTAGCTGCTTCACCTATCCCATAGATGTGTCTCAACAATGTCTTTCCTTTACTAAAGATCACATCATAACCACAGTCTTCCTAAACTGCAACAGTGACAAGATTTTTCTTGAGGCCCAGGACGAACATGATATCCTTGAGCCTAACGGGGGAACCTAACTCCCTCTTAAAAGTGACTATACTAACCCCAGTTACGTTGTACCTTTTTTCATCCCCCATATCAATGTGAATTTGCAAATATTTCTCCTCCAGGTCACCGAAAAAGTCTCTACATTCTATCATGTGGAACGAGGAACCTAAGTCAAAGTACCACATATGTTGGCTATGTGTTATGTTCTTTCTGTGACTAGAAGCAAGAAGAATGGGGGGGTCATTAGGGGGCCAACAACCCCCTTTGTCAGGGGGTTTTCAGAGGGGAAGTAGCTCGCCTCCATGGGGTTTGGGGCAATGTCCCAGGAACATTTTTTTTATGCAGATGCAAGGATGGGGGCCAAACCCAAAGATGGTGGGCAAACCTAGCTATGGTTTTATGCATAGGCTTTGCACATGGTTTGGGCATTATGGTTTTCTGCCATCGTATTTTGTAGATATGGTCAAGGGAACTGTGGTTATGCTATAATCAAGGGTTAATGGATTGGGGTTTATGAATACTTCAACATGTATATATATGTATTGTAACATTGAAAGGAATATAACAGAAAATCAATCTGGTAGTCGCAATTTTGGGATCCAGGGGAAAGTATCTATTTATATTTGTCTTTTTTTCTCACCATTATTTATTTTTATGTTTAAATAATTTGTTTGTAGACAATTTCTATACATGGTTAAAACCTATAACATGCTCCCCATGACTGTGTTGGCCATGCATGAAATGAGGGTAAAGCCGAGCTCTAACTATGAAGCCATGGATTCACCTTCCACTCCTCCTGAGGTCTTCTTGCGTGCTTTCTTGTGTGGAAACTTTGTGGCATAGTGTCTGAATTCATGACAATGGAAGCATTTAATTTTTGACAAATGTTTCTTATTTCCCACGTGACTGAATTCTAGTTTAGATTAGGATTTCTTCCCTCTTCTCTTCTTTTCCTTTCCAGGCAATGAAATTTTTTCTTCATCCTCAGCCTTGGATGAAGTCCCATCTCCAGTATTCCACCTTATTAGATATTGTACCGAACCAGACCATATATGCTCCCAATTTGATAGTTTCTCTCCCCCATTCATTAAATATTGGTAATTGTGACAGCTCTTGGGAAGGCCCAAAAGGGCTAGGCTTACCAAATCATTATCTAAAGCAGTAACAACAAATCCTACAAGATCATCATGAGATTGTGTGAACCTACTTAGGTACTACGAAATAGTCTCATTCTTCTACATCTTGATATTTCGAAGTTTATCCTTGAGCGCCACCTTCCTGTGGTCACTACTATTCTAGAAAAAAATTGTCAGTGTCTGCCACATTGCCTAAGGAGTTTCTTTCACGTGGAGGTTGGTGACAATTTGGTCTCGTACTGCCTCCAATATTATTCTCCTCTGCTTAATATTCATAGTTATTTACATATTGGTTTATAATGGAATGCATGAATGTTCTCCTTGTAATTTAAGATTCTGCATACAAACCTTTAAACCAAAACTTGGTAACAATTAAGTATCTCTATAATTTCATAGGAAGTTTAATTATGAATGAAATGAAAATACATTTTTCCATTATCTCATTCGGGTTTGTAATACCCATTTTCCTCTAACAATCGAACATTTTCCTATCTCACTTCTACGAACAAATTACCATGTTTTTGGTTTAAACTGTAATCTCAGATTAAAGAGAGAGGACTTTTGCCCCTTAACAAAAAAAATATATTGAGTTATATCAACTTTTCTCAAAAATCCATTTTTTTGCTTTCCCACAGTAATCATTAATGCTTTCAGAAAGCTAATATAATATACTGGATATGTACAACTATTTCTTTCTTTTTATTTTCAATCAACAGAGATACCTATCTTTATAAACAAACTCTACATTAGAAATGTTTCAATTTACACCCTATAATCAATGTTAATACTTTTCTGTTTGTCTTCTTTTCTATAAAATAACCAAATAAGGACTTGTTCCTCCTAATGAGTGAGACCGAATAATACATCCGTGTCACCCCCCCCCCGAGCCTCTAAATTACCAGAGCGGATCAAAAAATGACCATTATGAAACCTCAAGACTCCCAATCTAGTCCAGAATGTCTTATTTGGGCTTCAACTAGTTTCGACTAGCTCAAGAATACCCAACAACAACCATTTTTCTTCCTTGACAACATCTTGTCATGTAGTTTTCTTTTATTTCCTTTCCTCTAGGCACTCCTCTCACACATGCCTTCATCCCTAAAATATTTGTCCTTTAATCTCTTTTGGGAAGGAAAGATAAATTTTCAACTTCCTAGAGTCAAGATTTTCATTTTACTAGGCTTTCCCTAGTTTTTTCTAACTATGCATAACTTTAAAAAAGAAAAAAAAAAAAAAAAAACTTATGTTAAAAACTACTTAATAATTACCTTAACTAACAAGTCTTTCATAGTAAAATTAAATTCAATTATTTACTTAGCCAAGGGTGTTATGTCTTCCCCAACATGAATGAAACACCATCCTCGGTGTGCATTCACGCCCTTGGAACAGGTCAGGGTATGATTCTCGCATCATATTTTCATCCTCTCATGTGGCCTCTCCTGAGCTAAAGTGCCTCCACTGCACTTTAACCTAGGTGATGGCTCGTTTCCATAGTGTTGTTTCTCTCCAACCAAGAATATGTAGAGGTTCTACCAAGAACTCTCTGTCCGGTTCTACCTATTCCAATATTACAAAATATTAAAATTTGTAAATATTTGGAATCTCATTTATTTTCAAAAAAAATGTGCTCATTACTTAATAATATCTTTATATGCACTTCTTTCCAGCTATCTATGTGTTTATATATATATATATATATATATATATATATATATATATATATATATATATATATATATATATATAACAAGGATACGTGAAACACATTATGAACTCTCATGTAGCTAGGTAATGCTAACTGATATGCAACCACTCCAATCATTTCCAAAATTTGCATGGGTCCACAGCATCGTGAGGACAATTTCGCACATCCCTTCCACTGCATGGTGATGTTCTTGGGTTTTACTCCTATCTCGAATTATTTGAAGGTTTTTTTCATCTCTACATACATCCTATTTCTATCCTGGGCGACTTTTAGATTTTGTCGTACTTCTTTTACAATATTTTCTATTTATTCCAACATGTTGGGCCTCAGCATGAATCTGTCCTCTTGACCATTTCAGTTAATAGGGGTCTTGCATCTTATCCCATATAAAAAATCAAAGGGTCTCATTTTCAACGATTTATGGTAACTTTTATTGTATGTAAATTCTACTAGGTGGAGGTACTCTTCCCATTTATTCAGGTGTTGCATTACATAAATCTGCAGCGTGTCCTCCAACACTTAATTTACCCTCTTCGTTTGTCTGTTAGTCTATCAGTGATATGTTGTGTTGAACGGGATTTAAGTTCCCAGGCCAACAAAGATGGTCTTCCAAAAATTTGATGTAAATTTCACATCTTTGTCTGATATCATAACTTTGGGAAACCCATGTAATCTAAAAATTTCCCACATAAATACATCTACAATTTGCACAGTTTTGTATGTTGATTGAACAAGAATAAAATGGGCTACTTTACTTAACTTGTCTACTACCACCATAATTGAATCATTCTGCTTCTTAGTTTTAGGCAACCTAGTGATGAAGTCTAAAGTAATTACTTCCCACTTCCATTCTGGAATGGGTAGCAGGTGGAGCAATCTAGTTGAATTCTAGTGTCCAGCTTTAACTTGCTGACACTCTAGACATTTGGCCAAATATTTCATGATGTATTTTCTCATTCTAGGCCAAAAGAATGTTTTCTTCACAACAAAAAATAACTTTTGATATCCAGGGTGGGAAGCATAGGGATTACTATGAAATTCAACTAGAATTAGCTGTCTAACAGCTATGTGATTTGGAACATATATTATTCCTCTAAAAATTAGTAAATTATCATAATTTGTGCCATAATTAGTTTGTTGTTATGTCTAGTTTGTTTCCACAAGAATAAATATTTCAGATCCTTATTTTCAACCTCTTCAATTAATTCTAAAAAATTAAATTCAATTTGACTATATGAAATCTCATAAACATGATGCAACTTCCCACTTAGTGCATCCTCTACTTGATTCTCTTTTCCTTTTAGATTTTCAATATCAAAATCAAATTCACTCAAAAAGGAGGTCGACCTAGCTTGATGAGCATTGGGGTTAGGTTGATGAAAGAAACTAGTTAGGATGTTATGATCAGTCATTAACAAAAAAATTCTTTCCTAGGAGAAAATGTCTCCATACCTTTAGAGCGTGTACTACTATAGTTAGTTCTATGTCATAAGAAGAATATCTCTATTCCTGCTCCTTTATTTTCCAATATTTTTATGTAATAGTGTTTCCTTCTTGGATCAACACCCCTCTAACTCCTTCTTGACATGCATTGGTGCAAATGAAGAATTCATTTTTTGGGTCTACTATTTTCAGCACTGGGGTTGTGGTTAAAAAATGATTTAGTAATTGAAAACTATGATGACACTGAATAATCCACTTAAAAAAATTCCTTTCTTTTGCAAGGAGGTGATAGGATAGGTTATTTTAGAAAATCGTTCAATGAAATAATGGTAATATCCTGCTAAGCCCATGAATGATCAGATGTTAGTGACATTAGTAGGAACATGCCACTCCATAATGGTTTTGATCTTTTCTGGATCAACCACTATCCCTTCCGCATATATGACATGTCCTAAGTATTGAATATGCTCCTTAAATAAATCACACTTACTGTATTTAGCATACAATTGATGTTCCCGTAATTTTTGTAGAACTATTCACAAGTGCTCCTTATGCTCCTCTAAATTCCTTGAGTATATAAGGATATCATTAATAAAAAATAAAACAAATTTATCAAGATAAGGGTGGAATACACTATTCATGAGACTCATGAAAGTTGTTGGAGAATTGGTTAGGCCAAAGGGCAAAACCAAAAATTCATAGCGGCCATATCGAGTCTAGAAAGCAGTTTTTGGAATGTCCTATTCCTTCGCCCTTATATGATGATACCTGGACTGCAAGTCTATCTTAGAGAACACAATGCATCCTTTGACTTGGTCAAAAAGATCATCTATTCTGAGTAATGGGTATTTATTCTTAATTATCAACTTGTTAAGTTGTTGTCAATTGATGCATAGTCTCAAAGTACTATAATTTTTCTTTTCAAATAAAATGGGTGCTCCCCATGGGGATGCACTAGGCAAATATAGCCCTTATCGAGTAGTTCTTGCAACCGAATTTTGATTTCAGTTAGCTCAGCAATACTCATTTGGTAAAGGGTCTTTGACATAGGACCTAGCCTTGGAATCAAAGTGAAATTAATGTCTTGCTTAGGAGGTAGTTCTAGAATTTCTTTCGGCAACATAAGTAAAATCTTCAATGAATGGTAGCATTTCTAGAGAGGCTAAATTAATTTTATAATTACTAAAACCCGCTTGCACTACATAAATATGACACCCCTTACTAAGGCATTTTCCTAATGAGGAGGTAGTAATTGGTCGCAGTTTTATAGGTCCCTTCACACCTTGAATTTCTTACCTAACTCCCCCTTGATTGAGATAATTGATAGTTTTATGTTTACAATTTACTAACGATCAATGCTCCTCCAGGCAATCCACTCTGATTAAAACATCATAAGACCCCAAAGGTAATGCATTTAAATTTACATTAATTTGTTGATTTTCTATTTCAATAGAACAATCATTTATTTTAGATTTCACCCTTGTTTTTGCCCAGTTGCCAATTTAACTATCAAAGATTTCTAAATTTACAAGTTTGTAAGTGAAAATTTTGAGTGACCTTGGGGTTGACATAACCTAAACTAGTTCTTGGGTCTATCAAAATGGACACATCATGATTATGTATCTTACCTTCAATCTCGATCATAAACGGCTGGTATTTAACTTGATGATCATCCAAAGCTACATTAATCCTTGGTATGAGCACCACTTCACCAACTATGGAGACTTCTTGAATCTTGGCATCTTGTTTGGCCCTAGAGCCATGAGGAATTTTTTTATAATAATGAGGCTCTCTGCAGCCCCAAAACTACAAGGATTTTGATGTTGACTGATACTGGAAACTTTCATTTTCCTTCTTTCCCCTTTTGATTTAATTTTTTGTTGATTTCTTCCATCAAATTTGTTGTATTGATTCCTATGCACACTCTTGGTGTTTTCGATCTTCGGTTTTTTCATATTCTGAAAAAAAATTGTGACTTTTTACCAACCCAACTCTTACTGCCTTCTCTTTTTTATTTCATCTGTTGATAATAGATCCATGCTTTTCGTGTGGCCTTGTCCATGGTTTTGGGATTGTAAAATTCTAGTTGTTCTTTCATGAACGCTGGTAGACTGCTCATGAAACATTGAACGTTGGCCTTTTCCTCCCGAATGTAAGGTACATACCTTAACATTGACGTAAAGTTGGTTACAAACTCATCCATAGTGAGTTGTCCCAAAAGGAGATCATAAAATTCTTTCACCTTATCATCATAAAATCACTCCGTCAAATACTTCTCCTTGAAATCTTTATTTGAAGTCCCCCCAAGTCACCTCTTGTTCAATAATTGTATGAAAAACCTTAACCTCTTCCCACGATAGCATAGCCTTCACTTGAAGATGATAAATGGATAATATCTCTTTTAAATTGTCATCATATTTATAAATTTGGAAATATTTATTAATATTAATCAGCCAAGCCTTAATGACTTCCTCCATTTCCTTGTCAAAAACTAGAGGCCTAATCTTTTTTGAACTCTCCTTTCAACTCAGTTTTTTGTTTCTTATTTTTCTAGTAATTAGCTGAATTGCCAAATCCTTCCTCATTTCCCCCTTGTCTCCTTCCACATACTGAGTAAGGCTCCCTTCAGGAGAATTTTCTCCCCTTTGTCTATGTTCATCGTCTTTCCCATTATCCTTGGAGTTGGGAATAGGGTTCTGATGATTTTGGCAATTAGAAAGACTTTTTAAGATCTTCTCTTGATCACAAATAACTCTTTCATTTTCTCCCCAGACTGGTCATTTCATCCCTTAGCTGTTGAAGGCTTTCAAACAAGATGACATTAGGGTTTTGTTGTCCTACATTAAATTGTACCTACTTCTTATGATTGGCTCCTCAAGCAGGTCTACCTCTAGCTCCGCTTTGCATTATGCCTCCTCTCTCTCTCTCTCTCTCTCTCTCTCTCTCTATTCACAACATATATGTAATTAATCAAATGTCCAAATACGCCTCACTATTGAAACCTAGACTCTGATACCACTTGTAATACCCACACCTATCCATAAATTTATTTATTTTTTACTAGTTTTTTGGTTAAAGGAAAATTTACATGGTTTGCACTTACACGTTACATGATTTTATCCATCTCATAACATATACATATAAATGTTCTATCAGTCTTGAACTTGTACATATATTTTTATGGATGCTCCATATTCCAAGTCTCATAATCATTATACAAGCTTAATCATGGGTTGGCGTTGCAATGTTATTAGGCTAACCACTTAACTGTATCAACAATGTTAGGCTAGGCATGTCATTCCACTTCTCGATTTTAAGTTATGATTGGGAAATCAAGGCTCCTTTGTAAGGTATAAAGTGTGCATGAATGTTTGATATTTTCTGGAAGAAGTTTCCACATACCCTTAGTGGAATCCAAATGCCACGTCCCAGACCATCCAATCTTGGGGTTCCAATCAAACAATGTCAAGTTAATTATTTCGGTTATTGCAACTGTTCACCCCTTAGATGTCAGATGTTGTACCCTCATTGTGATTTCTTTTCGATGTCTCTCTACAACCTATAGAAAGTTAGGGTTTTAGTTTCATTTTCTACTGAGTGTCGCTTTTGGTAAGTTTACAGTTCTAACCCTGAACAAAATTGTATTGTATTTCATTTTTTATTACATTTTTTAAACTATGGGGCAGTTTGAAGGTTGAATAGTTTGAGGTGGGTGATACCTTCAATGTTTTTCACTAACACTACCCATTTCCTGGAATCAGCTTGCAGTCCACCCTTTTCTGAAGGCATTCTAATAGGTAAAGTTTGACCCCCTCACTAGAGTGTTAAAGGTTTCATTATACCTCTTCATGCATTTTTGCAGTATTTTCCAGTTTCTAATTATCCCCTTGTGTTGGGGTTTTTTGGTAAGAGATTCGGCTACAAATAAAAAGTTTCATGGTTTCAAATTGGTCCTCTTTAGCTATGACATTGACTACATCGAGTTTTCTCTTTTAGGTGCTTGGATTCTATCCTTTTCTACTCGAGTTTAGATAGTTAGGTTTTGAATTTATATGGATAAATTAATCTTCTAAATACATGTCATATGAATTTCGTCTCACATTCATGTATAATTAGATTCAGGGCTTTCAGAAAAGAAACCATAAAATTTTCTAGGGTCATACAATACTTCACTAGTAGATCTTATATTAGCCTTGTTAATTCTACTAATCCGGTTCCCTTAATAATTATGGGTTATGGTTAATAGCTAGAGACTTTGTTAATCTATTAAAACTGAAAGTGAATGTTTTCCTTTTACTAAGAAGCTCCTTGAGAGCACTAATTTACAAATGTGAATCTCTTCATTTGATGTGTTTCAATGTTCTGGGTTCAATAGGTTAATTACACGATACTTTTGGGAATGACCCCGTCCTTTGCATAAGCATTAAAATAATTATTTTTTTCAAGCTATTTATAAGAAATTTGGCTTTGTATTACTCCAAAGGGGTTATATATGTTTCTACAACTATCAAATACATTTTTATGTTCAATGTTAGTTCTAGTTACATTTCTTCTATAAGGAATTATTGTCATGCTATTCGTTTTGTCTATGGAAAGATGAGGATGGTCGGCTTAACAAATACCTCTTAGTTATGGGTTTGCAACAACATATTGAGGACTGTTATCCTGATGAGGTTCCTTTGTTGCCGTGGAATACTAACTCGGTTTCCTTACTCGGTTTCAAACATTTTCATGATTTGTTGAACTGTCATTCATTTTATAGTTCTTAAGACCCCTTAGTTGTGGGTTTGCAACAATATTAAGGATTGTTACCCTAGTGAGGTTCCTTCCTTGATGTGGAATACTAACTCGTTCTCCTTACCTAGTTTCAAACATTTTGATGTTGTGTTGAACCGTTCAATTTACAGTTCTCACCCTATACTTGAGGTTTTACTGTTGTATTTGTTTCTTTCTGGTCTTTCCTTAACATTCACAATTATGTACATGTGGGCTAATAATTGAATGCATGAATGTTATTCTTGTAATTCAAGATTCTGCAAACAAACCCTTAAACTAAAACATGGTAATAATTAATTATTTATGTAATTTCATAGGAAGTTTAATTATGAATGAAATGAAAATACAGTTTTCCATTATCTCATTCAAGTTTGTAATACCCATTTTTCTCTAACAGTCCAAAATTTGCCTATTGCCCTTCTACACACAATTCACTATGTTTTCTGTTTAAATTGTAATCTCATATTACGGAGAGAGGACTTCTGGCCCTTAAAACAACAAAGATATTAAGTTTTATCAAATTTCTCATAACTCCATTTTTTTCTTTCCAACAATAATCGTTAAGATTTAACAAAGTGTAATTACCCCTGCCAATTAATCTACACGGTAAATAAAAATAAAATTACATGGGTTCACATATTTCTTGCCCGGGAAGGTCCGGTACATAATTGTTTACACCAATTTAATACCCTTGACACGCGGCAAACACAAGGAAGGTTCAAGAGTAGAGCTATCTGGACGTTTATGGTCACATTGAAAGTTTTCTACGGAGGATGGAATATTTGATGGAATGTTTGTCTGCGAACATAAATGTCACTGGCTGCCTCCAGTCCATCTGTCCTATTTCATTTATGTAGACTAGCCTGATCACATGGCAGCAACCTCTCTACCTTTACACCCACGGGGCTCTCCCCGCATCGACGGTGAAGACGGAAAGAGGTCCATCTGAGGGTGGATCCAACTCGAGGCATTTCGTTTGAGTTTTATTGTTCCATTATGGTATTCCATGTCGCATTAGATTCAGGTCTGCACTACCGCAACCCCTGCGCAGCACTGAGAAGACTACTGTTTGCTACCTGGTACTATCACCAATTGGTTGGAAGTTGTGTTCCTTTCCACAACTAAGGTATTGGTAAACCCTCTCTGTGTTACAGAGATTTTTGGTCTATAGCTACATATTACTCTGTTTTCGCTCAGGTTGTGATCTAAACTCACTACAGGATTGTTTGCTGCTTGTAGGCAAGGAAGTGTCCTTTTTTTTCTTTCCTGTAGGTCATTTTTGGATGCGGAAGCGGTTGACTCACGCCGATTAACAGGTATGTTCCTGCTCTATACATGTCTATTGCAAGTTTCGAGGGTTTCGTTGAACTAGAAGAACTGCTTATTGATTAAGTTTACTAAGGAGGCACTCAAACCGGCTCCTTACAGTATTTTTCTCTATTTCTTTTCCGAAGAAATGGAAGGATGCTGACGGGGTTTGAACTTGGCGAATCCGCCAGCTCACACCAAGTTAAAGATCCTTCTGCGAGAAGGTTCCATTTTCTTTCTAGGCTGATACTTACGTCGAGCTCTCGAGCTCTGATGCATTATTGATTATTGTAATGGAATTTTGTTAATAATTTTATCTGGGTCTTTGTCCTGGTGAAGCATTTGACTTCTAAATTATTATGATTCATGCGCTCCTTAAAATTATGCAAGTACCAGTTCTCTTTCGTTCCTCAACTACTAGCTTGGTCTCTACCAACCAAATTCTGCCATTATAATGGCCATTGTCTATCCTGTAGTTACAAACCCCTGTTTTAATTTATAAGTTATGAAGTTTGAAGGATAAACTACTGTAATAATGCACATCTAGTCCTTATTTATATGATACGTGTTATGATGACTATGCCATTGCAATAGTATAAATCTTGACGATATTTATATGTTGTATGTTGCCTATGGGGTTCGATTCTATAATGTACAGAATTTATTTCAGTATTGCAAGATGTTCGATATATTGTACTCTGCATGATAATGAGTTTTCTGGTTCAAGATACAACAGCCGCTGCATGCTATGAATCCCAAGAGTATATCCATCAAGGCTAGACTCTAAATTCGACCTCGTATTTACATTCCTTCTGAGCCCTTTGATTCAGTACGGGGTCAAGTCCTGTAGAGTCTTATTGCAGTTATGCTTTATTTATATGCATGTATATGGGTAATTTACTTGAATTTCTTATATTACTGTCTTCTAAGGGTTTTGAATATACCCTAACCCTAGCCGTAAAACATGTCTCTCCACACAGGTGCAGTTATCCCGCTCAGGAAATTTCCTTTCTCTTTTGATTAGTTTATGCTTCGATAGCCTTATTATCTCAAGATTCATGGCTATGCATTAAATTGTCTGTATGTTTCATCTCTGTACTAGGCATATTATCTGAGTTTACTTTGTGTTAAATAAACAGTAACAGTTTTGAGGATTACTAGTTCACGACTAAAATAATTTTCGAACAGATTCCCATTCTATCCTGTCATTTGTCTTTTCCTTAATGCGAGGAAGACATTCCTTTTCCCTTTCTTTTATTTATTTCATTCGTATAAAAGAAAAAGATTCAATTGCATAGCTAGGGTTAAGGCTACCGCCTAACTGGTTGTTCTAAGCCTTCTGGCTTTAACTCTTAAAGGCCTTTTGCTATTATCAACGTGTCATAATGAAACTAACCTAACTCCTACAGACCATCTAAATAAGAAATTTGCTGGCCAACTCAGAACTATAAATTCGCCTCATACTCAAACCGTCTTTCTGTGCACTGTTTATCATTTTAACCTTTTCCTATTTCGCAACCCTTCTAACAGGACTAACCAAATATCTTATATAGAACTTTCAGTAGTACAGTAACTACAACAAAACATTGTCATAGGGGCACTTACCTGTATCCAGTATGAACAGTACTTGTTTTCTCTTTACTCAGAACCTTGTCAACACTGGTTCTCTGCTTCTCTTCCTCCCGTCCGCGAGATTTGTCTGTGCGACCAAATCTCCCCCCAAGCTTGTCTGCCAGGTCACAACCTTCAACAAACTTTTCTTGCACTATCGTGCCAATGCTATCTGGTCCTTACCAGACTTAGCATAACTTTGCCATCGTTGTCCCGCCTGTCCCCACAACATGGTTTTCCCTTTCCTCCCTCTTTTCCTTTTCCTTTTCCCACCCCCTTTCCTTGGGTGGTTATGGTTGGGAGGAACATTTAGGTTTTTTGGCAACTATTTTATTATTAAAAGAAACAACTTCCAAATGGGAAGTTACAATTTTCAAGTATGACTCGATTTAATTCTCAAGTGCAGAGTTAACAATTACCATTAATTCAAAAAAGTAAATAGCACATTTTCCAATGTCTTTTAACCTACAGCAGTAATAAAATGTTTACAACCATCTTTTTGTCAGGGAATATTACACAAAGCTAATATAATAAACTCTATATGTACATATATTTTTGTCTTTTTCTTTTCAATCACGAGAAATACTTATGTTTATAATATTTCTATTTACACCCTCTAATCAATGTTAATACTTATTTATTTATATGTTTTGCCAGAAAATAACGAAAGAAAGACTCGTTCCTCCCATCTTTTGAAACCAACTATTACTTCTAAGTCCTGCCCCAAGCCTCTTAATTACCATAGCATTTCAAACACTGACTATTTTGTAACCTCAAGATTCTTAGTCAAGTCCATAATGTCTTATTTGGGCTTCCAGCTAGTTTCATGAACGAAAGATAACTGTTCAAGTGCCTGAAATCAAGATTTCCAGTCTTCCCCCAGTCATTCATTTTTTGACTATGCATAACTTTCATTAGACAATATTATTAAAACAAAATAACATATTTTAAAAGTTACATGCTATTACCTTAACTAAAGTCTTGCATAGTAAAAGTAAATGCTAATTATTTACATGGTTAGGGTGTTACAATTATATTTTTGAAACCTTATTCACATTTTTTAGAAGATTAGTTATTATGCCATTTTTCAATTACTTTTTATATATGTATGTATATGAATTAATACTCCAATATACATAAAATTATAGAATTAATTTTTAAACACAAAAAGTTACACATTTTGTATATAGATATAATTTAAAAATACACATTTGGAGACATTTTTCACTAAAGTACACATACCACATAAATTATTTTTACGGGAAAAAATCAATTTTTTTTTGAGAAAATAACAAATTTTATGATTTTTTTTTGAGAAAATAACAAATTTTGTGATTTTTTTTTTTTTTGAAAATAGTAGTATTAAGTTTTTTTTGCAAAAATAATGATGCATAGAAACTTTGAGTAAAACTAACAAAATAATAATAAAACAAATTATTGAACAAATTCAATTATCTTAAAAAAGAAACAAAATAAACTTAATTTGTTTAAAATAAAACTAACAAAACAAATTTTAAAAAGTAATTAGGAGAAAATTTAAAACAAAGTTTAAAGGAGGAAAATAAATATTTAAAACAAAAATTTGGAAAATAAAAAAAAGAAAAATTAAAACATTATAATTTTGTTAAAATAAATAAGAATTTATAAGGAAAAAAGTAACAATAATAATAAAATCTTTAAAAAAATATGAAAAAATATGCAATTAGAAAATACCGAATAAATAAAACGAAAAAAAAGTTTTTGAGAAAAAAAATAAAAATATATATATATATATATATATAAAAAGTGAAATGATGAAAACAAAAGGAAAACCAGAAAGAAAGCAAATTAATAAAAAAATATTACGAAAGAACGTTATACAAATTTATAAAATAATATTTAAAAAATTAGAAAAACATATTAACATATAAAATTGATAAAATTTAAGTTTAAAAAACAGACCGATTATAATATATGTGCTCTCCACACAGCACTCTGTTCCCGGCCCAAAGCGATGCAAACGGGTCGCAGGCAGCTGGCGCCGGTGGGGAAGCGAATCGATCACACCACACAGTGCCCCCGCACAATTTTTTTTTTCAAGTTCTTTTTGTTTGGCTCTTGCTTTTTAATTTATTTTATAACCATAATCTGCATTGTCGATGGATACTTTCTAAATGCTCGCGAGACACCCGATTTGATGAAGAAATTAATATACTCGCTTGCTGGAAGCCATTTCGTCGATCACTGCCAAGAAAATATGCCAGACACATTTCTACAGAGTTTCTCCACAATACTTACAGATGATTAGCCTTTAGCTACTCAGAAACACGAAGCTCCACACATGGCACTAGTGTGAGAGCTGCAGACAAATGAAAAAATCTAAAGAAATAACTGATGTTGAAAAACGATGCACCATTCTACGGCCTTTCACGTAGGGTTTTAACATAGTACTTCAGCATTTGAACGGGTACATCTATTTTGCACCTTCTCGCTTTCTGAGAGGCAAATTTGAACAAATCGTAAAGAAAATTCAAATTGTATCACCTAAGGGTTTGCCATGCCTTTTGGCTTTACGTTTCAAAACGCTCAGAAATGTATATAAAATTGCATGCAAAGTTGTGACAATACAATCGATTGAACTAAAATAGTTATGGCAATTCCACTACAGGTTCGATGTTGCAACTCTCTTCACGCGACCTCGTCCTTTTTCAAAGGATTTAATGCCCATGTTAAAACAAGTCTGTGATATCACCAAGGAAAGGACTATTTTTAAACACATTTAAACGCATTTGAACATATTTCTTTAAAAGTAGCCCGTTCGTTGGTCATACGACGGAGTTGTTTAATAATGCTTTGTGGGGAAGCTGCAGGGGAGATTCAATATTTGTAAAAGAAGTAGTCCGATGCAAGAGGCCGTGAGCGTGATATATGTGCATGTCTTCCCTCTCTCACCTCTTTATTCCGACTTTACTCTCCAAAGTTTGAGTTTGAAGTCGAGTTTTGTAATATAATGCAATTGCTTCTCACTCTCAGTTTGAACTGCCATTATATTCAAAGTCTGAGTTCGAAGTTGAGTTCCTTAGTGGAGGGCATCGTTGAGAGTGCCAATTACTCCGGCATATAGCAAAGTCTCCTCAATTTTATTCGCATGCACAGTCTATGGCGTCCATGCATATCCATTTATAATGGAGTTATGGTATATGCATGTTTTCATGAACTGGATCTATGTTTATGATGTAAACTAGCATTTGCACCAAATGTTGCAAAGGAAACGCTGTAAGGCATAAATTGAGGAACAATTGCGACATGGGAATGGGAAAATGTACATAAGATGCAGATATGTAGCATAAATGAGATTCTAAAGATGTATACATTGAAGTTTATTTAGGGTGCTTAAGTCTATATTTTTTTTTAATTATTGAATTAATATTGCATATAAATCTCATAAAATTCAACCAACTTATAATTGAGGGCTCTGATCTCTAAGTTTGGCTTTGGGTCATTAACATGGTAATACACTGTCTCAACCACTAAACCACATAACAACAAACAAAAGACTACAAAATGTTACGATCATTACTATAGTAAACCCAATGACTCTACACACAATAATTTATTCTTTACTCGAAGAGAATATTGCTTAACCATATCCACAAAAAGATTGCAAGGTGGAAAGCATTATGCAGAACAGAATCTTTGTTATTATAACTTGTAAGTTGTAGCATTGTTCCAACCAATAAAACTATCTTCACATTTTGGAAGATCAAATGGAAATAAGTTTTGAAGAATTCAATAAAAAACATCCAAGATCATTGGATCACATGATTAATGGTACCCTGTCCTATGAATCTAATATTTTTATGCACTTACAATTAAGGGAGAAAACAAGGTCCAAAGAATGTATACCATAGGGACCAATAAATAGTATATTTGCTAATCCTTGCTAGGATCAGAAAAAACAACATTACTTCTCCCTAAATCCTTCACAATCAAATTATACAATTGTTGTACAACAGAAGGCCCATGTTGTTGTCAATAGTTCTGATTGAGAATGCGACCAGATTCCTTCAATCTCATACAGTGATTAATGCACCAATTATACAATTGTTGTACAACACAAAACTCATGTTGTTGTCAATCAAGCAATAGTTCTGATCGAGAATGCGCCAGATTCCTTCAATCCCATATAGTCATTAATGCACCAAACACAGATGTACTAGTTGCAACGACTTTTATATCATTTTGCTAATGTTGTCATGTCAAAATCAATGTGATACAATTAAGTCACCTTTAAGAAGAACCTCATTGAAATTTCTATACAAGGATGTCTGTCTTATCATTACTCATTCTAATTTCACCTCTTTTATTGGCAGACTTCACGAATTAGCCTCCAAATGCTTGCTTCATCCACAGACCAGTCAATTACCTTTTACAAATATTTTGTTTGAGCATTGGAACTCAATAACATTTACAAAATTATAAAAAGTTTATCTCCAATCAATTTCTTTTCTTTTCTTTTTCCTTTTCTGATTTCCACTTATTATTGTTATATAAATATCTAAACTCATTTTATAATACTTTAAAAATAGAAATTTTAAGATATTATAATCCCTAAATCCTTTCTTCCCATTCTTAATGACTTTTGCAATTGGAAATAGGGCTTTGCAATGAGGTTCCCTCTGCATTAAACTCTGCAACTGACCCACCACGGTTAGTGTTGGAGTCCTTGGAGTCCAAGGACCCTCCAAGTGACAAGAAAGAGTCTGGGCTCCCGGCTCTACGCCGGGCCTGTACATTATTACTGGAATCTCTTGTACCTGTTTTGGCAGATCCTATTTTGGGTGTTGAACATCCAGTTCTGCCCTTAAATATAAAGGAGCAAGCCAAAAGTATTGCACATGAATGGAAGTCGAAGATAAACCTTGAAGGTGATGTTGCCAATGGCAATTCGTTGGAGGCCCTGGCCTTCTTGCAACTTCTAGCTACTTTTGGAATTGCGTCAGAGTTTGATAAAGATGACTTATGCAAGCTTGTTCTTGCAGTTGCACGGTGCAGGCAGACACCTGAACTCTGTCGTTCCCTTGGACTTTAATAAAAAATGCCAGGTTGGTTGGCTGGTGTTCTGTAATGTTAGCCTCAGTGGCTAGGCTGGCAAAATTTCCATCCATTTTGGTAGATAGGCTTTTTGTTGTTTTTCTGGCATTCATGGCTAGCTTGGTTTTTTTGAGGGACTGGTGGATTTTATCAGTATACTTGGTTGTCGCTGATTGAGTTGAAGATAAATTTTGGTAATCCTGGCTATAGTAAACCTTCCCAACGTTTTTTGTTTAGTCCAGTGAACGGGTTTCTAAGTTGACGAGGTTGGTAGTCTTTTCTTTAGATCTCAACATTTCATATGCAAGGTAGATATTGAGTGGCCTCTACTAGGTAGACATCTTTTCATGAGGTAGAAAGTTGTATGTAAGTTATTTTGTTGATATTAATAAAGGCACCTGAAGATGATCAGCTATGGTAAAGTGTCATAAGGCCTATCATGAGTGGGGAACTGTTTACTTACGAAAATGGTCTCAAGCTGACATAGCTGTTATCTTTATTGACAAATGCGTTGAAGTTGTCTGTATTGTTTTTTCTTTCACAGTAAACTGTATTTTGGTATTTCAAATGTTTGTGACATATTCAGATTAACTGAAAATTTTGTGACAATTTCATGCAGATGTTGTAGAAACCCTGGTCAATAGTGGAAAACAAATTGAGGCAGTCAACTTTGCTCATGCATTTGGGCTGACAGAGAAGTTTGCACTTGTTCCTTTGTTGAAAACAAATTGAGGCAGTCAACTTTGCTCATGCATTTGGGCTGACAAAGAAGTTTTCACCTGTTCCTTTGTTGAAGGAATATTTGAAAGATGCTAAGAAAGCTTCTCAGGCAAGTTTAAAAAGCGAGAATAACTCTATTGTTGCAGAAGTACGATTTTATCACTGTTATACAAAATGTCTTGTTATGTGATGATCATTTTGGCTTAGTATTGTTGGTTATATCGGAAGTTCCTTTTTTGACCGATATTTTTATTTGCTGCTACAGAATGAAGTAAATACAAAAGAGCTTTCTGCTTACAGAGCTATTATAAAGTGCATTGAGGAGCAGAAACTTGAATCGCAGTTCTCACCAGATCCTCTTCAAAAGCGTGTAGCTCAGCTAGAGAAAGCTAAGGCTGACAGAAAAAAGGTCTGCAGGTGTTGTTAAGTCTCAACCTAAGCGTCCTCGTGCTAATGGAGGAAATGCTGGTGTATATATGCCTCCGTTAAGTGCAGATGAAAGAACTCCGACTCTTTATGCTTCTTCCAATGGTGCAGATAGAAGCTTCTATAGGTCTTTGGATAGAGTATAATATTCTGGTGCAGCTCCAGGTGTTACATCCTACAACCTACAGGGCAAAAATGCATATGATAGATCAAACCAAGGATTATATGGAGCAGGCTATGGTGTTGGAAATAGGACTCCAGTCTCGCTCTCAAGGCCATATATGTATCCATCAGATAACATGGGGCCTTCGTTGTTGGGTTCCGGTTCTTACAATTCCTTTACTAATTACAGCAACCATCACTTTGGCAGTAGACTGCCTGCCCGTCCTCAAGCTTATCAGTCTTCTTTTATACATTAGGTAGGTACGGTGCTTATCTTACCGTGGTCAAGCAAGTTCTGATCTTATCAGGCCCCATAAAACCTTTTCTATTGGATGTGGCTGGTAGTAAGCACTTAGCGTTGAAGAGGTTTTTTGACTCTGTTTTTGTAAATCTAAAAGATTGGAAAAGTTCATTTGGCAGCTTTTCACAATTTTCAGTGGTGTTTTCTTCTATTAAGGAATCTTCTATTAAGGAATTTTATTTTTGTATGGTATTGAGTGCTTCATCACTTTCCCAGGTTACTATATATTGTAGTGTTTACAGTTGAAAGATGATTCTATGCATAATTATGGTATTTTTTTATTTGTTTGACAAATCAGAGAGGATCAATCTGTCTCTTTGTGGAAGATTAAAATTTGGTGAATAATATATCATTTGTGATCTTGTTCGGAGCTCATAACACAAGACTTTCAATTGCATTTGTATGCCGAGGGCTGGTCTTGTGCTGAATATGATTTAATTGTCCACTTGCACGTTACCTCATTGGTACCTGTTTACTCTACGCCTATGAAGCGAATCAGATTTTATTTTGATTAGTCCAATTGTAAGGCTATTTTTGAAACTGGACCCTGCCCCTCTTAAGCTGGACCCCACCCCTCTTAAGCTGCTGCATGATTTAAATCCCCCTTTTTGAGAAGAAATGATTTGTAGTACTAGTGGTATAGTTGTTATACCCTGCATTAATATTTTTGTGTTCTCTGTAACGAGGACAAAGCACATTGGAGTTATATGTCCCATCTAGAACTAGCAATTGTCTCAAAAGATACAAAGAGAGGCCGATAGGATTATTAAATTAGAATTGTTGAATTTCTCTAGAAGAGATGTTGGTTCAAGCCTACAAGGAGCAAAGAGATTTGATGTTTGGAGTTCTATGCTTTTTAGACACCATATTTCTTTAAATACAACTTAATTTTAGAAAATTTCAACCGCAATGCAGTTCTGCCATGCAGACATACACTTAAATCGCTATTGGGCTTATGATATTGACAAATTCAAAGTAAACTGGTATACAAGAGAATGTACCAAGCTAAACCACAAGTTACACATCTTCAGACCTAAAAAAGTACATAACAATGGTTTGGCATATCAATAGCGATATCATAATTGTTTTTCCTTCCACATACATACAATTGCTCCAAAGGCAAGGACAAGAAAATTTTCAGCTCTAGTGAGCACCAGTGGGTCACCAAAACGAGTGACCACTAATGGCTTTCACATTTATACAAGGAATTGGCAAGGGACTTTACATGGACTCCACTCAACTTCAGAGACAGCGTCAGCCAATATGGAGAGTGATTGAAATTGAACATAGCTAAATAGTGGCATTGGCTCACAGTAATACACCAAGTATAAAATATTGAAGCTTTTACAGAAGCAAGGAGTAAGAAAAATTATGAAGCTCAGAGAAGTAGATTTAAATCAATCAAAGCTTGTTGAATGGCTATAATGTCCATAGAAATAATCTTCCAATGTTTTGCTCTCATGTACAAGATTTACACTTTGATCTGGACTACTGTTTGATACCAAATCATCATCAACTCCAAGCATTGCAAGTGATAGATGAGTTTGAATGTCACAACTCCCAGAGTTTTCTCCAGATTCATCCTCAATCAATTCATCTAATTCCATGGACATTGTCAATTACCTCTTGGTCCAATAAGGTAGGTCATCTCCTTCTCCTCGTAGTAATTTCAAAGTCTGCAATAATAAGTTACAGACAAACAATGAGGAAGAATAAGTTCACGTTCTTACATTAACATTTATCCATTGTTTGAAATTTCACAAAGTCAGTTTAATGCAAAGGTAAGCCACTTTATTTGGGGAAACCAAAGCTTTCAATTCAAATCTTGCAATCCAGATTTCAGCTAGGATAGTGATTCTCAGGAAAGCTATATACTCTCTTGATATTGGAGCGAAAGCAGATATGCTGGCTCTTCTTGCCTATTCAGGGAGGGGTAATTTGCATACTGAAGCTTTGGTTTGAGATATGATGTAATCTCTTTTGCTAATATTCAAAGAATATTATATTTCATTAATGGAAAAATAGATTATTGGCAATTGAGGCTTTGAATATTTTGCCATAATCCACCATCAGCATTTAGGGAAAACCTGTTTAAGGGTGATGATTTTACAAATTGAACTACTAAACAAATGTTTAGATTACAACCCTAAACACTAGGTCTAAACACCCTTTACTCTATGTCAGAAGGATATCAACTCGATATTTCATGTGCCATTCTTCGTTATGGGAAAAAACAATTCTAGCACTAACTCCTCATAGGAAAGGAAATGTCTTCAAGCAACTAAATTTGACATAAGATCAGAAACTGAAACATATATATGCAACTAATGAGAATAAGAGTAATTACTCTGTTCATTCAAGGTCGAAACTAAGATGCCTGTCTCAGACAACATGCTGCACCAATGACCATTCTCTTCATCTTCCTCATGTCATAAGCATCTTCCAAAAGTGGATCTGCAAGTTCTTTTATAGAACCAGCTGCCAGTAATGGCCTTGCCTAAATTTTTAAATTTACAAGAGATTAAGATTCTGAACCAAGACAAAGAAACCAAAAGAATCCAAAATTATCAAATACAAAACAAGCAGCCTTGCCTAAATTTTAAAATTTACAAGAGATTAAGATTCTAAACCAAGACAAAGAAACCAAAAGAATCCAAAATTATCAAATACAAAACAAGCAAGGACACTAGAGCCCTACCCACATAACCAAGCTTTCTTGGCCTTTAGGATTCTTGTCATTGATTGTTTTTCTTCCAGTTATTAGCTCTAGAAGAACTAGTCCAAAGGAATACACGTCCATCTTCTCATTAACCTTGCCATACATGAAATATTCTGGAGCCAGATACCTGAAATATGATAGCAACTAGTTTTATGAAGGCTTGATTATAAATGACATTTATTTTCCTAAGGAAAGAGCTGGTGTAAAGAAAGAAATGGATATTTACCCAAATGTACCTACAACATTACTACCTATTATTGTTTCTCACCCCCTCGAGAATAGATTCACTAATGGATTCCCACAGTCTGAAATAGAATCCAAGGCATCAAAAGGTAAACCTAGGATACCCACTTATTCAAGACATGTTCTCTAGAGACTGTCACTTTGCATGTAAGTAATTTCATTCATCCTCTTATGCAGATCTCAACAAGTTTCCTTCAACCGATCATCTTGGGTACCTGCTTGAGGTACTGGAGAATAACGATAATGAGCCTAAGTGGGACAATGATGATCAAGAAAGGTAGAGACCCTCATCCACAGTCTGCAGTTCTGTAAAATAAAGAACATGACAAAGATTTTACTTAGAAAACAAGTTGTCAATAATGGGTTCCTGGAAGTAGTTGAATAGAAGCTACTTTGTTTTGTTTTGGTGATTATTATAAAAAGGTAATGATCAGTGAGTTTCTTTCCTTGCAACAGCTATGGACATAACCTTCCAGAGAGTCCATTTTCAAATCTTAATGGATCCAATGGTATTAAAACAATATTATATACTACAGAGAAAACAATGGGGAACATGCCCACTATTTCCAAAGTTTTAACACAAGCATCATCAACATCTGCTATCGATAAGGAACTTACTTGTTCTATATGCCTGGGTACTTAGAATATTCATTTTTTTTACATTGTTATTTCAATGATTTATCTGTATTCTAACAACAGACAACAAAATCTGAACCTTCCAGAGAGTCCATTTTCAAATCTTAATGGATCCAATGGTATTAAAACACTATTATATACGACAGAGAAAACAATGGGAAACATGCCCACTATTTCCAAAGTTTTAACACAAGCATCATCAACATCTGCTATCGATAAGAAACTTACTTGTTCTATATGCCTGGGTACTTAGAATATTCATTTTTTTTACATTGTTATTTCAATGATTTATCTGTATTCTAACAACAGACAACAAAATCTGAAACTTCTACCCATAAATCTATGTGCAGATGCCGTTGTGGAGCCGAACCAATTAGTGTGTAGCCACTTATTTTGTTTCAAATGTGTGCCAAAGGTAAGATAAACCAAGCACTCATTTGCATTATTAAATCAACTGCTCAGGTATTCCTTGAACCCTGTTTATCCTGCGCACCTGAATTATTATCTGAAAACTGTTAGAAAACAATATGGACTTACTCGTAAATCCAAACAGTATTAACAATATATAACTTGTAAAATTTTCAGAACTAACATTTTGATTCAAACACGTACATTTGGTTGTATAACCGCATTACGAAAATGGTCGTCAGTGGGGCGCAAAAGACGACGATGACATCTCGGAAGTTCTCTATCAGCGAAATCTCTGCCAAAGTCTCTGAGGTGATTGTGCATTTTTATACGGTTTTGACAGTCGATCTCCAGAATACACTTGTACTCTAGGTTCTGCAGATTCAGCTTTCCTCCCCAACCAGATCCGTCCCATATGCTTATGGCCAGATCTTTATCTTCTTCTATGAAGAAACAGGCAATATCTAAGAATATTTCTCTTTCCTGGGTGTCTCGATTGTCGTAACTAATCCTAAGACGGTTTTGTATTTCGGGGGGAAGTACTAAACCCGATAATTTCAGCAATTGGGCTTCCCAATACTCTAAATCTTGTTTATAAAGATGAGACCCTAGCACTCTAAGAGACAATGGCAATCCATCACACGCATCCAAAAAATTTGCAACCACTTCTTCAAATCCCCCATGGGGTTCAGGCTCCTGAAAGGCATGCATGCAGAAAAGCCTTTGTGACTGTTCTCTGTCGAGGCCTGGCAGCTTGTAAATCAACGAGACTCCGTTGGTTTAAAGAAAATCCCTACTGCGAGATGTAAGTAGGATTAAGCTATCGGAACTAAGAATATCTTTAAGAGGTGAAAATAATGCTTTTAACTGCCTGGAATCATTGATATCATCCAAAATTACTAGGGATTTATAACTGTTGGAAGAATCACCGCACCTCTATAGAATCCGTAATTTCCACCCTGGGGATCCTAGTTACTGGCTTGTAATGTTTACCAACACCTGCGGGTTTTGGTGTAACGGCAAACCTCCACATGGTATCAGAGCTTGGACCCAGGTTCGATTCCCCCAAGTTGCGTTTGAGGGGGGGGTGTTGGAAGAATCACCGCACCTCTATAGAATCCGTAATTTCCACCCTGGGGATCCTAGTTACTGGCTTGTAATGTTTACCAACACCTGCGGGTTTTGGTGTAACGGCAAACCTCCACATGGTATCATAGCTTGGACCCAGGTTCGATTCCCCCAAGTTGCGTTTGAGGCGGGGTGTTGGAAGAATCACCGCACCTCTATAGAATCCGTAATTTCCACCCTGGGGATCCTAGTTACTGGCTTGTAATGTTTACCAACACCTGCGGGTTTTGGTGTAACGGCAAACCTCCACGTGGTATCAGAGCTTGGACCCAGGTTTGATTCCCCCAAGTTGCGTTTGAGGGGGGGTGTTGGAAAAATCACCGCACCTCTATAGAATCCGTAATTTCCACCCTGGGGATCCTAGTTACTGGCTTGTAATGTTTACCAACACCTGTGGGTTTTGGTGTAACGGCAAACCTCCACATGGTATCAGAGCTTGGACCAAGGTTCGATTCCCCCAAGTTGCGTTTGAGGGGGGGTGTTGGAAGAATCACCGCACCTCTATAGAATCCGTAATTTCCACCCTGGGACTAACTGTCAGATCCCCTGAAGTCAAGCCTTGGAGGAGTTTATTTTGCACAGAAATTAAAGAAGTTTCGGCTCTCACATCTTCCAATAAACAAGATCCACGGTAGGCTGACCTGTTGCGGTTAAAGAACTCTAATGCCAAGGTTGTCTTCCCTACACCACCAGAACCCACAATCCCCACAACCTTGGTCTCCCCGCTGGGTCGCTGCTGCAGCATCACTGCTTTCTCAAAATCTTGTAGCTTTTCGTCCAAACCAGTTGGATATTCAGCTACAAACAGTTGAGGCTTTCTAATTTTTTCTTCCACCAATTGAACTATGTTCTCCAGGAGTTTGCCTTCGTCGCTGGTTATTCACAGTAAAACAAAACATGAGTGCGAAAAACTTCGTTTATCAATACAATCAAGCTATTAGGGACACAGAGACTAAAAGTTCTTACCCATAATATGCCTTTAGCTCCAAACCGCAACTGTGAAACCTCAAGCAATGCTTTTTTCCAATCTGCAATTCTTTGTTGTGGGTATCTCCTTTTCTTTTCATGACCTCGCAAGGCTTTACCATAGACTCCATTGTTACCCGCCGTGCAACCAATAAATCTCAAGATTTGACCCAATAGTCCATGTTGTGTGTCATCTGTCCTGATCCGTAGATCACAAGGATTAACATTATAAAAGATTGGAATAATAGTAAGAATGAACTAAATTACCTTATCGTCTACAAAGGCAGCCCAGAAACGAGCAATGGCTCAGTCATATGGATCTTTGGGAATTCTTGCAAATAGGGTTCGATTTCAGGAGTAGCGCGCTCTTAGCTCTGAGATTCTCTTCCGCGAACTGGTAATCGATACCTAGCAAATGCTATGCGAACCCGCACAATGAAGGGACTCAGTCATACCGAACCGCTTTACCTGCCCCTTTTCTCCCCGTTTTTTTATTTCAGTTTTATTTTAGTTTTCGATCAACGATCGAAATTCGTTCAATCATCTAACACCATTCATCTAAGGGTGAACAATAGGACACGGCGGCGGCTGGGGGAGTCCATTTCAGATGGGTTAGTTTTCGATCAACGATTGAAATTCGTTCAATCGTCTAACACCATCCATCTAAGCGTGAACAATAGAACACGGCGGCGGCTAGGCGAGTCCATTTCAGATGGGAACGCCTTACGGCGTAATGAAAAGTGGAAGCAGTTACATGGTGCAGCGTTACTTGAGATATGTAGAATATATTTTCATGCATATGTGCTGAAATAATCATTGAGATTACCATCATTCTTCAATTTGGAAACTTCTGATCCTCACATGATGTTGGATCCATGGCTTCGGTGCCAACAACCTTCAATGGTGTTCTTTTCACTTGTTTCATTCAAGCCAAAGGTTGCCCTGGTAAGCCCTTCTTTTCCTGCGGATTGTACACACTTTAGATATCCTTATCGTCATCTAATCGTCACCGTGGTTTTAAATGGATGTTTGAATATCACTGTGGATAGGTAGGAAACAAAAACCAAGGTTGAAGTGGCCGAGGAAGAACCTGTTTTCTAAACGCGAGACAAGACCAGGGTAAGCAGAGATGTCTGGATTCCGAAGCCTCACAAGCTTGACTTCTAGATCAAAAACATTATTGTGGCAGGAGGATTAACTGGGTTTGTTGCAGCTGTATACATTTACACAATGCGAGTTGTTGGAAGCACTGATGAATTGCAAGATGCAGTTGAAACTTTTGGGAACAAGAAGACTGAAGTGTATGGAGAAGAATTTTTAAATAAAGGTATGACCTTGCTACACGGGCTAAAAATCTGCAAAGGTGGCAATTCAATGCATGAATTGAGGTGGAAAGACAACGTTTTGATGGGCGTTATACAATGTTGAGTTGATATTAGGGTTTTGGGCCCTAGTTGCGTTAAGGTAGCAAAGTTGGATAAATTGGGTTGGACCAGTGTTATAGGATGGTGCATTTATTTTTTTCTTATACTAAGCTGTATATTAACGTCTACAACAGTTAACGCTCCTATATGTGTAGATGATATATGGTGAATGAAATACAAATTTATATCATTATATAGGCGACATATCATTATTGGCATTGTTACTGTATACACACAATGAACGCCACCACCAAGTTAAATGCATCGCAGGTCTTTGAAAGCGTATCACACTATTCTTAGACTGTCACTCTTGACTAATACATCTGTTAATCACTTTTAGAAATGGCGCATATGGTAGCTTCTCTGCAAACGCCACCAATAAATGGAAAATATTTGAGAGATCGAGAATGCTTGTGTGGAATGCATTACTCATCACTTGTCGATTCCAGAATAATCTGCAGAAGTTTTGTTCATCCAAATGCTTCAAGAAGACTTATATATGGTTGAAATTTTTTGATGAAGGAGAGGAAAACTAAAGGCAAAAGTGACAGACAACTTATCTTCGAGTCACGTTCAGGACACTTGCATACATTTTCATCTATGGGAGAGAGTAGTGTCAAAGATCCTACTCAATCATATGATGAAGATTCCCCTGTGAGATTGTTTACATGGCCTGATTCAAAGAGGCCACGAATATGTATCTTGGGCGGAGGATTTGAAGGTCTTTATACTTCTTTACGCTTAGAGTCCTTGATGTGGCCTCCTGATAAGAATCCTCGGAACTACTGTTGAACACTTCTATGTTATTTATCAAAGATAAAGTGAAGACCATATGCCCTTGTTATGGTTCAAAAGGCAATGGATTACAGACTTCTGGAAATGTTGGAGTTGTTTATCTTGAAAGTGGAATGAAGGTTGAATATGACTGCCAGGTTATTACTAGCAGTTGGTGCTGAGGAAAAATTGGGTGTCGTGTCAGGTGCCTTAGAGTTTGCTCGACCATTTTCTACTTTGGAAGATGCCATAGTTTCAAAGTGGATTGTGTGGGTGTTGGCGAGAAACTTGTGAAAGAGAGATTGGAGAAACAACTTAGATCCTTGGAGCAGAAAAGGTTTGGAAAGAGAGAGTCTCATATTCATGTCATTATGGTTGGATATGGATATCGTGGGGTTGAACTAGCTACAACTATTGCATAAAGATTAGCAGATTGAGGGAAGGTCCAAGTTGTTAATGTAGAATCTTTGGGAAACGATCAACAATCGACCTCTTTTACCTTTCAGGTTTCAAAATTTAGGGGAGATGATGACTCTTGGGAAGAATGATTAGTATGTGCCCCAACCTTCGTAGAGGGCTTAATTCTTGATGGTCGTGTAGGCAATACAACAAGGAAGTTGTCTTACTTGTATCGAGTGCCTACGAATGAACAAAGAGTTAAATTTGGGCTTAGCTGGCTAGAAAAATCTAGCATTGATTGCATTGCAGGTTTGCAAAGTTCCATTACACAATCTTTGGGAAGTTGAACGAACAAAGTTGGGATTAACTGGCTGGAAAAGTATAGCATTGATTCCATTGCACATTTGTGGAGTGCCATTACACAATCTTTTGATGAGACTTAATTATATATAATATCGCTTACTTTGGTAATCCCTAAATTTAACATGAACAGACAAGGAGATTTGAAGGGCTCAGTATGAAAAATCATCGATTCTTTCAAGTGGGTGAGGAGATCTTTTACTTTTTAGAGTTGTGGACCTCAAATCAGCTATCCAGAGCACTTTAGGCACAGTCGATCTTGGAAATTGGATCAATCTAGATGCATTCTGATTACTTGAGGCAACCAGTATCAACGCATCCCTGACCTTTACATCAATGTCAGCTACAGTAATGATCAGAGAAGGATTATGGATTCTGAGAATCCCTTTCATGCTTGCATAGGTTGAATGGATGAGAGAAACCTTAGAATGTGATGGTTCTAAAATCAGATTAAGCTCCAAATCAAAGATTTTGAAGCACCTCTCATGGAAAACCGCCTTTGGTCATCGTAGAGCCAAAGAAGCCTATTCACATGTGCATAATGGGCCTCCTGATACAACAATGAATGCTTTCTTTCCTACAACAGATCATAATTTTTCAAGGAGAGGAGCCAAGGAAACAACTTCAAGCCTTGGAGGAGTTTATTTTGCACAGAAATTAAAGAAGTTTCGGCTCTCACATCTTCCAAAAAAACAAGATCCACGATAGGCTGACCTGTTGCGCTTAAAGAACTCTAATGCCAAGGTTGTCTTCCCTACACCACCAGAACCCACAATCCCCACAACCTTGGTCTCCCCGCTGGGTCGCTGCTGCAGCATCACTGTTTTCTCAAAATCTTGTAGCTTTTCGTCCAAACCAGTTGGATATTCAGCTACAAACAGTTGAGGCTTTCTAATATTTTCTTCCACCAATTGAACTACGTTCTCCAGGAGTTTGCCTTCGTCGCTGGTTATTCACAGTAAAACCAAACGTGAGTGCGAAAAACTTCGTTTATCAATACAGGGACACAGAGACTAAAAGTTCTTACCCATAATATGCCTTTAGCTCCAAACCGCAAGTGTGAAACCTTAAGCAATGCTTTTTTCCAATCTGCAATTCTTTGTTGTGGGTATCTCCTTTTGTTTTCATGACCTCGCAAGGCTTTACCATAGACTCCATTGTTGCCCGCCGCGCAACCAATAAATCTCAAGATTTGACCCAATAGTCCATGTTGCCTGTCATCTGTCTTGATCCGTAGATCACAAGGATTAACATTATAAAAGATTGGAATAACAGTAAGAATGAACTAAATTACATTATCGTCTACAAAGGCAGCCCAGAAACGAGCAATGGCTCGGTCATATGGATCTTTGGGAATTCTTGCGAACAGGGTTCGATTTCAGGAGCAGCTCGCTCTTAGCTCTGAGATTCTCTTCCGCGAACTGGTAATCGATACTTAGCAAATGCTATGCAAACCCGCACAATGAAGGGATTGAGTCCTACCGAACCGCTTTACATGCCTCTTTTCTTCCCGTTTTTTTATTTCAGTTTTATTTTAGTTTTCGATCAACGATCGAAATTTGTTCAATCGTCTAACACCATCCATCTAAGGGTGAACAATAGGACACGGTGGCGGCTGGGGGAGTCCATTTCAATAATTAGAAAATTAGAGAATAAATATTTATATAACATATCTAGACATATAATAATATAATAACATCTTTTCTTTTTATATTTATATTTATATTTATATATATATATATATATATATTTTGTGTGTGTTTATATATATCACTTCACATTAAAATCAAGTAAATTGATATTTGCAACGCAAGACAACGAATCTGGATTGATGGTTATAAACATATATTATTATTTGTGTTTTTATATATATCACTTCACATTAAAATGAAGTAAATTGATATTTGTAACCCAAGAAAACCAATTTGGATTGATTGTTATAACATATTCGGGTTAACCACAATGACGGAGTTTCAAGTTTTTTAGAATTAAATTAATTTTTTAACCATAAGAAAAATATAAAAATTATTAATAAATATTTGAAATAATATAATCAATTTTTTAGAGGTTAATAGGAAATATTCTACGTAGTATAATCATTCTTATATGTTTCTTATTTTCATTATCAAGATAAAGTTGTTAACAATTTTCCTTTTACTTTTTTTCTCTTTCTCATTAGTCTTTCTCCTAAAGTTCCACCAAATCATTTTTCCTTATGGAATACTTTTAACATTTTTACACTTCATTTGAAAGAGGGAGGTGGTGTGTAGTAGTGAGAATTATCTAAACTTCTTTTTACTATGAAGACATTAACATTTTTACACTTCATTTGAAAGACGGAGGTGGTGTGTAGTAGTGAGAATTATCTAAACTTTTTTTACTTGTTTTTACTATGAAGACCTTGGTAAATGTTGGGCAAGGTGAAAAGCTTATTGAGACATTTGATGCATAGAAATTCTAATTTTTCATTTAAGAAAATTTGACTAGTCTTGGGTTGACCGGAAGAGATTTCTAAATGAAAATTTTCTTTTACTAGACAGTTATAGAAGTATCTTAGTGGGAAGGAAGCCAAGGAAGGTTGAGGGAAAAGGTTGGAGGCATCTTGGATTAGAAATGGGAAAAGGAATCTAAAAGGAATAAGAGACTTCTAAATGAAAACTTTCTTTCACATGACAATTATAGATACTTACTCCTTCTCTCCTTACAAATAAAAGTATCTTAGTGGGAAAAGAAGGCAAGGAAGGTTGAGGGAGAAGGTTAGAGGCATCTTGGATGAGAAAAGGGAAAAATAATCTAAAAGGAATAACCTTGAACATGACATTTTTTAGGTTGGGCAAGATTCCCTCAAAGGTATTCTTGAGTTGGATGATGAGCCAGTGGAAGCCCTAAGTTAGAGTCATAAACCTCAAGGACTCATGGTTGGATTGTGTGGTCTTGGTGCTAGAGAACAGATTTTATTAAGCACTCTCTGGAAATTGAAAGGGCTTGGCAGGAGTATTGGGCATGATTGTGATACTAAGAGGTTGGGAGGAGAGGTCTCTCTCTGGTTGAATTCTCCTATTGTCTAGGCAACAAAGATATGTATAAATTTTTTTTGTTTGATGTTCATGAGTATTTAAAAACAAACAAAAAAACGACCAAAATGATAGTAAGAGTTGTTGTGTTCTTGTGAGATTCAATATGTCATGTGAAATGCTAACAGTTCCATACTACAATAGTTTTTATTTATTTGTGGAAATTTGTGTCACTAAAGTAGTGATGTGTTGAAAAGTAATAAAGAAATGGGATATCAAGGTATATTTCAAAACAAAAAATTACAGAATTTGTAAAACTTGAAATATTGAGACGAGAACTCCCAAGTGTGACAAGTAAAAACTCGACTAAGAGGTCCCAAGATAAAATTAAGGGAAGATGGAAACTGTAGGGGTCCAGTAACTGCATTGTTATAATTTTATCTATACTTTAGGACAAGTTAGCCTACACAGTGAATCAAAATTAAAGAGTGGTACAGTCCTTGACTCGATTGAATTAGTTGCACCAAGTAGGTTGGCACACCCATAGAGAAATAACCAGTGACAAAAAATATATATACACCTGTAGAGAAATAACCACACATTTTATGACAAGAAACATCAAGTGGACTATAATGAAAAATGTGTGTAATATAATTCGTAAAAAATGATAGTTTTAGTGAAGAGAGTAGTTAATCAATGTTACTAAAGTGTTCAGAATATGGTGAAAGATTTGGTAAGCAAATAGAATATTTTTTTGAGGTGTAGGAGATGTTACAAGTGGTATCACAACTTAGGTTTCAACATTGTCACCTATTTGGGAAAGTGCAAATAACAAATATTTTGATCATGCATAGAAAGGAACAATATAAGGAGACCCACGTAAAAATACACCGCTAGTTTGACCCTCTATCAAAGTTGGGTCTATGTTGTTTGTTGAAGCTAATCCTAAAATATGGGCCAAGTTGGGAGAAGAATCACACAATGCAAATGTTATGTTGTTGGATATTGTTCAAGCTTTAATGATGTAAATGGGAAATATTAAAGTGGATAATGAAAAGATAACAAGGGAATAAGAAAGAATCATCAAAAGTATTTTAGACGGACAATATCACATAAATCTTAACCCAAGTCTTGAATGTGAGCACAAGACCCAAATACACTAGCATGGAGATAATAGTTGAGAGCCAAAGGGTGGCTGAAAATAAAATGGAGAAGAATTAGCAAATGCTATTGAACAAATGAAAAACAAAAGGAAGAAAATTGAATTACTAGGTGAGTTTTAAAAAGTCAAGCCACCAATGTTTGACGGTGAAACTGAAGAAGCTACAAAAGCTTGGTTTTAATCAATATGAACAAATAATTCCATATTGATGAATATGATGATAACCTAAGGGCTAGATTTCCCATTTACCAATTCTAGGGTAAGGCTACAGCATGGTGGGAAGAAGTAAAGATTTTTCAGAGCATTAATGAGTATGAGATAACTTAGGATAATTTCCAAAAACATTTTAAGTAGAAATATCTAACAGAATGATTCTATGATGAAAAGGTGAAATAATTTCATAATACTAGGCAGGGATAGTTATGCATTAAGTAAAAAATTACATTGTTTGTATGAAATATCTTACAGTCAAGTGTAATTTAAATTTTTCGATGAGATTAAAACAATTGCATTGAAAGTCAGAGAGTATGAATTTTGTGGCAAAAACTAAAGAAGTAGTCACATCTAGACATCAGTTTGATTATGGTACTAATAGGGATAATTTAATGACCTTTAGAGGAAGAGTGTACGTCCCTAACCCGTTGGTTGTTAGACAATTAATTTTAAATGAGTTTCATAGGAGCCTTATACTGCCCGCCCAGGGTAAAATGTTTTCTGCAATAAATAAGTTTATTTTTGGCCTAGTATGAGGAAAGATATTGCAGAATTGAATACCAACATCCAAATAGATTACTCCAGCCATTACTAATACTTGAATGGAAATGTGAAACCATTACATTGAATTTTATAATAGGTCTACATAAGTCCAAGAAACAAAATGACTCAATTAGCAACTCCTACAGACACGGTTAGTAAGAAGCCATATGAAAGAAATGCAAAGGGTGTCAATACTCTATTAGGGAGTTTATCTCAATTGGAATTCGTCAAGGTTATGTAGCTCAAAACCGCAAAAGAAATATGGGACAAGATCGTTCTGAGCAATGAAGGAGACGATAAGGTAAAACGTGCAAAACTACACTCTATGGATTCAATATGAAAATCTCAAAATGCACAATGACGAAAGTGTGGCTAATTATTTCTTATGTATAGATGAGATTGTTAATCGTATGAAAAACTTGGGTGAAGAAATAAAAGAAGTTACTTTGGTTGAAAAGGTTCTAAGACCTTTGTCTTCTAAGTTTGAATCAAAAGTTTCTACAATAGAAGAAAAGCAGAATCTATAGAGGATTACCATGTCATAGCTACACGGAATCCTAACTTCTTTCGCAATGAGAAAAGAGGGACCATCCGACATGAGCGAATATACATTCAAAGCCTTGGGAAAAGGAGAATACAATGAGTCAAGACATATGTCAGAAGGAGAGGAAGAATCAAACTTTGTGAAGAACCTTCAATGGGGTTCTGGAAGATTAAGAGTTTAGCTACCTTTTAAATGCTTTGCTTGTGGAAGAGTCAGCCACTATGCAGCCAAGTGTCCTCATAAAGATAACCTTGACAAAGGTAAGGAACTAGTTAGATGGAATAGAAAACAGAATGCAGGTAAGAAGAGCTATTATACACATGAAGATAGTGATAGATTTTCAAATAGTGATGAAGATGAACATTGTAATGATTATAGACTATTGATGGCTTTTGAAGATGATGATTTCTTGGATGTTATAGATGAAGAAGGGCTTTATGAAGAAATTTCTAAAATTAAAATTTGTTTAGAAGAAAAGAATATGATTATAGATACTTTGACATTCCAACTTACTGAAAGGTAAAAACACAATGAAAAGTTAGAATGTGAAATTGTGGGACTTAGAAAAGATATTGAGAAAACAAAATCTCTTAATCTTAGATTTGCTAAAGGATATGAAACTTTAGATGAGATTATTAAAGTGCAACGTTCTCCTCTAATCAATACAGGTCTTGGATATACTGAAAAATCATATCAAGCATAGAAGCCATCCACCTCCAAAAGTTATCTTGATGCAGCAAGGAGAAGTGAACAGGTTGACAATTGATAGCAAAGGCATAATGCAGATCACCAGGTAAATCAGGGACAATTTACTTCAAGAATGAATAGATATCACCAAGTAAATCAAGGGCAATCTACTTTAAGGATGAAGAGAAGCTACAACCAACCACAGGTAAATCATTCTCAATTTTCCTCAAGAATGGATTCCAATGAAAACTAAAATCGTTTGGTTGGTAGGTTTGGTAATCGCAAGAATTTCTTCAATGGCCAATGTTTCTCTTGTCATAACTTTGGACAAAAAGTTGCTCAATGTGTTACCTATAAGACCATCATGACTAGAGAAGCTCAAAAATGAAGGAGTATGACTGGGACCATGAAAAGGACCTACAATAACTTTTCTGCTCTTGAAAATCAAATATAATGTTCTATTTGTAACAACTTTGGTCATGAAGATTCTGAATGCAGGAGTAAGTTTTGGCAAACAACTCAGAAGGAGCAAGCGTCATTGAGTCCCAAAACCATGGAGAAAGAAAGAAGGGCAACCAGAAATATGTGGTATACCCTTATATGCGGAAGGGCAGGAAAATTAGTGGTACATCGATAGTGGATGGTCAAAACATATGACATGTGATAAAGAAAAAATTCAGTCTTATAGTGCCTTCGAAAAGGAAAAGAAGGTGTCATTTGGAAATGACACCCCTACACTCATCAAAGGTAAAGGTTCTGTTGTTATAAAAGAAAAGGTGAAAGCTAGGAATGTTATGTATGTTGATGGCTTAAAGCATAATATTTTGAGTGTCAGTCAAATGTGTGATCAAGGAAATGAGGCAATATTTTGATCAAATGGATGTAATGTTAATGATCTTGATACACGAGAAACAATTATTAAAGGCATAAGAACTCCAAATAATTTATACATACTCAAGGGAGGACAACAACAATGCTATCTAAGCAAGAATGATGAACACTAGCTATGGCACAGAAGATTGGGGCATCTAAGCTTCTCTCAGATAAAGAAAGCATGCAAATATCAGGCGATTCATGATCTCCCTGACATCAGAATTCCAGACAATACAATATGCAACTCATGTCAGTTTGGTAAGCAAACCAGAACTAATTTCCTTGAGAAGGAAGGATTAGCTAGTAGGTCACTTGAACTTGTCAACATTGATGTATGTGATCCATCTAGGAAAAGGTCACCTTGAGGAGAATAATACTTCATATTGTTCATTGACGACATTTCCAGGATGTGTTGGATAGGACTTCTGAAGCATAAAGACGAAGATTTTGAAAAGTTCAAAGCATTCAAAGCTTTCGTTGAAAAAGAATCGGATCGCAGAATCAAATGCCTCAGATCTGATCGAGGAGGGGAATTTACCTCAGATGAATTTTTCAATTTTTATGAAGAACATGGAATAAGAAGGGAATTCTTTACTGCAAGGACTCCTCAACAAAATGGAGTAGTGGAAAGGATGAATAGAACGTTTCAACAAATGGCTCGTGCTATGCTTGACGGATCTGGAACTCCTGCAACCTTTTTTGGGTGAAGCTGCATTTGTTGCAGTTACTATTCTAAACAAGAAAAACATCTGGGTAAACAACACTCAAACTCATCATTAAATTTGGTATGTTAAGACCCCCACGATAAAATACTTCAAAATTTTTGGAAGAAAATGTTATATCAAAAGGACTGATGAAAACCTTGGCAAGTTTGAACCTAGAGCAGATGAAGGCATTCTCCTTGGTTACTCTCCCCACAACAAAGGATATAAGTGTTACAATAAAATACTTGAAAAAATTGTTGAAAGTATTGATGTAGTGGTTGATGAAGAAGGAAACATTCCTAGGCAGGTAAAATCCAAAGATTTCGAAGATGACGAGGACTATCCTTCAACATCAAATCAGACTTATGATGAAGAAGAAACCCATGAGGCTCCAAAAGAACAGATAAGGATAGAAGAAAAGACTCCTTCCAGGTACGTTCAGAAGAATCATCCAGAAACTCAAATTTTGGGGCAGAAAGAGGCAGGTGTATAAACAAGAAGAACTATCTCAAAAGCTTCAAGCTATCTAGCATTTCTTTCCTCCACTAAACCATGAAATTTAAGTGAAGCATGCAAAGATGAATGATGGGTTAAGGCCATGAATGAAGAACTTGAGCAGATTGAAAAGAATAATACTTGGGAGTTGGTTCCTAGACCAAATGATAAGAATGTCATAGGGACAAAATGGATATTCAAAAACAAGCTGAATGAAAATGGAGATGTTATTAGAAATATTGCCAGACTTGTTTGTAAAGGGTATGCTCAACAAGAAGGTATATACTTTGAAGAAACTTTTACATTGGTTGCTAGACTTGAGGCCATAAGAATGTTCCTTGCTCTTTCCAGCTTTTAGAAGTTCAGAGTATTTCAAATGGATGTGAAATCTACATTTTTAAATGGAGACTTAGAAGAAGAAGTGTATATTGAGCAACCAGATGGATTGATCCTTGGAAATGATCCAAAACTTGTATGCAGACTTAAGAAGGCATTCTATGGTTTTAAACAGGCTCCAAGGGATTGGTATTATCGTCTAGACAAATACCTCCATCAACAAGGTTTTTCAAAAGGATCAACACATAGCAATTTATATGTAAAAATTGTTAATGATAAATTGCTAATACTTTTCGTGTATGTTGATGATATCATATTTGGTAGCAATGAAGAAGCCATGAGGCAAAACTTTGCTTTGGTGATGTAGAAGGAATTTGAAATGTCCTTGCTTGGTGAGCTGACATATTTTCTTGGTTTACAAGTCCAACAAAATAAAGATGGTATCTTTTTATCACAAACCAAGTACCTCAAGGAGATCTTGAAGAAATATGGCATGGAAGATTCGAAACCAGTATGTACCCCTATGGTTACAGGATGCAGCCTCAGCGCAAATGATGATTCAACAGCAGTACATCAACCAACCTATAGATCCATGATTGGTAGTCTGCTCTATCTGATATGTACGCAACTAGATATCATGCATGCAGTAGGAATAGTTGGAATATTCCAGGCAAATCCAAAAGAAGCACACCTTCAGGCGGTTAAAAGAATTTTCAAATATCTTCAAGGAACACAAACATATGGCTTATGGTATCCTAGAGATACAGATCTCACACTTCATGCATATACAGATGCAGATTTGGCAGGAAGCGTGGATGACAGAAAAAGCACTAGTGGTGGTGCATTCTTTATGGGTTCTAGATTAGTATCTTGGTTCAGCAAGAAACAAAGTTCAATTGCTTTATCTACAACTAAAGCTGAATATATGGCTGCTGCATCTTGCTGCACACAACTCCTTTAGATGATGTAAATTTTGCAAGATTTTCAAATCACTTGTACTCCACCTATCTCTATTTTATGTGATAATACAAGTGCAATCAACATTTCAAAAAATCTAGTCATGCATTCAAAGAACAAGAACATACCTATCAAATATCATTTTCTCCGAGAACAAGTGCTTGAACAAAAGGTCAAATTGGAGTATGTTCCCTTCAAGGAACAGGTTGCTGATATACTCACCAAAGCACTGCCCAGGGAGACATTTGAATACCTTAGACAGAAGCTTGGAGTATTTGATGCATCATCTTGTTGTTAAAACTTCTCTATTTCAGAGAAAGGTGGTTGTACGTGAGTTTAATGAGGAGAATCCGTGTACATACGCCAGTTTATGTGGATACAATTGTGTATATGTTGGTTTGAAGAGAAACAGTGGGTCAAGATCAGGATGGAAAGAGTTTGATATGGTTCTGACAGAGACCATATGGCACAAGTTCAGCGGGAGAATATATATTCTTCTAATAATGCATTGTTGGCATTATCTTAGAAGATCTTGGTTCTAGTTCACAGTGTTTTTATTTTCAGGTGGAACAGGTGTAGAAGGAGAACATGGTTGTTGGTCTGAATGATGATTGATAGATGCTGGTGATGATAGTTGTTGATAACTATCATAGTCTTGTTGTAGATATTTCGTCTCTATGTCATGTATTTATTTTCTTATCAAGGTCATGTAACGACCTCCTTTCGTTTCCCCACTATGCCTAGGATGGATAATGTAATGTTCTTGTTTTATCTTGTGTAAACTTTTGGTGTATCCCCACTTGGTTGGGTGGATGAGTCAATCCCCACTTGGTTGTGAGATGGATGTATGTATGATCATTTGGTGGTAGGAAGGTCATTTATGATGCATAAAGTTATGTATCTTCTTGTAGAACATCTTCTTGCAAACCTTGCCTATAGTCAAGGGGATGCATGGACAGCGCAGCAAAGCAGAGATTTCAGCATGAACTTAGGGGGATCATAACCCTTCGCACTTGATGACAAAGGGGGAGAATGACTTTGAGTGACTTGGGTTTACCATCAAGTCCAAAGGGGGAGATTGTTGGCATTATGACAGCGGTTTGGCACTATGACACAGGTGTTGTCCTTGATGGCAACTCACTCAAATGACAGATCATTGTTCAGGCTCTCAAAATGAAAGAAAAAGAGATATACGCAAGTTCCTCTTAACCAAATCGCATATACACACGAGATTGCCGATCAAAAGGCGTGTATACATATGCACGCACTTTCATGCAAGAAAAAATGCGTACATGTGGGAAAACTTATTTTTGGTCCATGGTATTTAGTCCTTGGTATTTGAACCTATGGTTTTGGACCTTGGTATCTTGTCCAAAGTATTAAACCCAGGTACTGCACCCCAAGTATTGGTTCTTAGTGGTTTTGGACCATGGTATTGATTAAGGCCTAAGACTATAAAAGGGGAAGGAGATCATTAGGCAAAGGCATTCACTAAACTATTGAATATCTGATGAAGAGAAAGATCTAGAATACTGGTTATTGGGAAATGGTGCATAGATGGATCTGAATCAAGGAGGAACCTGAGCGCGAGAAGAAGGATAAGTTCTATTGATGGGTCAAGATCTTAAGGCTTGAATGGTAGTATCTTTGTGTGATTTTGATCTGTTATATTTGGTGCATGACTTGATCTATAAATCTAATAATCTGGGTATAACTGATGTCTGAATAAGTGAAAAGGGTAAATTATCTTTTATAGATCTGTACGCAGGTTCAACACAGCAAAGTTGCATATGCACGCTTGTTCATAAATTAAAAATAGCGTATACGCAAGTTGGCCTTAATACATCAGCGTATGCATGCAGGTTATGCATATTGAAGTAGCATACGTCTCATGAAATATGTTTTAGCTACTTCTGTTTATTGTTGCAGTGTTTTGGGTTCTGGTTACTGTCAGTGTATTCTGGTTACAGCTTTCTGAAAAGTGATTGGTTGATTCAGTATTGTTTTTTACAAAGGAGATTGGTTGATGCAGATATATTTGATGTTTGATTGATGTTATTCATGGATCTAGTCTGAAAATTTATGAAATGTGGTCCCTGGAAGAAAAGAGAAGGTTGTAGCCTTCTGTCGGTTAACACGTACGTACTAGTACCTCAGCTAGTACAAGAGCTAAGGGGCTTGTAGCTCACTTCCAGGAGAAGCTGGAGAATGAGAGAAGGTTGTAACCTTCTGCGGGTAGCAGCCTGCGTACTGGTATAAGACTGCACCAGTACAGAAAAATTGTAAAAAGAAGTTTCTAATTAAAAGAAGATAGAGACGAATTGCAGCAAGTGGTTTTCACCCACATTGGGTTTCCACCTTATATCTTGTGTTCTTATGTCTGACTACCTGTTCTGTTTCACTATTCCTGCTTACTGTTTATATGGTTTGATGCACAAATTAAGGATCAACATCTGAAGAATAATTTAAATTACTAGTCTGCTGGACATACACTGGTTTCCTTAACTTAAGTTGTGTACATACGTGGTTTTTACTAACTGAAGTAGCGTATACAAATCTGATTGTGAAATGAAAAATAATTGACCTGATAATAATGATTCACGCACCCCCCCCCAGCACCCCCCGCCCCCTCTCAGTATTATTTCCAACAAGGCGTAGATACTCCTCCCATTTATTCAAGTGTTGCATTACATACATCTGCAGCGTGTCCCCCAATGCCTAATTTACCTTCTTTATTTGTCTGTTAGTCTATGGGTGATATGTTGTGTTGAACTGGATTTAAGTTCCCAGGCCAGCAAAGAGGGTTTTCCAAAAATCTGATGTAAATTTCACATCTTTGTCTGAAATCATAACTTTGGGAAACCCATGTAATTGAAAATTTTTAGTCATAAATACATCTGCAATTTGCATAGTTTTGTATTTTGATTGAACAAGAATTACTTTACTTAACTTTTCTACTAGCACCATAATTGAATCGTTACGCTTCTTAGTTTTAGGCAGCCTAGTGATGAAGTCTACAGTGATTTCTTCCTACTTCCATTCTAGAATGGGTAGCGGGTGGAGCAATCCGGCTGAGTGCTAGTGTCCAGCTTTAACTTGTTGACACTCCCGACATTTGGCCAAATATTTTGTGATGTATGTTCTCATTCCAGACCAAAAGAAAGTTTTCTTAACAACAAAAAATAACTTTTGATATCCAGGGTGGGAAGCATAGGGCTTCCTATGAAATTCATCTAGAATTAGTTGTCTAACAGCTATGTGATTTGGAACATATATTATTCCACTAAAAATTAGTAAATTATCATAATTTATGCCATAAATAGTTTGTTGTTCTATTTAGTTTGTTTCCACAAGAAAAAATATTCCAGATTCTTATTTGCAACCTCTCCAATTAATTCTAAAAAATTAAATTCAATTTGACTTTATGAAATCTCATACACATGATGCAACTTGCTACTTAGTGTGTCCTCTACTAGGTTCTCTTTCCCTTTTAAATGTTTAATATCAAAATATAATTCACTCAAAAAGGAGGTCCACCTAGCTTTACGAGCATTAGGGTTAGGTTGCTGAAAGAAACTAGTTAGGATGTTATGATTAGTCATTAACAAAAAATTCTTTCCTAGGAGAAAATGTTTGCATACCTTTAGAGCGTGTACTACTATAGTTAGTTCATGTCATAAGAAGAATACTTCTATTCATGCTCCTTTATTTTCTAATATTTGTATGCAATAGTGTTTCCTTCTTGGATCAACACCCCTCTAACTCCTTCGTGACATGCATCGGTGCAAACGAAGAATTCATTTTTTGGGTCTGCTATTTTCAACACTAGAGTTGTAGTTAAAAATGCTTTAGTAATTGAAAACTATGATGACACTGAACAATCCACTTAAAAAATTTCCTTCCTTTTGGAAGGAGGTGATGGGATATGTTATTTTAGAAAATCATTCAATGAAATAATGGTAATATCCTACTGAGCCCATGAATGATCAGATGTTAGTGACATTACTAGGAACATGCCACTCCATAATGGTTTTGATATTTTCTACATCAACCACTATCGCTTCCACAAATATGACATGACCCAAGTATTGAATATGCTCCTTAAAGAAATCACACTTATTGTATTTAGCATACAATTGATGTTCCCATAATATTTGTAGAACTATTCGCAAGGTCTCCTTATGGTCCTCTAAATTCCTTAGGTATATAAGAATATCAATGATAAAGAAAAAAACAAATTTATCAAGATAAGGGTAGAATACACTATTCATAAGGCTCATGAAAGTTGTTGGATAATTGATTAGGCCAAATGGCAGAACCAAAAATTCATAGTGTCCATAGCGAGTCTAGAAAGCATTTTTTGGAACGTTATCTTCCTTCACCCTTATATGATGGTACCTGGACTACAAGTCTATCTTAGAGAACATCGTGGATCCTTTGACTTGGTCAAACGGATCATCTATTCTGGGTAATGGGTATTTATTCTTAATTGTCAACTTGTTAAGTTGGTTTCAATTGATGCATAGTCTCAGAGTACCATCATTTTTCTTGTCAAATAAAATGGGTGCTCCCCATGGGGATGTGCTAGGCAGATATAGCCCTTATTGAGTAGTTTTTGCAACTGAATTTTGAGTTCAGTTAGCTCAGCAATACTCATTTGGTAAAGGGTCTTTGACACAGGACCGGGCCCTGGAATCAAAGTGAAATTAAAGTCTCGCTTAGGAGGTAGTTCTAGAATTTCTTTCGGAAACACATAAGTAAAATTTTCAATGAATGGTAAGATTTCTAGAGAGGCTAAATTAATTTTATAATTATTAAAACCCACTTGCACTACATAAATATGACACCCCTTACTAAGGCATTTTCTTAATGAGGAGGTAGTAATTGGCCGTAGTTTTATAGGTCCCTCCACAACTTGAATTTCCTACCTAACACCCCCTTGATTGAGATAATTGATAGTTTTATGTTTACAATTTACTAACGATCAATGCTCCTCTAGGGAATCCATTATTATTAAAACATCATAAGATCCCAAAGGTAATGCATTTAAATTTACATTAATTTGTTGATTTTATATTTCAATAGAACAATCATTTATTTTAGATTTCTCCCTTCTTTTTGCCCATTTGCCAATTTCACTATCAAACATTTCTAAATTTACAAGTTTGTAAGTGAAAATTTTCAATGACCTTGGGGCTAACATAACCTAAACTGGCTCTTGGGTCTATCGAAATGGACACATTATTATTATGTATATTACCTTCAAGCTTGATCATAGATGACTCGTATTCAACTTGATGATCATCCAAAGCTACATTAATCCTTGGTATGAGTACCACTTCACCAACTGTGGAGACTTCTTGAATGTTGGCATCTTGTTTGGCCCTAGAGCCATGAGGACAATTTTTATAATAATGAGGCTCTCTACAACCCCAAAACTACAACGATTTTGATGTTGACTGATACTGGAAACTTCCATTTGCCTTCTTTCCCCTTGTGATTTTATTTTATGTTGATTTATTCCATCAAATTTGTTGTATTGATTCCTATGCACACTCTTGGTGTTTTTGATCTTCGGTTTTTTCATATTTTGATTTTTTTTTTATGACTTTTTACCAACCCAACTCTTACTAACTTATCTTTTTTATTTCATCTGTTGATAATAGATCCATGCTTTTCGTGTGGCCTCATCCATGGTTTTAGGATTGTAAAGTTCTAGTTGTTCTTTCATGAATGTTGGTAGACTACTCATGGAACATTGAACGTTGGCCTTTTCCTCCTGAATGTAAGGTACATACCTTAACATGGAAATAAAGTTGGTTACAAACTCATCCATAGTGAGTTCTCTCAAAAGGAGATCATGAAATTCTTTCACCTTATCATCATAAAATCGCTTTGTCAAATACTTCTCGTTGAAATCGTTTTTTTGAAGTCCCCCCAAGTAACCTCTTGTTCAGTAATTGTATGAGAAACCTTAACCTCTTCCCACGATAGAATAACCCTCACTTGAAGATGAGAAATTGATAATATCTCTTTTAAATTGTCAACATATTTATATATTTGGAAATATTTATTAATATTCATTAGCCCAGCCTCAATGGCTTCCTCCATTTCCCTGTAAAAAACTAGAGGCTTAAACTTTTTTTAAACTCTTCTTTCAATTCAGTTTTTTGTTTCTTATTTTTCTAGTAATCAGCTGAATTGTCAAATCCTTCCCCATTTCTCCCTTGTCTCCTTCCACGTGCTGAGTATGGCTCCCTTCAAGAGAATTTTCTCCCCTTTGTCTATGTTCCTCATCTATGCCATTATCCTCAGAGTTGGGAATAGGTTTCTGATGATTTTGGTGATTAGAAAGACGTTTTAAGTTCTTCTCTTGATCACACATTACTCTTTCATTTTCTCCTTAGACTTTTCATTTCATCCTTTAGCTTTTGAAGGGTTTTGAACAAGATGACATTGGGGTTTTGTTGCCCTACATTAAATTGTACCCACTTCTCAGGATTGGCTCCTCAAGCAGGTCTACCTCTAGCTCCTCTCTGCATTATGCCTCTCTCTCTCTCTCTCTCTCTCTCTCTCTCTCTCTCTCTCTCTCTCTCTCTCTCTCTCTCTCTCTCTCTCTCTCTATTCACAACATATATGTAATTATTAATCAAATGTCCAAATAAGCCTCAATATTGAAACCTAGACTCCGATACCACTTGTAATACCCACACCTATCCATAAATTTATTTAATTTTTACTAGTCTTTGGTGAAAGGAAATTTTACATGGTTTGCACTTACAAGTTACATGATTTTATTCATCTCATAACACATACATATAAATTTTCTCTCAATCTTGAACTTGTACATATATTTTTATGGATGTTCCATATTCCAAGTCTCATAATCATTATACAAGCTTAATCATGGTTTGGTGTTGCAATGTTATTAGGCTAATCACTTAACCGTATCAACAATGTTAGGCTAGGTGTGTCATTCCACCTCTTGATTTTAAGTTATGTTTGGGAAATTAAGGCTCCTTTGTAAGGTATAAAGTATGCATGAATGCTTGATATTTGCTGGAAGAAGTTTCCACATACCCTTAGTGGAATCCAAATGCCACGTCCTAGACCATCCAATCTTGGGATTCCAATCAAACAATGTCAAGTTAATTATTTCGGTTATTGCAACTGTTCACCCCTTAGACGTCAGATGTTACCCTCATTTTGATTTCTCTTCGATGTCTCTCTACAACCTATAGAAAGTTAGGGTTTTAGTTTTTTTTTCTACCGAGTGTCGCCTTTGGTGAGTTTACAGTTCTAACCTTGACAAAAAATTGTATTGTATTTCATTTTTTATTAATCTTTTTTAACTATGGGGCGGTTTGAAGGTTGAATAGTTTGAGGTGGATGATACCTTCACGTTTTTCACTAACCCTACCCATTTCCTAGAATCAACTTGCAGTCCGCCCTTTTCTCAAGGCATTCTGACAGGTAAAGTTTGACCCCCTCGCTAGAGTGTTAAAGGTTTCATTATACCTCTTCATGAATTTTTGCAATATTTTCCAGTTTCTAATTATCCCTTGTGTTGGGGTTTTTTGGTAAGAGATTCGGCTACAACTACAAAGTTTCATGGTTTCAAATTGGTCCTCTTTAGCTACGACATTGACTACACAGAGTTTTCCCTTTTGGGTGCTTGGATTCTATCATTTTTTGCTCGAGTTCAGATAGTTAGGGTTTGAATTTATATGGATAAATTCAGCTTCTAAGAACATGTCATATGAATTTAGTCTCACACTCATCTATAATTAGACTAAGGGCTTTCAGAAAAGAAACCATAAAATTTTCTAGGGTCATACAATACTTCACTAGTAGATTTTATATTAGCCTTGTTAATTGTACTAATTCGGTTCACTGAATAATTATGGTTATGGTTAATAGCTAGAGACTTTGTTAATGTGTTAAAACTGAAACTGAATGTTTTCCTTTTACTGAGAAGCTCCTTGAGGGCACTGATGTACAAATGTGAATCTATTCATTTGATGTGTTTCAATGTTCTGGGTTCAATGGGTTAATTACATGATTCTTTTTGAATGACCCCCTCCTTTGCATAAGAATTGCAATAATTATTTTGTTCAAGTTATTTATATGAATTTTGGCTTTGTATTACTCCAGTGGGGTTATATATGTTTCTACAACTATCAAATACATTTTTATGTTCAATGTTAGTTCTAGTTGCATTTCTTCTATAAGGAATTATTTCCATGTTATTTGTCATGTCTGTGGAAAGATGAAGATGATCGGCTTAACAAATACCTCTTAGTTATGGGTTTGCAAACCTCTTAGTTGTGGGTTTCCCACAAGATATTGAGGACTGTTATCCTGGTGAGGTTCCTTCCTTGCTGTGGAATACTAACTCGGTTTCCTTACTTCGTTTCAAACATTTTCATGTTGTTTATAGTTCTTAAGACCCCTTAGTTATGGGTTTGCAACAATATATTGAGGATTGCTACCCTACTGAGGTTCCTTCCTTGCTGTGGAATACTAACTCCTTCTCCTTACCTAGTTTCAAACATTTTGATGTTGTGTTGAACCGTTCAATTTATAGTTCTCACCCTATACTTGAGATTTTACTGTTGTATTTGTTTCTTTCTAATCCTTCCTTAACATTCACAATTATGTACATGTGGGCTTATAATTGAATGCATGAATGTTCTTCTTGTAATTCAACATTCTGCAAACAAACCTGAAACATGGTAATAATTAATTATTTATGTAATTTCATAGGAAGTTTAATTATGAATGAAATGACAATACAATTTTCCATTATCTCATTTAGGTTTGTAATACCCATTTTCCTCTAGCAGTCCAAAATTTGCCTATTGCCCTTCTACACACAATTCACTGTGTTTTTTGCTTAAATTGTAATCTGATATTACAGGGAGAGGACTTCTGGCCCTTAAAAAAAACAATGATATTAAGTTTTATCAAATTTCTCATAACTCCATTTTTTTTCTTTCCAACAGTAATCATTAAGATTTCAGAAAGCTAATATAATAAACTCTATATATACATATATTTCTGTCTTTTTCTTTTCGATCACTAGAAATACTTATGTTTATAATATTTCTATTTACACCTTCTAAGCAATGTTAATACTTATTTATTTATAAACTTTGCCCCGCACAAATTTTTTTTTTAGTTCTTTCTGTTTGGCTCTTGTTTTTCAATTTATTTTATAACCATAAGCTGCATTGTCGATGGATACTTTGTAAATGCTCGCAAGACACCGATTTGATGAAGAAAATTAATATACTTGCTTTCTGGAAGCCATTTCGTCGAATCACTGCCAAGAAAATATGCCAAACACATTTCTAGAGAGTTCCTCCACAATACTTAGAGATGATTAGCCTTTAGCCACTCAGAAACACGAAGCTCCACACATGGCACTAGTGAAAAATCTAAAGAAATAATGATGTTGAAAAACGATGCACCATTCTATGGCCTTTCACGTAGGGTTTTAACGTTGTACTTCAGCATTTCAACGGGTACATCTATTTTCCACCTTCTCGCTTTCTGAAAGTCAAATTTGAACGAATCGTAAAGAAAAATTCAAATTGTATCACCTAAGGGTTTGCAATGCCTTTTGGCTTTACGTTTCAAAACTCTCAGAAATGTATATAAAATTGCATGCAAAGTTGTCACAATACAATCGATTGAACTAAAAATACTTATGGCAATTCCACCACAGGTTTGGTGTTGCAACTCTCTTCACGCGACCTCGTCCTTTTTCAAAGGATTTAATGTCCATGTTAAAACAAGTCTGTGATATCACCAAGGAAAGGACTATTTTTAAACACATTTAAACGCATTTGAACATATTTCTTTAAAAGTAGTCCGTTCGTTGGTCATATGACGGAGTTGTTCAATGATGCTTTGTGGGGAAGCTGCAAGTGAGATTCAATCTTTATAAAAGAAGTAGTTCGATGAAAGAGCCGTGAGCGTGATATATGTGCATGTCTTCCCTCTCTCACCTCTTTATTCCGACTTTACTCTCCAAAGTTTGAGTTTAAAGTCGAGTTTTGTAGTATAATGTTTTATTGCTTCTCACTCTCAGTTTGAACTGCATTATATTCAAAGTCTGAGTTTGAACTTCACTTATATTCAAAGTCTGAGTTGAAGTTGAGTTCCTTAGTGGAGGGATTTTTTACGGTGTCAATTGCTTCGGCGTATAGAAAAGGCTCCTCAATTTTTCACATGCACAGTCTATCGTGTCCATGCAAACCATTTATAATGGAGTTATGGTATACGCATGTTTTCATGAACTGGATCTATGTTCTCTAATCTAAAAATAATTAGAGAAAAATATTTTATAACAAATTAATAACACGTTATATATTTTATATAACAAAATTAATACACGTTTTATATATATATATATATATATATATATATATATATTTATATATATATATTATATATGTGTTATATATATATATAAAATTTATGTGTGTTTATATATATCACTTCGCATTAAAATCAAGTAAATTGATATTTGCAACGCAAGGCAACGAATCTCGATTGATTGTTATAAACATATATTATTTTTTGTGTTTTTATATATATCACTTCACATTAAAATGAAGTAAATTGATATTTGTAACACAAGAAAACCAATTTGGATGATTGTTATAACATATTCTGGTTAACCACAATATGGAGTTTCAAGTTTTTTTAAAATTAAATTAATTTTTTAACCATAGGAAAATATAAAAATTATTAATAAATATTTGAAATAATATAATCAATTTTCTAGAGGTTATTAGGAAATATTCTACCTAGTATAATCATTCTTATATGTTTCTTATTTTCATTACTAAGATAAAGTTGTTAACAATTTTTTTTATTACGTTTTTCTCTTTCTCATTAGTCTTTCTCCTAAAGTTCTACCAAATCATTTTTCCTTATCAAATACTTTTAACATGTTTACACTTCATTTGAAAGACGAAGGTGGTGTGTAGTAGTGAGAATTATGTAAATTTTTTTTACTTGCTTTTACTATGAAGAACTTGGTAAATGTTGGGCAAGGTGGAAAGCTTATTGAGACATTTTATGCATAGAAATTCTAATTTTTCATTTAAGAAAATTTGACTAGTCTTGGGTTGAGCGGAAGAGATTTCTAAATGAAAACTTTCTTTTACTAGACAGTTATAGAAGTATCTTAGTGGGAAAGGAAGCCAAGGAAGGTTGAGGGAAAAGGTTGGAGGCATCTTGGATTAGGAATGGGAAAAGGAATCTAAAAGGAATAAGAGACTTCTAAATGAAAACTTTCTTTCAATTGACAATTATAGATACTTACTTCTTCTCTCCTTACAAATAAAAGTATCTTAGTGGGAAAAGAAGCCAAGGAAGGTGAGGGAGAAGGTTGGAGGCATCTTGGATGAGAAAAGGGAAAAATAATCTCAAAGGAATAACCTTGAACATGACATTTTTAAGGTTGGGCAAGATTCCCTCAAAGGTATTCTTGAGTTGGACGATGAGCCAGTGGAAGCCCTAAGTTAGACTCATAAACCTCAAGGACTCATGGTTGGATTGTGTGGTCTTGGTGCTAGAGAACAGATTTTATTAAGCACTGTCTGGAAATTGAAAGGGCTTGGGGGGAGTATTGGGCATGATTGTGATACTAAGAGGCTGGGAGGAGAGGTCTCTCTCTGGTTGAATTCCCCTACTGTCTAGGCAACAAAGATATGTATAAATTTTCTTTGTTTGATGTTCATGAGTATTTAAAAACAAATAGAAAAACGACCAAAATGATAGTAAGAGTTGTTGTGTTCTTGTGAGATGTAATATGTCATGTGAAATGCTAACAATTCCATACTACAATAGTTTTTATTTATTTGTGGAAATTTGTGTCACTAAAGTAGTGATGTGTTGAAAAATAATAAAGAAATGGGATATCAAGGTATATTGCAAAACAAAAAATTACAGAATTTGTAAAACATGAAATATTGAGACGAGAACTGCCAAGTGTGACAAGTAAAAACTCGACTAAGAGGTCCCAAGATAAAATTAAGGGAAGATGGAAACTGTAGGGGTCCAGTAACTGCATTGTTATAATTTTATCTATACTTTAGGACAAGTTAGCCTACACAGTGAATCAAAATTAAAGAGTGGTACAGTCCTTGACTCGATTGAATAAGTTACGCCAAGTAGGTTGGCACACCCATAGAGAAATAACCAGTGACAAAAAATATATATACACCTGTAGAGAAATAACCACACATTTTATGACAAGAATCATCAAGTGGACTATAATGAAAAATGTGTTTAATATAATTCGTAAACAATGATAGTTTTCGTGAAGAGAGTAGTTAATCAATGTTACTAAAGTGTTCAGAATATGGTGAAAGATTTGGTAAAAAATAGAATATTTTTTTGAGGTGTAGGAGATGTTACAAGTGGTATCACAACTTAGGTTTCAACATTGTCGCCTATTTGGGAAAGTGCAAATAACAAATATTTTGATCATGCATAGAAAGGAACAAGATAAGGAGACTCAGGTAAAAATACACCGCTAGTTTGACCCACTATCGAAGTTGGGTCTATGTTGTTTGTTGAAGCTAATCCTGAAATGTGGGCCAAGTTGGGAGAAGAATCACACAATGCAAATGTTATGTTGTTGGATATTGTTCAAGATTTAATGATGTAAATGGGAAATATTAAAGTGGATAATGAAAAGATAACGAGGGAATAAGAAAGAATCATCAAAAGTATTTTAGACGGACAAAATCACATAAATCTTAACCCAAGTCTTGAATGTGAGCACAAGACCCAAATACACTAGCATGGAGATAATAGTTGAGAGCCAGAGGGTGGCTAAAAATAAAATGGAGAAGAGTTAGCTAATGCTATTGAACAAACGAAAAACAAAAGGAAGAAAATTGAATTACAAGGTGAGTTTTAAAAAATCAAGCCACCAATGTTTGACGGTGAAACCGAAGAAGCTACAGAAGCTTGGTTTTAATCAATATGAACCAATACTTCCATATTTATGAATATGATGATAACCTAAGGGCTAGATTGCCCATTTACCAATTCTAGGGTAATGCTACACCATGGTGGGAAGAAGTAAAGATTGTTCAGAGCATTAATGAGTAGGAGATAACTTAGGATAATTTCCAAAAACATTTTACGTAGAAATATCTAACAGAATGATTCTATGATGAAAAGGTGAAATAATTTCATAATACTAGGCGGGGATAGTTATGCATTAAGTCAAAAATTACATTGTTTGTATGAAATATCTTACAGTCAAGTGTAATTTAAATTTTTCGATCAGATTAAAACAATTGCATTGAAAGTCAGAGAGTATGAATTTTGTGGCAACAAACTAAAGAAGTAATCACATCTAGACATCAGTCTGATTATGGTACTAATAGGGATAATTTAATGACCTTTAGAGGAAGAGTGTATGTCCCTAACCAGTTGGTTGTTAGACAATTAATTTAAATGAGTTTCATAGGAGCCTTATACTACCCGCCCAGGGTAAAATGTTTTCTGCAATAAAGAAGGTTATTTTTGGCCTAGTATGAGGAAAGATATTGCAGAATTGAATACCAACATCCAACTAGATTACTCCATCCATTACTAATACTTAAATGGAAATGTGAAACCATTACATTGAATTTTATAATAGGTTTACATAAGTCCAAGAAGCAAAATGACTCAATTATGGTTGTGGTGGATAAGTTGAGCAAAACATCCCATTTTATTATTCTACAATCTACATATAAAATTGTCCAAACCGCCAAAATTTTTATGAAGGAAATATTTTAGTTGCATGGGATACCTAAAGTGTTCATCTCCGATAGGGATGTAAAATTCACTTCTGCATTTTGGAAAACTTCTTTTACTAGACTTGGCACCCAAATCTAATTCAGTCCCACATACCACCCACAACTAGATGGAAAGACTGAACGAGTAAATTAATGTTAAGAATGTATGTTATGCAACATCTGACCATGTGGTAAGAATATCTTCACCTCGATGAATTTGCATACAACAATAGTTTTCATGAGTCATCGAAAATGAGCCCTTTTGAAGTATTATATGGAAGAATATGCAAGACACCTACTAATTGGAGCAGTCTAGAAGATAAGTTGATAATATCACTAGATATGCTAGCTGAAATGGAACAAACTATAAAGAAATTTTTCTAGAATTTAAAAGTTTCTCAAGACCAAGAGAAAACACATGCTCATAAGAAGAGGACTTATATGGAGTTCTGAGTGGGATACCATTAATGTTCCTCAAAATCACAACAATAATTTTGAGACTCCAAAGCCTACCAACTTTAATTATCAACTCGGGGTTCATACAAACTTAAGAGGTGACAATGTGATATGCATAGTATGTCAAGTTATACTCATGCCACCTTTAAGCAATGGATTAGATCAAGGCATGCATAGAGCACTCTTTTAACTATCTCGAGGAAGGAAATTCCATGGAAATAGAAGGTTCTACTCTAACATCAGGAATGGAAATATTATTCTACTTGTAGAAATGAAAATGATATTTATGAAATGTAAAGGTTAACTCTAGTTGCATCAATGTAAATACTATGATAATTCCATAAATGAGAAATACTAATCTACTTGCAAATGTAAACCTTACGCTACTTGCAGAAATATAAATCATTAGTCTAATTGTAGAATGTGAAAGGTTGTGTTGAAAAGGAAATTTAATATATCAACAAAAACACTTGTAACTAAAATTGTAAGAAAACATGAATTAAAGAATCAAGCCTAATCTAATTTTCATTGATGGTTTCAAAGAAAATTATCTTTAGTGATAGAGTCCATGTGCATTTCATAAAAAAACCATAACTACTATTCAAATTTGGGAATCTATCTTCTAACCTATAATTGCATAATTATACTTGTAATGAAGAAGAATGGTAGGAATTGAGTGGTCTTTCATCCTCCAAAATCATGAATTAAGATCCTCATGGTCCATAGAAGAATTTTGGGGATAATATTTTGTAGTGGGTTAATTTTCCATGGTTTTTCCAAAAAA